>CM038216.1:147737478-148163514 GCA_021442155.1 Cymbidium sinense
AGTGAGGGTAAGGATGAAAATAATAAAGTCTTTTCTTAGAAAAGATATCATTGAAAATAGGTGGATGAGGTATTTTGATAAACTTTTCAATGAAGGATCCGAAATCGATTGATTTTAGAACTAATCTAAATAGAATTTCATTTTATCGTCATTAGTAAATCTAAAGGTTAGTGAAGCTTTAAAGAAAATGAAATGTGAGAACCTGATAATATTCCAGATGTGGAAATGTTTAGGAGATCAAGGAATTTCTTGGCAACAAATCTTTTAATGTTATTTTAAAGAAGATGCCGATAAGTGGAGAAAGAGTTTGTTGGTTCATATATTTAAGAATAAAGGTGATGCACAAAGTGTGCAAATTATGAGGAATTAAGTTAATTAAAATTTAGAGAGTAATCGATATGATACAAGTTTACATGTGTCAGTTTGGTTTCATGCCGTAGATCTACTATGGATCTATACATTTGTTAAGAGGTTTGATGGAGAAGCATAGAAAGTAAGAAGGATCTATGATATTTATTGATTTAGAGAAAGTTTATGATAAAGTCTCAAGAGATGTTCTTTGGAGAGTTCTGAACGAGAAAGTTAATATTGGTTATATTCAAGTCATTAAGGATATGTATACTAGAGCATTACTTGTGTCCAAACACAAGGAGGATTGACAAAATATTTTCCTATTTTAGTTGGATTACATCAAGGATCAACATTAAGCCCTTATCTTTTACTTTAGTTATGGATGTTCTTACGAGGCATTTACAAGAAGATGTACCTTGGTGTATGCTTTTGTCGATGACATTCTTCTTGTTGATAAGACTAGAGGAGTCCAATAAACTTGAATTATGGAGGTCAACTTTAGAGTCTAAAGGTTTTCGCTTAAGATCTAAAATATATGGAGTGTAATTTTAGTTGTAGAAGTTTTAGTGATAGTGTTGTGACTTTGGGTGATCAAGTCATTAATAAGAGTGATTGAATATTTAGGCTCTTGTTCAAAATAATGGTGAAAAATGGAGATGTTATTAGTAGAATTCAAGTTGGATGGTTGAAGTGGAGGAATGCATCCGACTATTATGTGATTTTAGTACTAAACTTAAGGAAAATTTTATAAGTTGGTGGTAAGACTTGATGACTTATGGTGCAGAATGTTGGCCAATAATAAAGAGAAGGATAAGACTAAGTTAAGTGTTACAGATGAGGATGCTGTGGATGATGAGTGTCTTTACTTAGAGATAGAATGCAAAATGAGTATGTTGGGAAAAAGTTAGAGCTCAGGTGGTAGATAGGGAGAGTCGCTTAGATGGTTTAATAGCGTGATTGATGCATGTTGGTTATGTTAGAAAAACCTAAGACTTGGTTAAGATGTTTAAAATGATCTTAATATCTTGAATTAAATGAGAATTTGACATAATGTGACAGAAGGATTCATGTAGCCACCATCTAGTGGGATTAAGACTTGTTGTTGTTGTTGTATGATGTTTTTGAATCCTCATTCCAAATTGGCATTTCAACAAAATTGCACTTTTTTGTCAAATAGTTTTTCTAATCATTCCATTAAAAAGTCTCTTTCCCTTTATTTTTTTGTTTATAATAATTAGAAAACTCTTTTTTTGGCTACCTTATTTATTTTCTTTACATTTTGGTCTATACAACAACAACAACAACAAGCCTTTACCCCACTAAGTGGGGTCGGTTACGTGAATTCTTCGTTTCCATTGTGTCATATTATGTATCAAATTCTCATTTAATTCAAGTATACTAAGGCAATTTTTTATACATCTTAATCAAGTCTTTTTAGGTCTATCTCTACCTTTCTTAACATAAGGCAAATCTAAAGCATCTACTCTCCTGCGTCATGGACGACCGACGCTTTATGTGTACCATCTAAGCTCTCTCTCTAATCTTATCTGCCACTGGAGTTACTCCAACTTTTTCCCAAACATATTCATTTTGCATTTTATCTCTAAGAGTAAAGCTTATGATAATTTTAATTCAGCATTTTAAAATTCTAATTGTCTTTTAGGTGATATTGTACACATATGATGGTCCCTCTTTTATCATATGCTTGAGTTTTTTTACAATTTATCATTTAAAATCTATATAACTACAAATTTATCCAAGATGATAGAATCTTGTTCACATTCAAGTTTTGTTTTCTTGAAGAAACATGAATCAGGAAGTTTTTCTTTATTCACCTAAATTTACTTGATTCCAAACTAGATGCAATAATTTTCGTGATGAATTTGACATTCTTGACAGTAGATGTCAACTTACTTCTCCCCTCTTGGATATTTCTTGGCTTTAAGTTATCTTGATTCAATGTATTTTGTATTTTGATTTTTTATATGTAGTTTTTTTAGCTGTTTGTTCATATAACCTTATCATGGCTAGTAAAAAAGTTTAATAAAAAAGGAAAAAAAAACTTGATAGTTTCCCATTTTTTTATCTAGTTTCAATTTTTTATTTTGTCCAAATTGTTTTGCTATTTTTAGTATGCCTTGGTTTTCTAGATGAGAGATTATCTACTATACAAACAGGTAAGGACATGCGAAATGCAATTTCAAGGAAATTACCCACATCAAGAGCAATTACTATGGTGGGAATGGGCCCAGAAGCTAAATTTGAAGGAAAGTTTGTATATCGTCATTTGCAAGATGGGGATATTGTACTGGTTAATCGACAAGTATGTCTTTTTTCTCTATTATTTATTTATATCTATAGAAGGTTCTACTGGAACTTATGATGCACATGAAGAGTAATGGGCGTAGAGTTAGGTTAATTGGCATGTTTGTTCCTTTTATTCACTTGTTTTCTAATTGATTATTTTGTTTGATTTTGCACCACAACAGGCTAAATTGAATACCACATTAACAATTAAGGTTCATATGTGCATACAACTTGTTAGCATTTTATGTGAGGACTTTGAACTAAAAATCAGATATATGATGTAACCTAATTAAGTTATCATTACCTTTATAAACAATAATGACTACTTTGCCATAATTGTTTAATTGAACAAAGAGGCCAACAAATGTAGCTTTAACCTAAATGATCTGATCTCCTACAACATTTTGAAGTAACTTTCACGTCTCTAATACACCAAAAAGGGATAAACTAGAACCACAACTCAATAGGAAATATTTGATCAGTCAACAAGAATTTTTGATCAGCTAATTTTCCATGCAAAAGAATCTCATTAGACTTTTCAACTATGGATGTCTTTTATGAATCCTTACTTTTCATTCACGCTTGCTAATATTATTTCATGAGCTAATCTAAACCTGAAGTACTTAACCCTTAACTTTTCTTTTATAATCCTTTAATAGTAATTTTATTTACTCATCTAATGGGTACATTTTCTATCTTTTGTAGTACATTTCCTAATCATCCAAGTCTATTTTCAATTATTTTATTTTTAATAAATGTAGTCTTTTTTCAAATAAATTTGCGTAATACAAGGTGTGCCTCTACGCTTTTTCAAATAAAATTGTTATGAGATGCATTCCTCATGGCTCATTATTTGAGCCTTATGGCTAACATAATGTGAAGCTTGTGAGACATGTTTCAAGGCATGCCTAGCATTAATTATTGTAGGCATGCATAAGATATGGGTTTTTCTAAACAAATACTAATAAATTTAATACAAAAAAACCTTTTTAAGTATTCCTCACACCCCACACAAGCCTCACACCTCACCTCCCTAGCTCACGATATACTGGCAAATTTGAGACCTCTTTCATCCACGATTCTCAAGCATGCGGCTGCCTTCTCATCCTCCTCTTCTATGCCAAGTTATTTTTCTCCACAAGTCATTTTCCTTAACATCTCTTCTTTTAGTGATAATACCTAAACCCTAAAAATTTTTCTTTTCTTAATCTAATTTCTTTGTTTATTTTGGGTTTGTTGTTTATTTGAACATTAGAATGTTTCAGATTTTTTTTAAATAAAATTTTTTGTTATTTGAATATTTTAGGGTTTTGTAAGAAATTGTTAGAGATATAGAAAAAACCATAATGGTAGAAAAGAGTCGTTATGGAGCCATAGCGTTGAAGTTGATATTGATGAAATTAACAAGACATGTTTATCTAAAGTGCAACTATTGTGAAAAGATTGTTAAAGATGGTGTTACATGGATGAAGATTCTTTTAGATATGAGAGTGATGGGGAGTTTTGAATTTGAAAATTTTATTCTTGGTGTTTGTTATGTAACTTATAATTTGTGAGATTAATTTTGACAAACTTATTTTAAATTGTTATATTATTATATTTTACTTTGACATTTGTATGGGTGGTTTGTTCTTTGCACAATTTGTTACATCTGGCCACATCAAGATGTTAATATATTTTTTCTTAATATATTAATAGGTTATGATGCTAATGTATTACTTTTTATTTCACACTTTAAAGTTAGTATAATATTTTTTATTTTGTATAATATTTTAATTTTAAGGCTTTTGCTTAAAAACACCATGATGCTTATGTCTCACCTCATAATTGAAAATGCTTTAATACTCAATTACACAAATTTATCCTTGATGTCACTTTAACCATTCCTCTTAACATTGTCATTGCTTAATTTGTCATTCCTAATTTTGCCATATGCCTATTAAAAGTGGACAAAATAGAGAGAGAGAAAAGGGCCATACACATATTAAAAGTGGATTATATATATATAAAGAGAGAGAGAGAGAGAGAGAGATGTGAACTTAACTTTTTTGTTCCATTTTAAATGAAATGACCTTCTAGTAGTAGTTTATAGAAGAAGCAAAATCAGTAGGAATTAACTTGTTTTGGAATAATGGAAATTTTGATTTTGACATTACAGAATACAACTATTGCATATCAAGAAAGTATTACTAATGTTGTGAGAATAAAACAGTTGTTGATCTTTTTAAATCCTTTGAACAATGGTATTTTGACACCATTAATAATAGCTAATAATCATTGATTTTTCATCTAATGGTATCACAACACTAATAATTATTCAGGTTTATGACCAAATTGGTTCATTAATTATTTATGAAGGACCAATTTAGTCTCAGACTAAATAGGAGGAATTTGGTCGATTTATTGACACCAGTTGGTCCTTCCGTTTAAAATTTACAGTTGTAGAGAAATAATGAATACTGCAGGGTATTTTTGGAATAACAAAAAATAAAAAGAAGTAGATAACTAATAAACCCTATCCTCTTCTCTTTTTCATTCACATATACGAAAGGACCAACTTGGTCCGATCAGTCAATTAAATTGGTCCTCCTGTTTAGTCTGGGATTAAATTGGTCTTTCATAAATAGTTGAGGGACCAATTTGGTCCTCCTGTTTAGTCTGGGACTAAATTATCCTTCATAAATAGTTGAGGGATCAATTTGGTCTTAATAATTTTTCTATCTGATGACAATTTCAACTCTAGCTTTTCTTCCATACAAGGATAGCTTGTGATTGCCCAATCAATTGACCATCCTGCCATTTAGATTGTGATTTGTAAATGCAACCAACTGCAAGTTTTCCATATTACCCCTTGAATTAGATTGTGCATATGAAATCATTCTAGCTTGTCTATTATTTTTTCAAATAGAGGTTTTCAATCCTTGGGCCAAGAGAGCTTACTTTCCTTTAACGGAGAAAAATGCAACTATTTTTTCACATCCCTTCTCAAACTGGATTGTATGCATCAAACAATCTCATCTTGTCCATCATTTTTTTTTGTTTTCAAATGATGGCCTTGTCAATTCTTTATTTTAACTTGATGTTTTTGTTGGTGTAACGTAAGGCATATTAATTCATTAATTCCATTAGTCCAAGTTCTAATTTTGGCTTTTGCACTACTCCATATTACTAAGGGGCTATTTGGTTGGTTGAAAAAGGTATACAGTGACATAGTATGGAAAGAATTTAATGTAAAAGGAATGTAGTGTATTTAAAATACTTTGTGGTTGTTTGGATGGATATAAATTAAATTCAAGAATTTGCTTTTTGTTTTTGGTATAAGTAAAAGTATAATTAATGAAATTTTAAAAGTGGTTGTTGACGGTGATGGTGAGCGACCAACGGCGATGAGTGGTGGTGGCAGTTAGTGGCCGTCAGCTGACTCATGATTGATAAATGATTGATGGGCGCCACTCACTTTACAATCGGTATGTAAAATCGTTCAAAACAAGCGAAATTGTTTTTCACCGGACTTGAACTAAAGATTAAAAAAGGAGTGCATTAAAATTTTATTTTGCATTCAACATAGAAATTCCATTTTTCACTAATAAAGGAATGCAATGCATTTATTTTCATCTATCCAAACAACCCTAACTTACCTCATACAACACTTGTCTATATCTTTTATCAATAGTAGTTTCACCCAATTGACATTATTGTAAGCTTAAGTTTTTTTTTCCTTCTCTATTTTTTGAATAATAAATCTTTAAAATACTTAAGATTCACATACTTGAATTGACTAACCATGCTAGTAACTAAAGCAATTTTAGGTCTAATATGAGATAGATAAGTTGGGTTGCAAATGAACTGAGGGTTCAACAAGTTACTCGTGACTCGATTCGATTAGAGCTCGTTCATGTTCGTTCATTTAACTAGTTGAATGAGCTTGAACACTTTGGTAAATACTCGATTGCTAAATGAACAAGTTTGAACAACTTGTTGTTCAGTTCATTTATGTTCATGGACAATATCATTTAAAGCTCGCAAACAAGCTCGTTATGGAGCTCGATTACGGCTCGATTAAAGCTTGTTCATAAATAGTATCATTTATATTTCTCAACATGCTGCTCGCGAACAAGCTCGATTAAGGCTTGTTTATTTTATTAAATGAGTTACTTGTTAACAGGCTCAATAAGCCTAATCTGAACCAAACTCGCGAACAAGCTCGAACAAGATTTTTTTAAATGAGCTCGAGTTTGAACACCATCCTAAAAACTCTAATCTAGCTCGAGCCGAACTCGAGCTCAATAATGATGAATTAGCTTGAACTCGAACAAACTTGTACTTCGCTCGGCTCGGCTCGTTTGCATCCCTACAGATAAGTGAGTTTTCCCACTAAATTTTTATACTTCCTTTGCTGATTGCGCTATTGATATTCTGATTATTCATTTCATGCCATGATTTGCTGGAATATTAACTAATTTACCCTCCATCTAACACCTTTTCTTTTATATATATATATATATATATATATATATATATATATATATATATATATATATATATATATAGTATATATATATATATATATATATATATATATATATTATTACCAGTTCCATTTTTAGCAGCATCAACATCAAGAAAATATTTTAACAAACCATGATATTTAATTATATACTCGTTATTTTTTATTAAGATCATGTCATCACATATTGTTGATCAATCATTTTTTTTGTTTGTAAAATAATGTGTGATTTGAATGAGGTTGTTTGAAACCTTGTTGACAGACAATTTTTGTGGTTTTACAAATGAAATGCTAGGCAAATGTTTGTGGCCATAATTAATTTTTTTAATTTGCATTCTTGATTTGAATTCTTTTAAGTTTTTAATTCTTGTAGGTAGATTCATATAGGTTTTTTGATGCAATTCACCCTTAAAAATTATATTTTTGGCTTCAAATTTGTGAAGGGCCATTCAAAGTTCTATTTGGCATTGATATAACTCAAATTATATAAAGTTTTGCCTCTAGTGCCAAGGTTATTGAGAAGTCAGCTCCATAAATTTGTGTGAATCTTATTGCCACTTATTGAGCCTTATATCTTTTAATGGAACTAATAGATTGGTATTTGATGGTAAATTCCCTTTTACATCCAATAGGAATTGCACCTTTGAGTTTCTATACAATTTTCAGGGTCTCATGTTCTCCAAGAGTTTTCATTTCATCTTCTACCTTGCAGCTTGCTTTCTCTTTAAGTTAATCTTGAGATTTTGTTAGACTAACTTGAGATTATATATGTTGGCGATTCTCCAGCTCTTTATCCATCCATATGATTGCAAGTTGGCAGATTTCCCTGCTACACATGGTGGCAATTAGTGGGATTGATAATGTCAGAAATCTCTTCTTTGGATTCAAATGGATTTAGGGATTCAAGTTGTACAATGACCTTGCTTATTTTCATGGATGCATATTTGAAAATTTTGTTCTAAGAACTTATAATCTAATCATTATATAACTAGTTGTTTCTAAAGGTATACATCACCTATAGCAACATAAAATCTTTTCATGGTATCAAAGCTATAGGAAAGAAATTTTGGAAAATCCTTTGCTTACTATCCAAAAGCAGTGTCATCATAGAAAGATGAAATGCCTCATTCTAACAATATCCTCCATTGCTACATTTTCCTTCTAGTAGCTGTATTCTCTTTCCATCATTTGTCTCCCTAGCTAGGTGCAAGAAGAACTATTGCCGGTTACTTTCTGCTATTTCTCCTTATTGTTAGGTCCAACAAGAGTCGTTACTAGTTACTTCATGTTATCTCCATGCCAACATCGTGGAGAATCATCACTAGCTCGAAGGCTCTCTGCTAGAACATATTTTCACTATAAATCAACATCAAGAGAAAAGAATTTTATATTATTTCCCTTCTAAGAACAACACCTTCTATATGTCAAAAACAGTTGATCAACCAAATAGTTATAACCAAATGCTAATGATAGAAAGAACTAAAACCTTCAATCGTCATGTAGATTGAATAAAAGAAATTCCTTATTTGCTTCCAGAATATGGAAACCTTTTTCAAAGAAAAATGTAAGAGAGTCCACTTTATTGCTCCATAGTGAGGAAACATGATATCAATTTTATCATGTGAAATGTTAAAGATTCCTCAATTATATCATGGCTTTGGAATGCAATGATACTTAAGTTAGCAGAACCTATATGTTCATAATCACAATTAAAGATATCTAAAATGTGATGAAGCTAACATTAGTAAAAGGTTTGTAAATTAAGATAAAAAATTATGTCACCAAGCAAAACACTATTTAGTTATTGAATTCTATAACATGGTAAAGAAATTTTGGTTTGAATTTGACTGCCACAATTTTATTAAAATGTGTTGCATTAAAGATGCTGTTATTCTACATACTTCTATGAAAGAAGAATGAATTTATGAAGTTATAATTGAATTAAATGTTGAATATGACCAAATACACATCCATCTATTGGATAAAGACAATCTTTTGAATCCAAATGAAGTATTTTCTATAATTAGATGTGAAGAAGGGTTGTAAGGTGCTATGTTAAATACTTCACCACACCAAATGCAAGTAGAGATGAGCCATATGAGCTCAATTTGGCCCCACCAAGGTCCAATAACCAAGAATGTATGTTTTGCAAATTTTGTAATAAGGCATGATAGACAAGATGGTTATCCATATCAAAATCGGCCTAGATATGATCAAGCCAACACAACTTCTATGGGTGAAACGTTGCTTTAGAGATGGAAGGGTTAAAGCAAGAAGGGATTGAGAAACTTCACTTCTATTTTGCACTAGATAAAACAATAGGTACATGCTTTATGGCTTTATTCTACTTCATACCTTTGATGTGTTTCAAAATAATTAAAATGAAATATGGATAAGAAGTTTTTGGTGCATTATACCACATAACAAACTTTTCAATTAAGTTTTCTTTCTATATACCTTGCCTAGGAAATGAAAGAATAAAAATAGCTGATGGAACCTTAATTGTCGTTGAAAAGAGATGTATAAAACTCACACATTCATTTCCATTATCATTTGTTCTCCACATACCTAAATTATCCATGAACCTATTATCTATCCAAAATTTGACATCTAGTCTTAATTATATTATATTTTTCTATCCTATTCATTATTTACAACAAGGAAGATGATTGGGCGTACTAAGGAAAGAGAAGGGAGCTGCTATTTGGATGATAGTAGTAATGACCACATTCACATAAGTTATTGTATTTGAATAGTCATCCATCTTTCATTACTACAACTCATGAATATTGTAAGACAATATCTATTGAAACCTTCATAATTCGTTTTAATGAAAAACACTCTCATCTTCCAAGATCTATGAAATATATCTTCCTTGAATAATCTTTGACTCAGAAGGTATAAGTTTTACCATTTTGATTGTAAAAGTTCTTCATTATTTAGGATGTTAAAATAGAAGTTGATGATTTTAGTATGAGACATATATAATACCCAAAAATTATTATCACTCAACAGTCTCCATTCTTTTCTACCTATTCCACACCACTATATGGGAGCTATCCTATATTACTTATTCTAACGGGGCATCTGGTTTGTTATTTTTTTGATGATTGTTTATGCATGACATGATTTTTTTCTCATAATAAGTTCAATGTGAGTAGAGTACAATCCTCTCTACTTTCCATAAAATGATTCTTACCTAATTTTATAATGATATTAAATGTGTTAGGCCTAATAACAAAAAAGACTATTTTAATGAAATACTATCATCTTTTTCTTAAAGAAAAGATATTATATATGAATTCTTTTATACCAATGCCCCACAATAAAGTAGGGTAGAAAAAATTGTCATATCCTTGAGGATATTAGTGTCCAACCTTTTGAGGCAAATAATTTAAAATTTTGTTGTGGGATGTTTTTTTGACTTTTTTTTTTTAATAATTTGCATTTCTAGTATAATATTATAAGGCAAAATATCTATTGAAACCTTCAAAATTTTTTTTTTCTGATGAAAAGTACTCTCATCTTTTACTAATAATCTTTTGGATTGTTGCCTCCATCCATGAAAACTATCAAATTTGGCTTTATCCAAGATCTCTGAAATGTATATTCCTTGGATAATCCTTGACTCAGAAGGTATAAGTTTTACCATTTTGATTCTCAAAATTCTTCATTATTTACAGTGTTACTTTTATTGAAAATTAAGGATTCTATGACTAAGGTTAGGTTCAAAATAAGCCTCGGAATGAAGATAACTTTGATTCTCTAAGTCTTGATCTCCTAACTACCTAACTAATCCATATAATTTTGAATAACCTTGAGTCTTTCTTTCAAATAAATGTGGCTCCATCTTGCCAACAATTCTAACAAAATCATACTTAATTGACCTTTACCATTTCTATATGTTGACTCAGGAAAAATAAAGGGTACAACATTGAACCAGAGCATGCTCTTTTATATGAATTTGCGCAAGATCAATGATCATGCAGTCAAGGCATGACTAACCAATCATGATATCAACCTTTTTATTACTTTAAGATATGGGACATAAATATGTACTCAGCATTCAATAACCAATTTTATTTTCTTTTTTAACTTTTTCTCATCACACAAATCTTTTCTCATTGATATAAATGATATAAACAATCCAAGGACTATTTAAGAAAGTTAAGAATAAAGAATGGACAAGCAGTCATGATGGAATAAATATGTACCCAAAATGTCAAACTTGGGAGGTGGTAGATTTTCCCAAAGGGAAAGAAATTAATTGGATGCAAGTCGGTATACACCATCAAATATCATGCATTTGAGACACTTGAATGGTATAAAGTTAAACTCATTTCAGAAGGCTTCACTTAGACATATGGATTTGATTATGAATAGATTTTTGCTCTATTCATAAAACTGAATACCATATGTATACTCCTTTCTCCAAGAGTCACCTCAAACGGTCCATATAATAGTTGGATGAAAAATGCATTCCTACATGATGAACTAGAAGTAAAGCATATATGCAATCTTTACTAATTTTAATCAAGATTTAAATGTTAACCATGCATGTAGGTTGAAAAAAAAGATCTATGTGGGCTTAAACTGTTCCCATGAGCATTATTTGGAGGTTAACCCAAGTCATGAAAAGGATGAATTTTAGGGAAATTCTTTAAGATCACATTCAATTTCAACGAAGTACAAGAAGGAAAATATTGCAATTTTAATAGTTTATGTGGTTGGCATGATTATAGCAATATATTTTAAAAAAAAATTAGCAAAGTAAACGATCAACTATTCAAAGAAATTAGCATGAAAGATCTAGAAAGACAAATATTTCTTTGAAATAGAAGTGGCTAAAACTTAGATACTTGGATATTCATCTCCCCAACAAAATGTACATGATCTACTAAATGGAACATGTATGATGGGATCAAGCCTTTTGGAGTTCCAATTGATTATTACTATAAACTTGAGAGGCAAGCGATAGCCCAAGAGTTGACAAAGGTACCAAAATTTTATTAGGAAGCTTGTCTATCTTGCCCACACAAGGCTAGATATATCAAATGCTACAAGTGCTTTGCATGATCTAAAGGAAGCACATTTATAGATTGCATGTATGACTCTTTAATATCTCAACAACAACAACAACAACAACAAGCCTTAATCCCACTAGGTGCGGTCGGCTACATGAATCATTCGTCTCCATTGTGTCCTATTATGTGTCAAATTCTCATTTAAATCAAGTATACTAAGATCATTTTTTATACATCTTAACCAAGTCTTTTAAGTCTACCTCTAGCTTTCTTAACATAGGCAAATCTAATGCATCTACTCTCCTAATCGTCATCTGACCTAACGCTTTATGTGGCCAAACCATCTAAGCGACTCTCCCTAATCTTATCTACCACCTGAGCTACCCAACTTTTTTCCTCGAATATACATTTTGCATTCTTCTCTAAGAGTAAAGCCACTCATCCACCTAAGCATCCTCATCTCGAAATTTAACTTAGTTTATGCTTCTCTTTATCCAACATTTTGCATAAGTCACGCAGTCTTAGTCATCTTATAAAATTTTTCCTGCTTTAAGTAGAACTTTTCTATCACATTAATAGCCGATGATGATTCATCCACTTCAACCATCCAAGAAGAATTCTACTAATAACATCTCCATCTATTTCACCATTATTTTGAACAATAGAGCCTAAATATCTGAAACACTCACTCTTTTTAATGACTTGTTCACTTATTATCACAACACTATCACTAGAACTTCTACAACTAAAATTACACTCCATATATTCAGATCTACTTAAACAAAACCTTTAGACTAAAGTTGACCTCCATAATTCAAGTTTCTAGACTCTCTCTAGTCTTATCAACAAGAAGAATGTCATCGAAAAAAAGCATACACCAAGGTACATCTTCTTGTAAATGCCTGTAAGAACATCCATAAAAAAAAAAGATAAGGACTTAAAGTGATCCTTGATGTAATCCAACCTAAATATGAAAATATATTGTCAATCCTCCTTGTGTTTGGACACAAGTAACAGCCTAGTATACATATCCTTAATGATTGAATATAACCAATATTAACTCCTTTCTCAGAACTCTCCAAAGAACATCTCTTGAAACTTTATTTTTCTAAATCAATAAATATCATATGTAGATCCTCCTTACTTTCTATGCTTCCCATCAAACCCTTAACAAATGTAAAGCATCCATAGTAGATCCTCATGAAACCAAATTGATTGTAGAAACTTTTGTATCGATCGTAATGCTCAATTACTCTATCCCATAATTTTAATGTGTACATTAACTTAATTCATCTATAATTTGCACACTCTTGTGCATCACCTTTATTCTTAAATATATATAAGAATCAACAAATTCTTTCTCCACTCATCTGACATCTTTTTAGTCTTTAAAATGAAATTGAAAAAATTTGTAAGCCAAGAAATTCCTTGATCTCCTAAACATTTCCACACTTTTATTGGAATATTATCCGGTCCTATTGCTTTTCCACATTTCATTTTCTTTAAAGCTTCACTAACTTCGATTTACTAATACAACGATAAAATGAAATTCTCTATTTTGTTTTTAGTATTAAGCTTAAAATCAATCGACTTTCAAATCCTTCATCAAAGTTTATCAAAATACTTCATCCACTTATTTTCAATATCCTTTTCTTAAAAAAAAAGCATTTTATTATTTTCATCCTTAATACACCTCACTGAACTACGCTATTACTTATCCTATCTCTTTGGCTAACTACATATCTTTCACTTTCTTTGGATCTAATCTATTATATAAATCACTAAAATAAATTGTTTCATCATATCGCTTTCAATCTGCATCACATTATATCTTTCCCAATTCTCCGAAGTTTTTACATCTAAACCAAGTTTTATAATAATACTTCTTATTTTTTTATCTTTTCTGCACACTCATTCCACCACCAACTATTCTTATTAAAGAAGTTTTTCTTTGATTCATCAAGACATCTTTAGAACTCTTTAATTTCACTTCTATTTTTTCTCACATAATGTTATTTTTCTATAACATCTCAAATTCTAATCTCTTGTAAATTGCTTAAAATATTTTTTATTGTTTTTATCATCTAATCCTGACAATAATTTGGTTTATTTTTTCTCTTATAATTTTTTTATCTTAAAATCTAAAACTAATAATCGATTAGATTTTCACTTGACCTACATCTTTACAACCTAAATTTATTTATTTTTCTTATCTAAAATAATCAACTGTGTTTACTAGATCCATTTTTATAAGTAATAATGTCATCTCTTTCTTAAATAAAGATAAGAATAACAAAATCATAAAAGCTAAAATCTAATATACTCTCTTCATTCATTAATTTTAAATCCATAACCACCATGAATCTTTAAAATCTTCTACCACTCTACCAACATTCCATTTAAATCTCCAATAAATACTTTTCTTGAGATTCAGTATTAATCCTCTAATTCATTCCAATTTATTTTTTTTGCGCTTACCTCCAAACTGAAACATGTACACTTATAACATCGATAATCAAGACTCAGAATCTTTAAAGTATAATTCTATCTCCACATCTATTAATATTTATAACATTATCCTTCAAACATTTATCTATAATCACACCTACACCATTTCTCGCTCGACTTTTACCCGAATACCAAAGTTTAAATCCTAAACTATCAATCTCCTTGGCCTTCTCCCAACCTATTTAACACATAAAATATTTATCTTTTTTATGAATCATATATATTAATTATATTTATATCTATATTCCAAGATCCTAACTTAATTCTAGTTTCATGGACTAACTTCTTCAATATCTCAAAGTAACTTAAAAAAATGAATCTTGTTTAAGAGAGAGAGGAGATTCAACTTTAAAACATATATAAGTGTTGATATGGTGGGATCTCTCATTAAGAATTTACTATTGATTATTGCATCTTCCTAGGAGAAAGTACAACTTCTTCGAGAAACAATGAATCTGTAGTCTTCATATCTTGGGTTGAAGTTGAATTTTGAGCAAAAATTGAGGAATCTGTGAATTCGTGTTGATCAAAATCATCTTAAATGACTCCAAATTAAAATAAGAAGATACTATGAACTTATATCATGACAATAAATGAGTCATCAACATCACGTATGGCCCTATTCAACATGATTCGATCAAACACATAGAAATATGTTGGCACTTCTTTCACAACAACAACAACAATAACAAGCCTTAATCCATTAGGTTCGGCTACATGAATCCTTCGCCTCCATTGTGTTCTATTATGTGTCAAATTCTCATCTATTTGGTATACTAAGATCATTATTTATACATCTTAACCAAGTAGGTCTTCTTACCTTTCTTAACATAAAGAAAATCTAATGCATCTACTCTCCTAATCGTCATCTGACGTACGCTTTATGTGGCCAAACCATCTAAGGCGACTCTCCTAATCTTATCTACCAGAGCTACTCCAACTTTTTCCCAAACATACTATTTTGCATTCTATCTCTAAGAGTAAAGCCACTCATCCACCTAAGCCCTCATCTCAACACTTAACTTAGTCTTATGCTTCTTTATCGCCAACATGCACTATAAGTCATTGAGGTCTTACCACCATCTTATAAAATTTTCCCTTAAGCCTAAGTGGAACTTTTCTATCATATAATAGGCCAGATGCATTCCTCCACTTCAACCATCCAACTTGAATTCTACTAATAACATCTCCATCTATTAAAGAAAAAAACTAATAAGTGGATTTATATATGTTGCCTATGTTCAATCACATAAGCAATTTGTCAACTTTCTAATCAAAGGAATGTAGAGCTCTGCGTTTCAAAATATTACCTTCAAGTTAGGCAGGTAAAATATTTATTTTATGGCATGTGGAGTGTTGTTGATTCTCCAGCTTTCCAACATGGCAGCTCAATCTATGTGATTGCAAACTGGAGGGTTGAATTGCAGCACATAGTGGCAATCAGTATGGCTAATGGCGGAAATCCCTTCTTGGGACTTGAGTAGAGTAAATGTAGAATATCTTTTCTTACTGAAAATGTAAACACATCCCAAGTGTGCATATTGGGGAAGGTCTAACAAAGTCCATTTGAAATTAAAGTCATTAAATGTATGTGTGATGGGATAATTATGCATGTTAGGTTTATGCTAATGAAATACATACAAGTAGTACCTAGTTATATTTAAATTTAATGTTTAATTTGAGTTTTTTCTTTTCGTGATATTTTGTTTTGATGGAAGCCAACATTGCAGTTTGTAGTAATGAAGAGTGGAACAATTTTTTTTAATAATTATTTTGATTCACTTTTTTTTTTATCTGATTTGAAACTTCTATTTTTAGTCCAAACTGGGAAAAGAAAGCTTAAGTGTTGATGTTGACAAAATTAATGGAATGAATCTAACAAAACTACATCCAATAGATGTATATGTGGGTAAGGGTTGTTTAATGTTTCCTTATTCTTTTAAACAATATTACGTGGAAGAGATTTATTTGTGACACTGGCAACACAGAATCTGGCTTCTGCATACCCTGAACCAACTCTAATTTAGAATTTGCCCTTATCCATTATCCTGCTTATTTGGTGGCTTCAAGCCAAGTTAAAGCTGATAAAGCTGAAATATTCATGGAAGTTCTGATTGGTTGTATGAGCAAATCAGGACTGGTACTATTTCAACGGGCATAAATTATGGCCATGAAGCTATTTCTGCTATTTGAATTTCAGATGGATGTGGCGAACCTTATTTGGAGTATCTTGTTATTTTCTACTGAGGAGAAAAGTCAATATTCTTCGCCCCATGAAATAAAGTGCTTGCAAAATTTCCGATTGAGTAAAGTCTCTGCTAGGTATTATTGAGAACTTGAAGGCCATTTCTTTGAAAGTGTAGAAAGCTTATGTATAGTAGCCCTGCCAGATTCGTTGAACCTGGAAAATCCTAATAAAATATTTTATGTTTCAATTTGCATTTCAATGGCTCTTATTTAGGGAAAGTTTATTTTGATGTCAATTATGCTTTGAGTAATGTATTGGTTGTGTGCGAACAGAGGTTTATTAAAGCAGACGAGCATTAATTTTTACAGCATTGTAAATGCAGATCTGTCCAGTACTTTTTGATGTCTTGTTCAGTAATGAGCCCTTCTTTTTTGGTTTGTCTCTAAAAATTTAATAAATTATTGAGAAAATGCTTTCCTTGTTTTTGAGTGGGTTTGTTTTATAATCATATTAATTTTACATGTGAATGGCAGCCGACACTGCACAAGCCTAGTATGATGGCTCATGTTGTGCGGGTAATGAATGGAGAAAAAACTATTCGTATGCACTACGCCAATTGCAGGTCCTATTTGTATGATGTTCATTTTGTGTACAAGTACCATATTTTATGACCTTCAATTCATAAAGCCTTCTCTTTGCAGCACTTACAATGCTGACTTTGACGGAGATGAAATGAATGTTCATTTCCCTCAAGATGAAATTTCACGAGCAGAGTCCTTTGACATTGTTAATGCCAATAAACAGTATATTGTTCCAACCAGCGGGAATCCCATAAGAAGTTTGATCCAGGTAAAGAACTTATTGTTGCCATATATTTTGGTGATATTCAGCTTATAAAATTAAATATTTTTTTGAATCTCTTAAATTCTATAGGATCACATAGTGAGTGCTGTACTTCTTACTAAGTTGGACACATTTCTAACCCGTGAAGAGTACAATCAGCTTTTATATGCTTCCTGTGTACCACCCCCAGCTTATAGTTGTCAAGCTGTTAATTTTGGCCAGAAGATTTCTGCTTTAGTTGCTGTTGATGATATTCAACCCCTTCCTCCTGCTATATGGAAGCCAAAGCAGCTGTGGACAGGAAAGCAGGTTAATCATAGTCCATTTTATGGCTCATAGGCTCATACACATAAGATAGGGAGCTTTTTTATCTTTAAATCATTATGTTAGATGCATCAAGTGCCAGTTCTGCTTATATGTAGGTCATTACGGCAATTCTACACCATATAATAAAGGGTCATGAACCACTTACTGTTGAGAAAGAGGGAAGAATTCCCAAGGAGTATTTTGGAAAAGATGCTACTGAAAGGAAGTTATTTGTTTACAACAATGAGCTTGTGCATGGGATTATTGACAAAGCTCAGTTTGGAAAATATGGTTTAGTTCATACTGTCTATGAACTCTATGGTGCAGACATTGCTGGGCAATTGCTTGCAGTGTTCAGTCGCTTATTCACTTTCTTTCTACAGGTTGGCATAACTCTGTTTACTCCTTAGCTCTCCATTTATTAATGTTTCTCTATTTGGTCAATAGCTTACCTATGTATCATGAACATTCTAGCTTAATTATTATGCACTTCTATTTGCAGATGCATGGTTTTACATGTGGAGTGGATGATCTTTTGGTTTTCCAGAAGTCGGATATGAAGAGGAAGAAAATACTGGAAAAGAGTGAACTACATAGTGAAGATGTTCATTCTCGGTTTACAGCAACAACTAATGATTTCGATGGTATACCAGTTTTATGGTTATATTTGGTGAATATTTTGATTGTAACCTCAAAGTTATTTGCTTTTGGCCACCTATTGCCTTGAATAACTTTTATCTAACATTTGTTTTCTCTATTTTTGAGTTTGATTGCATGGAGCTTAAATACCTCTTTGAATTTTTTGGAAAATTATTAAATAAAGATTTAATACAATAGGTTATTAGGACATGCATTGAGCATACAGGTAAATGAGTGCCTACATTTGTTTCTTTCGTTATGTTTTTAAAAAAAATATCATCTTGGTCAAGGTTTATTTGAATAACGTAGATTCTTCTGAAAATAATGTCTAAGAGGTTACTTTATCCCCATGTTTGCTGACTTACTCTAATACTTCTAGATCCATTGAAGCTGCTAAAAGAAACTGAGAAAGTTGTCAGGAGAAATGGAGATTCTGCAATAGCACGGCTAGATAGGATGATGTCAAATGCTCTGAACGGTCTGACTTCCGAGGTTAATAACCAGTTATTTCCTGGCGGATTGCGGAAACCATTTCTAAATAACTGTCTGTCTCTGATGACGTCAACTGGAGCAAAAGGTGGCTTGGTAATTTTTTTTTCTTTCTTTTTTACCTTTTAAATATTTCATGCAGTAAACTGCTAAAGCCACCCTAAGACTATTAAGTTATGAGAGATGGTTACAAGCCTGACCTTGTTACGTTGAATTTTTTGTTTCTGTTTATGCTAAACTGTAAAATGCCATATGGCTAATGCAATATAATATTGATAATTCTCCATGCTAGGTTGTAGTGGTGGTCACAGATTTACTTCATAAGAATTATCCTGACATATATTCGATGTGACTAATACCCTCAGCATGCAATTTGATAAATACATTCAAGATATTTATAGCAAATTTGCAATATTAGAGGACTTGCACAACAGAGAATTTTTATCTAAACAAAATACAACAACCAACCACTAGATTAACTCTATGGCTAAATGCAATCACTTCATTATCACACTGATTGAAACCTCCATGCCAGTTGTGCTAATAAGGGAAGTAAATCTAGAAAACGTGATGTAATCATGAGTTCACCAACTCTCACCTCTGATTTAGTTGATTTCATGCATTTACAACTGCTGATTAAGGGGCACTTTAAAAGAATGGGAGCTCATCTCTTGTATTGCATGATTACTTCTGAACGGAGACAAAATCTACCATCTCAGGTGGTTGAAAATCATCTAAAATCTGCTTCTGAGGATCCACAAACAATATTGAACGAAAATTAATATAAATTAGAATATCAAGTAGCTCCTGTGGACAACTGTAGAAAACATACTATGTAACTTCTTATTAGCACCTCATCATGCATGTTATCATGACCTAGTTCGAGAGCTTGGACACTAGAACAGTCGGACATATATTTAAAGCATTCTCACATTGCTATTAGTAAACAAGAATTAACTATGCTGTCATTTTTTAATCTATAAGACAATTTTATATTGTGGCGCACTACATACATTACATTCATTTTAATTACAATACTTAGCTCTTAAAGTAAACATTTTATTATACACATATTTCCATCTTCCATTTATTTAAGTTATTAGAAATTTTCTTGAAAAATGATTATTGACTTATGAGTGAGTTATACAATTCAGTGGATAATTATAATTTAAAATTACAATAATTCAAAACTTTGTTTTATTCAGTAAAATCAATATTATCTTATTTTCATAATATTTATAAAGTGTAGGATTAAGAATTGTTTATTTTATCTTTTTATTTTCATATCTCAGTTTTTGTTATTATATATTCATCATAAGAGTCACTATCTAAATATGTATTTTAAAGGCACATCGTCAAATAACCTTTTTTAAAACCTAACTTAGAAAGACATATATTCTTTTTCTTTTTCATTTACGTTCACAACACTATTTAAAATTGCCCAATAGGAGGTGCTCTTAAGTGCTTTTCAGACAAAAAAAATGCCTTGAGGTGTCCACCTCCCATGCATAGGAATGAGGCGTACGCCTCAATTAATAAGGCGTGCCTCACTTCAGCATTGTTGAGGCTCATGCCTTGCTAGATAGGGTTTTTGTTTTACTTAAAACTCGGTTCATCCATTTGACCGACCCTTACACCTGATCCACCCTCTCCCTCACGATTTGTTCGTTCTTGTTGCTGGCTGCTTTTTCCACACTAGCCCTTAATGCTTAACATCAACGTTGCTACTTCCGCTGCCACCGTCGTCGTTTTTTCGCCGCCGTCACCGCACTTGCCTTGATTTACTGCTGCCACCTGCTTCACTCACCACCGTTGTTGCACCCACTTGCATTTGCCGCTGTTGTACCCATCGTTGCTTCTGCCATCGCTATCGTCGTTTGCTGTATTTGCATCCGCAGATGTTGCTTGCTGCATTTTCCTCCATCATTGTCATCACTTGCATTTTCCTCATTGCCGCCGCCGCCTGTTGCATTTGTGTCCATCGTTGTCTGTTGCATTTGAGTCCGTCGCTGTAGCTACAAGCAACGTCCTCCACTGCTACCCTCAGGCTCAACACCTTTCTTCTCGATGACAATCTATAAATTTTGTTCAATTTATTTTTTGAATAATTGCAGCTTGTCTAATTTATTTTAATTTTTATAAAAATATTTCAATATAGGGTTTTAACAGTATTGTAAAAAATGGCTCGAGACAAGAAAACCCACGAATCATAGAAAGGATCCTGCTTGGAGACAAGTGTGCAAGTTGATATTGGAGACTAACAAAACATATATTTATTTGAAGTGCAATTACGGCAAGGTGATAGTTAAGGGGGGTGTTACAGGTTGAAGGAACATCTATCCAATTCACACAAAAATATTACACTTTGTGCTAAAGTGCAAGTAGCAGTAAAAGAAGAGATTCGATGATATATGAAGTAGTCGATGATATCAATGCATCTTGCACAACAACAATTTGAAGTAGAGTTTATGTTGGGTCTTACTATGGGAGTGAGAGTAGTGGCAAGGACTCCTCATCATCTTTGCATCGATATCAACTAGTAGAGGTGCAAGAGGTCCCATGGATCACGATATAGTTAACTTAGATGATGATAGGGGTCATAGAGAGGTGGCAGATGTAGCTCAAAGAAATCCATAGCATATTAGGGAGGCACACAAACGTGTGTGCATGGATATTGGGAGATTTTTTTATGATTATGAGAACACCATTCCATTCAATGTGGTAACTTCCCCTCTTTAATATGATCTGTTCTATAGGTGCTTATGGTTGAGGCTTGAAACCCTCGTCCATATATGATTTGAGGACGTAGGTGTTGAAGGAGGAGTTGAGTAATGTAGAGAAAGGTATAGAAGGGATTAGGACTTGGAGTAAGGCTGGTGTAACAATCTTGTATGATGGATGGTCTGACATAAAGACTAGAAATTTGATTAACATTCTGATAAATTATTTTTATGACACTATTTTTTTGAAATCTATAGAATTATCCCATCAAGTGAAGGATGCAGAGTACATTTTTGAACTGTTTGATAGAATGATAGAAGAGATTGGAGAGCACTTGGTGGTTTAGGTTGTGATAAACAATGTTAGTGCTTATAGAGCAGTCGAGAATAAGTTGGAGCAGAGAAAGCTTTTATACTAGACACATTTTATTGCACACTGTATTAATTTGATTTTAGAGAAGCTTGGTGACTTGCCCTAACATGAAAATGCCTTGATAAGAGCAAAGAAGATTATTAAGTTCATTTACAACCATTCTTAGGTGTTATCTTTGATTAAAAAAATTTCTAAGAAAGAACTTCTACGCCCTACTACAATGAGATTTGCTACAATTTGTTTGACACTATAGAACATGTTTGAAGTTAGGCAACTATTAGATGCAATATTCATTTCCACACAATGGCTTTGGTTGTGCATGAGCAAAAAAAAAAAAAAAAGCCAAGCAGAATGAAGTATGAAAAATTATTTTAAATGAAAGATTTCGGACAAGTGTCACATATGCAATAAGAACTATATGGCCGTTGGTTCAAGTTTTGAGAATGGTGGATGCAGAGAAAGTTATCTATGGGCTTTATTTACTAAGCAAATGAATGATGCCAATACATTAATAGCTTATAACTTAAGAGAAGAGAAGACCAATTATAGGGAGATTTTGGGAGAAAAGCAATACGTAACTGAACGAAGTAATAATTGAAAGATATGCCATCAGATGACGAGAGGTTTGTAGTTGACATTGATGGGGTCACACCATTTGAGTTACAACAAGATCTGAATCTAGACTTTTTTGATGGAGACAGGAACATGACTAGTACATCAAACATAATGCAACAAGAGATAAAAAAGAAAAAATATTTTTAAAAACTTAATTATTTATAGTTATCTTAAATTTTAATTAATATTGTTAATTTCTTATTGATTTTTTTTTATCAAGGAAGAGAAAAATAATTGAGATTGAAGAAGAGGATGAATGGGAGAGCTTTGACTCAGCAAGAGAGAATATTATTCATTATGATGATGATTTCAATGAGGACCTCTTAAGTGATAAGAGTGTTGATGATTTTTTATTATTATATATTTCTAATTTGTGAAAGTTGTATTGGAGAATAGGAGAGATAAAATTTGTATTAAATTTATTTTATGGCTTTCATTTGATAATTTGTTTTGTTGTTCTATGTTGCTTTCATTTGATAGCTATATTAGGTTGATCAATTGATGTTTGCATTACACCTTTATTTTGTGTAGTTTGCTGCATGATATTTTGCGACTTATGCAATTTGTTATTTGATATAAGCATAATTTGTCATTTTTTAATATGTTTGGTTGTTAATATATATTTATCTAATATATTTATGAGTTATGATGTTAATATATTAATTTTTTTATTCTATATAAATTTTCTAATTGTGAGGCGTACAAGTCAAAATGCCTTGAGGCTTACGCCTTTCTTTAGAAACGAAAAAACATCTCAAAACCTAATTGCACAATTTTGGACGTTGGTTCTCAGGTAAATTGCAGTCTTAATTAGTACCATAAAGGTGAATTTTATCAATTAATATGCACAAATAATTACTTTATAACATATACATTTTCATGTCATTTACCATGCATTTTTTTATTATTATTTTTCTTATCATTAGTAGTGTGCATTATCTAATTTTAATTGAAAAATTAAACCAAACTAAAGTCTTTGAGCAATTTGATTCGGATTTGAATTTGGTAATTTGGATGTTGGTTTTAATTAATGAAAACTTTGATTTTTGATTTTGATTTTGGATCGGTTTGTTAAAATAAATTTTTTGATGGAACCAAATATAGTGAATTTATTCATTAATTTGATAAAGTTTTTTAGCCATCATTAGTTTTAAAATTCAGCTAATTAATTTTTTAAATAATTAATTATATATATATATATATATATATAGTTTTACTTATTGCCTATTCATTATATACCAAAAAAATGAATAATGAATATATATTTCACAAATAATTTTTAAATGTAGTAAACTTTGGTTTATTCAATGCCAAATCAAATATATTCAAATCAAATTATTATTTGGTTTGTTTATTTTTTCATTCTGTTTGATTGATTTGGTCCAATTTTTTGGGAATCTAAAATCAATTGATTTTAAAAATTCACCATGCAAAGTATTCAAATCAACCAAATGCACACCCCTACTTATCATTAAGAAGATCATTCAAAATTCAATCATGAGTAAAATAGAGTAACAATCATATTAATATGATGATTTCATAAATTGGGAAAATAAAATCATTTTAAATTTTTATAAGAATTGTTTGGTGTCATATAAGAATTTTTCTTAGTACACATACAAAATTATAAAAGAAGATCATTTAACGTTCACTAATGAAAAAAATAGAATAACAATCACAATTAATATGAGGATTTTATAAACGGCAAAAAGAAAATTATTTTAAGTTTTATAATAGTAGTTTGGTGCCATATAAATTTTTTTTATGCACATATGGAAGTATAAAGTATTTGCAATATTAATTTGAACATTCTTATATAAAGAATGCATGGTAATCATTCATTTTAATTTAGAAGATTGAATATAATTTCTATATAGTTGAAAGATATAATTACTCACCTTTACCAAGCCTTGTTTACTTCTTTTGATGTGCCTAAAATACAATACCTAATTCGTGTTTTTAAAATTATTGATTTATTATTTTATTATTTATTTTATTTCAATTCATTTATTATTATTATTATTATTATTATTATTATTATTATTATTATTATTATTTATTCAGGTATTTAAATAGATAAATATTTATTAAATTTTAGTATTGCATTATATATATAATTTTAACTTGATTATTATTATTTTATTTATTGTTTTTTATAATTAATTTAATTAGTCCTTTTTTATAAACTTATTTATTATCTATTTCATATTTAAATTAAGTTTTAATTTGTTATTGTTATAAATAATAATTTATATATTAATTAATTTCATTTTTTAAAATAAAAATAAAAGTAGTTTGGACTTTAATATATATATATATATATATATATATATATATATAAATGTTTGTATGTAGTAAAATAACATAAATAAATGTTTACTATCTCTCTATCTTTATTCTTCCTTGGATTGGCTCGACTAATGCATGCGCATGCACATCACGTGGCTTCTCGTTCGACATGGTTCTCATATACATGTGTATGATTGCTCTTGGTTTAGCTTAGTCTCTAGTCAGTTCAACCCCCGCATCCATGTGTGAGGCACTTTTTGCTCATTGTCACGCCCTATAATAATCTCCTGCAACAGATCGAAAAGAGACATAACAGAGAGGGTAGATTTAGTTGATAGAATGTTTTCGAAATATCTATTCTGAAAAACTGTAATTGTCTCAGAATAGTGTGAGAGATATATTCAGTCATCTAAATTTACCTAAACAGTACACACGAACATTAATATAATGAAATCTACTAACATTCATAGTAAATGGAAGCAATTCAATTGAAACTTTTAATATTAAACTACAGAGCATCTAAAACATCGAATATTGCAGTAATATTTTTAAAATTTACTAAGTTTTCCTGCAAAATTTTCAAAAAAGGGCAAAATTTACTCTTCCAACTTCTCTTTACCCTTCTCTATAAAATAGTTATATTCAACTAATAAGTTATACGACTTAACAAGATAAATAATCTAATATAGAATTGAAATATTAAAGAATACTACATTAATATGCATGCTAATCTAAACAAATAAAATAGAGATCGTATATATTATCAATTTGATTTATATGATAGTAGTGTAACTTATTAACAACTTTCTTTGTAGGAAACATAACTTATACAATATTAGGAAATTTTTATATATTATAGATTAACTTTGAAATATGTCGTGTAGTTATCTAAATTATTGGCTAACATATCTTAGCTAAAAAAATATGTGGAGAACTTTTTGTTTTTGTAGCAGACCCTTTTGCTTTAATTCATTTCAATTAAGGATCCTTTTGCCTCACTGGGGAACACTTTTGCCCCAAATCCTGCACAAGTAACATCATAATATTTTGCCAATTTTGAATTCTATCACATGATATTTCTAAGCTAAGCATGTTTGCTTGTCTAACATGTTCTTTAGCAGTTACATAATATAATATGCTGACCAAAAATGAATCAGGACAATGTATACTAAATGTGGAAATATAACAAAGCAATACTTAATTAATCATTCACTTAAATTGCATATTCTATACATATGACTTGATTTCAAATAAGCTTGATTATCGACAACATGAGAATATACAATGTTGATATATAACATTTTACACAAATAAAAATGCAGGGAAGAATAAACTTGCTTTCTGTATTAGAATTTATAAATCTTATCTAAGTGATGAACTTCTTTCAGAAAACGAGATACCTGAAACTTCTTCCGTATATAAACAATATCAACATGTCTTTTTCTCATAAATTCACTTATCACATGCTATTCAAAATCTTGACGCGTCAATCACTGACAGAAACAAATGCGACACAAAAATTAAATTTAATTTTCACATATTATATTCAATTTAAATCTTTTATAAATCTTTACTTAATTAAATGGAATTGCTACACTTTAATAACAATTTGAAACTTACTAGACAAAATTGAAAATCATTGCTCGATCCTCCTTCCCAACATTAAATTTTCAACACTTCAATTATGCCAAATTATAAAAATAAGATGAAAAATATTAATTAAATCATTTAAAGTCAAATTGAATCAATTTCCATAAATCCCATGGTATCCATAGGAGTAGTTAGTAAATTTAAATTCATTAAATTAAATAAATTAATTCTAATAATTAATAAATTATTTTCAATTGAAATTTACGTCTAAAATATATATTTATATAAATAACTTGCCTTATTAACATAATAGAACTATTTCATACATTTGGTTAATTATCTCAATTTAATTTAAATTCATTATATATATATATATATTTACATCTTATTTTGCAAGTTAAATAATTCTAACTTTTAATTATCAACAAAATTATTTGAGATCAACTTATTAAATCCTCCCTAATTCAAATAAAATTTTAGAATAATACTATATGAATATATTGTCCAAATTGTTTTCCACAATAATCAATATATTTACTTTTAGCCTTATTAATTTATTACTTATTACTATATAAATCTATACCTTACTTATCTTCTTCGGTCGAATCCCATCCACAGCTCTACTCAAGCCGTAGCCCTACTCCTCTCGAGCTGTAGACTAGGCCGCAAGACCTCGATCGGCCTCGATGGCCCACGTCGAAGCCGCCTCCCTAGGTTTCGAGCCTCATCACCTCCCTATGTTTCGAGCCTCATTGCCACCCCCCACACGCGCAGCCGAAACCATCGAACCCCTCGATGACGCTCCTCTCTCCCTCACTTCTTGTCTCGTGAGCGAGAGACGGACAAACCGAGCGACAATAAGGGAATGTTGGGAAAATTAGGGAGAAAAGGAATTTATAACACTTGTTACTCTCTTCCCAATCTCCTAACCAATGCATGCTGAGGTAAGTGCGCTAATCCATCTTTTCTATAATGCAGATGACGCGATTAATCAGTTAATTAAAGGTTTGTTAAATTATAAGTTAATTGGAAACTTAATAATTAATAATTATTAAGTTCAATTAATTTATATATATGTATATATACTAAAAATAAATTTATATTGCATTTGGTATGTAGTTAAATAAAATTCTCACTGTAATTTGTGGTTCATATCGAGGCCATTACTGAACTTATTTACATCTATGAAATTCCTTTTTAGTTATTACAATCTATGCTTCCTTAAAGTTTTTATTCTCAAAATTTAAAATATAGTAAATAAAAATTTGTACTTGAATTGAAAAGTTGTGGATAATATTCTCTCATCTTCAATTTTTTTTTTCCATGTATCATCTCGTTCAGTATCATTCCTCCATAAAACTCATACACAAGGAGTTTCTCTATGTCACAACTATTTTATATCATAACCCAATATCCTTTCTGTTCTTTTTACACGTGTAATATTAAGTTAAACTTCTTTGTGATTTGAATTAATTTTGGTGGATTCATCAGCTATATATTTTTGTAATAAAGAGAGATGAAACAACTTATGTACCCTATACATTTGTTTAAGAAAAACTAGTCTATTTACCATTTTTAATTTTTTTCAGGATTTTATAGAGGCCAACTTTTCTTAGATATAGCTTCTTAGTTTTACCAATATGCCTTACACCTTTAACACGACTAGGAGAAGCACATTCTCCCATTCAAATCCTACTAGTCAAACACAAGCATCAAAGGATAAACTTGAATTATCTACTTATGAAAGTTGAAAAGGTATGTGGATGCTTTAACTTTGACTCTTCTATCTCAAAATAAAATTTTACAGTTAGAAGTCAAAGCTTTCAATCTATCTCTAATTAGTTTGATTTTATCAGTAGATATTTCTACTATGTCAGCACCATTTACTTTTTTCTGCTGTCTTTGCCCCACATAAAGGAATCCTATATTTTTTTTTCTGTAAAAAGCGTAATACTAGCACAAAGGAATTGTACATTTTCTTTGATAAAAGCTTCATATGGAGTCTTTTCAAGGCTTGTTTAAATACTATTATTGTATGTAAATTATTAAAGACACACGTCTCTCATCTTCTACCAAAAATCAAGTATACATAATTAGAGTAAATTTTCATCAATTCATTTCTCTTTTCAAATTTTTGTCGAGTAATTAATTAGTTTGCATTGCCACAAGTTTTATTTTTTATTTTTTTGCTTATAGCATTCACAACTACGTGTACTTGTTCAGGATGATATTGTATGTCTAGATTATAATCTTTGATGAGTTTTAGCTATTTTTTTGTCTTTGATTTAACTCATTTTGTGTAAATATATATTCTAAACTTTGGTAATATGTAAATACTTCACATGAGACTCCATATAAATAGGTCTCCATTTCTTTAATTCAAATATAATCATTGCTAACTCTGGATCATGCATAAAATAATTTTATTCATGATTTTTTAATCGTCTGGGGGCATAAACAACTGTTTCATGTTGTTTTAAGAAACATCCTAATCTCTTTAACAATGCATCACTATAAATTTAGAATTTTTATGAGGAAATTATCAATATAGGTGCTATCATCAAACAAGTTTTGAACTTCTAGAAACCTTTTCTCCTAAGTCACTACACTCTAATTTGACTGTTTTTTATGTTAACCTATATAATGGCATGACGATTTGTGAAATTCTCCTATAAATCTTCTAGAATATCTAGCTAGACCTAGAAGATTCCTTGCTTTTCTTGGCAATAATTGATCTTGACCAAATGTTATAGATCTAATTAAGTTCTTGTCTGCTGTCTCAGAAATGCTACTTTTCACCTAAAACTCACATTTAAAAGTTTTACTTTTAATTTATTTCTTTTAAGTGTTCATAACATTGTAGGAAGGTGATTTTATGTGACTAGCTTTTTTTCTTGAGTAGATATGATTGTCATTAATGAAACCATTATAAATATATCTAATAATGACTTGAAAATTATGTTCATTAAATTTATGAATACTGGTGGCATTTGTCAATCCGAATGGCATCATCAAAACTCATTATATTTGTATCTCATACTAAATGTTATCTTAGTATATCTTGTTCTCTTTTTGGCAACTGATGATATCATGATCACAAGTCAATTTTTAAAATACTAAAGCTCTTTTTAATTTATCAAATAGATCATCAATTTTAGGCGATTGATACATATTCTTAATTATAAGCTTGTTCAAATTCCCATAATCTCAAACTTTATCTTTCTTCTTGATAGATGATACTAGAGTTCTCAAGATTTGCTTGGTCTAATAAATTTTTTTCTAATAATTCTTGCAATTGGCTTTTTTACTTCTTTAAGTTCTTTTAATTGACATTCTCTAAAATATTGCATTTGCATTAATAATTAAGAATTCAAGATGCAATGAAAGTAAAGCAAAAAAAAAGAGGTCCGACCTCTATTACATGGCTCATCTTGACCTGAGTAGGCTTTTTTCACGATTCCTTCACATGTTTGTAATCCTATGGATTCTATCCTTGAGCGAGGCACCATTGTGATTTTCTCACCTAGGTTTTTTATTTTATTTTATTTTTTTAATTCTCAGTTTTAGACATTCCAACCAAAAAAAAAATTGATAACCTGAATTCCAAATACATGGCGTTTATAATACTTCTAAATTTGAAATACTTAGGACCAATCAGCCCCTTAGTAATGTTAGGAACAGTTATACCAAATGATTTGCTTGAAAATGTGTCATAGAGCATCCAAATATCCGACGGTCTCCAAGACACTGTGGCTCACTAGAAATATCCACTCTTAATTATCTCCATGGAGCTGCTTTGATCACAGGAAGCTTGATATGCTGCAAGTTCACATTGATTCAACTTCCATGTATCATGAGGATAACAGTTCATTATTGGTATTTTAATAGGGTTTCAGTTCTAAATACTTGCTTGTACTAGTAAAATGAAAGTAAAAGATAGCCCAATACAGCTGCTTTCTGAATTTTTATTCTTTCTAAGTCTATGCCACTAATTTTTGTTGCCTGTATGTTCATCTAAACGATATTGGTAACCTTTTCCACACTTCTGCTTCAAAATGATTTATGAAGTAAATTATACTTTCATTTTAATCCATTTTATTTGTGACATGCATAATTGTACATAATGATACTTGGTATTGTTAGTATTTACTTTTTGAATTGCAGTAGTTAATTCCAAGATTTATTGACTTGTATGCCTTATTTGGATAAGGTTTGTGACATCTTCTATCGTATTTTTTAAAGCCGTTATACCCAAGTTTATGTGTTATCTGTTGCAAGAAATATTTTTCTTATTGCTGATGTATGGCAATATCTGCTGTATATGCTAAGTACATTTATTGTTGTTGCAGGTTAATATGACACAAATTTCATCGTTGTTAGGCCAGCAAGAACTAGAAGGAAAACGTGTTCCCCGCATGGTTTCTGGCAAAACTTTACCATGTTTCCCGGCATGGGATATTTCATCTCGAGCTGGAGGTTTTATTAGTGATCGCTTTTTGACTGGTTTGCGCCCTCAAGAGTACTATTTCCATTGCATGGCTGGTCGTGACGGGTATGTGTATCATTCATCATACTTTTTTCAGCTTGATTTCAAATTTATGTTTGATAAGTCCAATCTTCTTGCCAGATAAACTAATTTATTTGTTTTCCCATGCTTGCAACTTGAAATATCAAAATTTCACATCATGCACATATTCATGTTAATAGCCCAATTTAATAAAAACTTCCATATGCCAACTGAGGAAAGAATCTTGAAGTTGGCTGAAGTTTAAACTGTCTGTTTATGACCAGAAGGCTTCAGGTTGGATTCTAATTGAGTGAGACCTGCTATTTTTTTTTAGTTTTCATTGTTTTATGATGATTTATTCTTATTGCTGGAGGAATGATTTATTCTTATTTCTAGAGTGGATCCAAATTTTCTAGTTGATATACTAACTATGAAAACTTAGATTAATCTTATAGGACCAAAACATAGTGATTGTGTCTTAGGCTATGAAATTTATTTGGACATGTACGACTGTTTCAGCTACAAAGATTTAAACTGATCTTTTTATTTATTGAGGAGAAATTCCACAGACTTTCTCTAGATGTATAAAGTCTGTTTTTCTTTGTATCATTTCCTTAGGTCCATTCTCAAGTCTTAATTATTTAATGCTTAAAATACTAAGATTGATCCAATTAGTTATTATATTGTTTTTCTCATTTGTCAAATTCTTGCTTACTCAATTTTTTCAGTTTCTGCACCATAGGGTGGTTGTCTTTGGGCAACAAAAGTTGATTTTTCTTGTGTAGATTACCACATACTTAAGAATTATGCTATTAAAAAGTTGGTTAAATGAAGGTCTCTATATTTATGGTGTCTAGCATGATGTTTCAGATTAACAAGAAATTCTCGTTTCTCTGCCTCATTTTCTGCCCGCTCAACTTTAATGCAACATCACAAGCTCACAATTTATGAAATCTAGTAAATGAAACATTTGCCTTTTACATTTACGCTTCACGTAATATTATACGTGAAGTTTAAATCATCAAAAAAAGTTACTATTCCCTTCTGCTCATTACATGCCCTCTCATTATCTCTGCATAGGTAGTTTACAAGTACGTACACCTCACGATATACTCCCCCAACCCGAACCTTCCCACCAATATCATATTTCAATTGCTAACTTTGTGAACGCATAATTTGCTAGTTTGCCCATATAAGTTTAAGTTACATGCACATACTATGGGATGCAATTTTGAACTGCTCCCCACTATTTTTTTGTGAATTTTTACAATTTTCTATTATTAGTAATTGACAACAGAGCTCCACGCTTGATAAACCGTTGTTGGAATCCTTACAGGAGTATTCATGCTCCCTAAACACTTTGGGCATCGTCATTATGCCAAATTTGCATGCAAATAGTCAATATGGCATTCGCTTACCTTACATGAGACTCTGTGACTTGGTGTGGAATTCCCAAATTATTATTGTTCAACTAGAACTATCATTATGCTATTGAAAATTTTGTAACTAGGGTAAACTCTCCGTGATGAATTCTTAATTTCATTCTTAACTCCACAAGATTATTGTAGATTTTGCTATGATTGTCAAAGATTTCACACCACTGAATCTAAAAAATCAAACTGACTTAACAATGTTTAGCTTGTCATTATTTGATGAATTAGCTGTTTTGGAATATATAACAATTCTCACCAAGGTCCTTCATGATTCTTCTTTATGATGTCTAGATTGGTCGATACAGCTGTTAAAACATCCCGCAGTGGATATCTCCAGCGATGTTTGGTGAAGAATCTTGAATGTTTAAAAGTTTGTTATGATCATACAGTACGTGATGCAGATGGGTCTATCATCCAATTTACGTATGGTGAAGATGGAGTTGACGTACAAAAGAGTAGTTTTCTGGGTGAATTTGAAGTCCTTGTGATGGTAATACCAAAACCTATTGGCTCCCTTCTCTAGATTCTTTAGTTTTTTTTTTCTGAATTATATTGCTTATTCTACTTTTAATTACAGAATCAAAAGGTTTTTGAAAAGACGAGTGGTAAACTTGAATATGCACATTTATCAAAGTCAAATGGCTACATAAAAGAATTACCCAATAAACTCAAGGAGCAGGCCATACACTTTTTCAGTCGACTCTCTAAGGATTCAAAAGGCTATTTTAATCAGATTAAGAGAAGGGACCTAATAAACTTGGTGAAACTTAAGTACCTTTCAAGCCTTGCTGAACCTGGTGAAGCAGTTGGTGTTCTTGCTGGTCAGTCAGTCGGGGAACCTTCAACGCAGATGACGTAAGTTTTATTTATTCTCCATACTCTTGGTGTTCTTTTGTTATTTTATCACATGATGCTTTCTTTATACCCAAACCTGATTGGCTGATTCATCTTAGCCTCATTCTCATCATTTCATTTTGTTATAGATTTTGTAAGTTTTAATTCTATTGTTATTAAGAGCGATGAATATAATGCACTTCTCGTTAATGAATTGTTTGAAGAATTCGGATGGACATAACACAACATGAGAAGTGAGGGCGGGCGATGCACATGAATTCTTATTGACGGTGAAATCTACTTCATATATTGTAGCTTAGGATAGAAGTTTTATAAAGAGGATTTAACTGAGTGAAAAAAATATGATTTAGGGTTTCATGCAGAGAGAATGTATTTATGAATAGAGAAGCGCAGGGGCAGAACTAGCTCATTATTTCAGGATGGGCAAAATTTTAAATATTTAAATAAAATAATAATTAGATAAATAAATAATACTTAAATTTAATATTTTGAAAAAAAAAATTAATAAAATAATATCATTAAATTTATAAGAAAAAAATATATGTGAGCAAGATTATTAAACTTATAGATTTTTATTTTAATTAATTATGTAGTCATTGAGAGTAATAAGTTAAATTGATTTTTATAGAGAAGGGTTGATTGTATAAATTGTAAATTGAGGATGAGCAAAAGGTTAAAAAATATTTTTTTTAAGAGAAAAAAAAATAATTTTAGGTCTGCCCCTGGAGAAGAGGGACTTGATTATAGAGTGGTAAGAGAGCTCAGGTGTAAGACCCTAAATTTTGAAAATGTAAGATGAAAATTCCTCCTAAAAATTGTACTATTTTGTATCTATTTTGAAAATGATCATATATGTTTTTATAAAATTTTACATTTAATTCTGATCATTTTTATAAATAAAAACATATATAAATATTCAAGTATAATATCAATAACTAATTAAATAATTAATTAATATGTAAAGGAATATTCTAAGAATATTCTCTTCTAATCTTATTAATTCTGCCTTATTCTATCCCGTTGCTGGAGAGAAATGGGATAAGCATGGGTGGGGGTTTGGATTCGGGAAAACTGAGGAGAAACCTGGTGGAAGAAAAAAGATAAAAAAAGGGGAAAGAGTAAGAATAAAGGAAGACGAAGAAGAGGAGAAGGAGAGCAGATGAAGAGGAGAAGAGGAAGAGAGGAGGAAGAGATGAATCAATGTAAGAAATCTGATGTTTTTTAATCTTTTACAAATTAAGCTAGATTTTAATATAGAAATTTTAGTGTATGTTTTTTGCTGATGATAGTCTTCTTGTTGATAAGATTAGAGAGGGAGTCCAAAAAAATTTGAATTATGAACGTCAGCCTTAGAGTCTAAAAGCTTTCATTTGAGTAGATGGGGATGTTATTAGATATTTTGGGTCTATTGTTCAATGTGATGGTGAAGTAGATGGGGATGTTATTAGTAAAATTCAAGTTGGATGATGGAAGTGAGGAATGCATTGGGTCTGTTGTGTGATAGAAAAGTATCACTTAGACTTAAGGAAAAATTCTATAAGATGGTGGCAAGATTTGCAATGCTTTTTGGCACAAAATGTTGGCTAGTAAAATAAAAGTATAAAATTAAATGTTATGGAGATGAGGATGCTTAAATGGATGAGTGACTTCATACATAGAGACAAAATACAAAATAAATATATATGTGAAAAGGTTAGAGTTAGTGACAGATTAGATTAGAGAGAGTCGCCTTGATGGTTTTCAGCGTCATCGCTTAATTAACGCCAGAGAGAGAGATGTATTTCAGCCTAAAAGAAAGCTATGGGTGGACCTTAAAAAACTTGGTTAGGAAGTATAAAAATGATATTATTTTATTAGAATGAGAATATGACACTTAATAGGGCATGATGGAGAAAAATGATTCAACCAACCACATGTAGTGGGATAAAGGTTTTTTGTTGTATCTTTTTCTAAAATCGAGTTTGAATTTGGGCAAATAAGCATTTAAACTTTTATGAGGAATTATTTTAAGGTAAAATATTATTTTGAGATTAATTGAGATAATTTAGTTTAATATTAAGAATATAGTTTGAAAAAGACAATTTTATTTATTTTAAATTATTTACTAAAGAAAGAAATTACAGGGTGACCAATTCGAGGAGGCATATCGTCAGTTAAGATATGCAATTTCTAGTTCACTAAGCAAATTTTTTTAGCCTTTTTTATGTGCATAAAAAGATAAATTATGTTTATCGGTGAATTAAAGTCTTCATATTGTTGAAGTTAAATGTTATTATTCATGTTTAAACGATCACACATAAATTTCAATAATATGAGTTTATAATTAATTATATTATGATTATATACATATTTTATAGTTTGTGACATTTTAAAAAGAATGTATTTGACATATCTAAGGTGTTCATTTCTATATATAGTTGACCAACATATTCACTAAGCAAATTTTTTTAGCCTTTTTTTATGTGCATAAAAAGATAAATTATGTTTATCGGTGAATTAAAGTCTTCATATTGTTGGATGCGTAGTTAAATGTTATTATTCATGTTTAAATGATCACACATAAATTTCAATAATATGAGTTTATAATTAATTATATTATGATTATATACATATTTTTATAGTTTGTGACATTTTAAAAAGAATGTATTTGACATATCTAAGGTGTTCATTTCTATATATAGTTGACCAACATACTTTAAAAATGAAGTAAATATTTATTTAAATATTTAATGATGAAAATATATTGAGCTTATGAAACATCATGTCATGAGAATATATGATGATAATGACATGCTTGTGATACCTGTATTGGGGGCTAAAAGGGTCCCTGATAGAACAAGAGGGTCTTTTATAGAGATAAAAAGGTCTCTTATGGAGGTAAAAGGGTCCTCAATGTGGTTCAATAATGATAATATTAGGTTTCACCTAGGCTATATTGGTGTAAGTCTACAACTCACCACCTTATGATGGCTGGGCATGACATGTTCTAAGGCTATAAGGAAAAATAATGTGATGAAATAAGCAAGCAAATGCATGTTTTGATAAAAATAAATTAATATGTAATATGTATACCCTAGACTGGCATAGTGCACTAAGAAATTTTATATTTGGCCTTATGATTTAATTAATGTTAACTCTTATGCCACCAAAGTCTAAAGTTTAATACTAAAATTTTGATTATGTCTGGTCAGTATTAACATGCATGTGTAATACGATTTTTGCGTACTTGAGTTGTGCAGTAGAGTTGCTTATCTTATTGAGCCTCCTACCTCACCAAATTGTTTTTACAGGAATAGGAAAAGAAAAATGTGCCACCATATAAAATTCATTTAAAAATATTTCACTTAAATTTGAAGAACTCACCATGGGGGAATATGAATATAAGTAAATCCACAAGTGAAATGAATAAAGCGTTATTCAAAAACAAAAACAAAAATGTGCGTTGTGGTTCATTGAGAAGTATGCTAAATGGTGCATCATAAAACATGCAACATGATTCATCATAAAGCATGTATGGTGGTGCATTGTAAAACAATGGAAAGTAGCACGTCATGAAATTTGCATAGTGACACGTATTATGTGCAAAGTGATGCCCTATGAAACATGCAACATGATCCATCTTCAAGTGTGCAAAGTGTTGTCATGAAAATAGTGCATCACATCATAAAGTGTGACAAGGTGCATTGTAAAGCATGTGAAGCAGCACATTGAAAGTGTGTATGGTACATCAAAAAGCATGCTCTAACATATACTTGCATACATTCCAAAGAAATACTATTTAGTTCAAGTGGGCAGATAGGTCCTTTGGTTCGTTTGGAAATGCAAAATGCATTGGCAAATCAAACTTTTAGGAAAATGAAATAGGAGAATAATCGATCATTCCACGTGTTGTAAGGATTTGGAGTGAATTAATGAGAACTAAAGAAAATGTCTTGAAAATGTCTGAAGTTTGGATAAAGAAATGTCTGTTTTGTGCTTGAATATTGGCATTGGGGGTATGGCTAACTAAGGATTGGAATGCAGGACGATTAGTGATAAAGACATAGGGTTAATATATTTTAATTTATCTAATATTAAAAAAAAATTTCACATATGCAAGTAGTAATTCTAGTTCCAGAGATTTGGCATTTCATTAGAATTTAATGCTTGTTAAGAATTTTAGACGTTGATATCAAATTGCTTTTACAAAAATAGAATAGAAAACATCTTTTTAATATAGGGATTGTTTTCCTTCTTTCAGGCTCAACACTTTTCATCTTGCTGGACGTGGAGAGCTGAATGTGACACTTGGTATACCTCGTTTGACTGAAATTCTAATGCATGCAAAGGTGGATATCAGTACTCCTGTTATGACCTGCCCTTTACTGGACTGGCAATCCAGGTAATTTATGAGGCTTAAGATACCATGCAATCTTTATGTTACACTTCTAATAAATCAATTCAAGATGGAAATCACCTTTTTCGAGCTTCTTGATTTTTATTGTGTAATCTTTGTTCTTGTCATTTTCATTTCTTGTTGGCCCATGCATGAATATAATTACAGATATTTTTCACTAATATTTGCAGGGAGGATGCTGAATTCATTGCTGCTAAGCTGGGGAGAATCTGTTTGGCAGATGTTATAGAGAGAATAGAGGTCTCCACTGTGCCATTCTTTACTATTGGAAAACAGGTGTACACCCTATATAAGTTAACATTGAAACTTTATTCTCCTGATCTTTATCCTCCACATTCGGGTATTACTTTGGCATCTTGCATGGAGACCTTGTATAAATTTTTTATCAAAGAGATGGAAGAAGATATAAATAAGCACTTAGTCTTGTCATCTAAGATTAAGAATATTAAAACAAGCTCATTCAAGAAGGATGTTGATTCAGATGAGGGAGATTTAGATGAAACTGGAAGCCAGTTTGCAGCAGGGAATAGAAATGATGTTGAAGGGAATGATGACGTGTTCGCGATGCTGATGAAAGTAATGATGATGGCGATGCTAACAATGATGATGACGATGATGATAATAATGCAGAGGACCTAGGTGCTGATGCTGAGAAGAGTAAGAGGCAGACCAATGATGAAATAGAATATGATGATAATATTGAAAATGAAATGTCCGCTTTGATCGATGAATATGATGGCATACAATCTGATTCTGAGGTTGAATCTGATCTTATTACCGATGAAAAAGATCATGCATTAGAAGGTCAAGATCCCAGTACTCCATTGGAGACAGAAGCATCTCAAGTCCCATCTACATTTGAATCAACACCAACGCGTGTGGCCAGTAAGAAGAAAGTGAAGTCAGAACTCAAAGGGAAGACGGTCATAAAAAAATGTGGCAAAATGACTGATAGAATACTTCTAGCGGAGTCCAAAGGATCAGAATTTGAAATCCATTTCAAATTTTATCAAGATGAACCTCCTGTTTTACTGGCAGAGGTAATTTCTAATCACTATCTGTTTTTTGTTCCTCCTGAATTGCTTCTTTTTGCGAGGGATTGCATTTTTTGCTTTTAGCTTATGTCACATCAATTAATTCTTATTTTGTAAGCTTATTATTGAAACTAATTGTGATCCAGATCCAGAAATAAACCTTTTTCTGCATTTTACAGTGAGTATGTTTAAAAATCACTTTGTGAATACAAACAATTTAAAACATGTTTTATCTTAACATCTACTAAATAGATTGAGTGGCCATTTTTTTACCACTGTGACCCATCTTTTAAATCGAAATAAAAATTTCTAAACATGAGCTCTTTATTTTTTTTTCCTATCTCATAACATAAGGTTCACTTGCAGCTTGCTCAAAAGACCGCCAAGCGTGTGTACGTGAAGGCATGCAAGAACATTGAGCGTTGCTCAGTGGTGGAACCAAAGCGAAGTGGCGATCCCCTCTTGCTACAGACCGCAGGAGTGAACTTCAATGTACTCTGGGACCTGCATGAATACATTGATATCAATAAGATCGTCTCAAACAATATTCATGAAATGCTGAAAACATATGGTGTGGAATCGGCAAGAGCAACCATCTTGAACGAGGTGAAGGGCGTCTTCGACATGTACGGCATCGAGGTAAACATTCGACACTTGATGTTGATTGCTGATTTGATGACGTGCAATGGCGATTATCGTCCCTTGAACCGGCTGGGAATGCGGAAGTTCAGCACTTCTCCCTTGTGCACAATGTCGTTCGAGACCGCGACAAGCATCATCTCAGAATCCGTCCTCCATGGCTACGTCGACACCATGGATTCGCCTTCAGCCTGCGTCTCCCTTGGCAAAATAGTGAAGATTGGGACTGGTGGTTTTGATTTGATGCAGAACATACAGTTATGATAAGTTTGATGGTTTTGTTCAGTTTATTTATAGGAGAGATTTGTGCTTTGATTCTCAATGGTATCCAGTGGATGGTGCAGCACTTCAATGCATTCAAAAGTTTTCTTAGAGAAGAACCAAGTAAAATTTTGGCATAGTTTGTATTGTATTTATCAGTATAAGAATAATATATAGCAGCTTTTCTATAATATTAAGTCTCTTAGAGAAAGTGCATCACATTTACTCTGTCTTCAAAATTGTGCAATGTTCAGTAGATGAGAAAATTTTGGCATAGATAGTAAATAGTGGTTTTTATTGTGATCTCCTACCAATTTTGATATGAAGTCTCTTTGAGAAAAGTGCATCACATTTTCTTAGTTCTTTACATGTATGGTCATGAATGCAAACTTGACATCTTGTAATTAAGGGCATATTTGGGATGTTTTTGTTTTTATTTTTTATGTTATTTTTAAAAATATATTATTTTATTTTGTTTAAGTGTTTTTATATTTTATTTTTGAAATAAATTATTTTATTTTTTTAAATATTTAAAATAATTTTTAGATGTTTTGAAAAGATGTTATCATTTTTTTAAAAAATAATAATAGTAATATTTTTGATGGGATTTTAAAATTTGAGTGTTATGAATAGAAATATTTTAATTTAGTTGTTAATTATATATATATATATATATATATATATATATATATATATATATATATATATATAAGAATTATATGACATCTAATTCTCTAGTTTCATTTGCTGTAGCAGCCATAAAAGTTGGTGCGAATACTATATTATGTACGATGGTTGTATGCGCATCAATTAATTAACAAATTATAGATTTTTTTTTTCATTAAATTTTAAAATGGATTTAATAAATACATAATTAAGCTAATTAGAAATGTTTTAAAAAAAATCTAGTCTTCTGTTTAGCGCAAACGTGCAAACGTGGAATCCATGTTAGTGTTACGGGAGATTAATTTTAGGTCAAATTTTTTTAATTTTGCCCTAACATCACATATTTGGCCATTATTTATTTGCTTGATGTCAGAATTAAGCAAATTTGATATCATTAGAAAGCTTATAAAATTCTCTATGATTTTCAAGTTGATAATTTTGGATAATTTTCGTTCAATTAGCCGCATTTTTTGTATTTCTTTATTTTTGTAAGGTGCGAAACACAAATAATTTATACAATCTCATTTTTTTTGGTCATTCAGACTCATTTCGTATTGAAATTGAGTGAATTTGATATTATTGGAAAGCTAACGAAATTCTCTACGATTTTCATGTTGACAATTATCGAAGATTCTCGCTCATAAGGCTGTGGTTTTTATGCATGCTTGTCTTTTCATGTTGCGAAATAGATAAAACATACACAACTCCATTTTTCCCCGTATCAGACTCATGTTGTGTCAGAATCAAGCGAGTTTGATATTGTTGGAAAGTTCACGAAATCTATTACAACTTTCGATGATTTTCGCTCGATAAGCTGTAGCTTTTACATATGCTTGTCTTTTCACAATGTGAAATAGATAATACATATACACCTCCACTTTTTTGTTTGTATCATACTCATCTGAATTTGGAATTGAGCGAGTTTAGTATCGTTAGAAAGCTAACTAAATTTTGTACGATTTTCATGTTGACAACTTTCAATGATTCTAGCTCAATAAGCCACAATTTGTATGTATACTCTGATTTTCACGGTGCGAAATAGATAATACATATACAACTCTAGTTTTTTGCCTGTATCGGACTCGTCTAGCGTCAGAATAGAGCGATTATGGTATCGTTGAAAAGCTAACTAAATTCTCCATAACTTTCATGTTGATAACTTTCGACGATTCTCGCTCAATAAAATGTAGTTTTTACGAATGCTTGTCTTTTAATGGCGTGAAACAAATAATACATACATAACCCCACTTTTTTGCCCGTATCAGACTCATTTTGTGTCAGAATTGAAGAAGTTTTGTATCTTTAGAAAGCTAATGAAATTCTTTACAAGTTCTTCAGAGATTCTCACTCGATAAGCCGCAGTTTTTACATATGCTCATCTTTTAATGATCTGAAACAGATAATACATACATAACCCCACTATTTTTTTGCATATATCAGATTCATCTGGTGTCGAGATGGAGCGAATTTAGTATTGTTGGAAAGATAACTAAATTATCTACAATTTTCATGTTGACAACTTTCGATGATTTTCGCTCGATAAGTCATAGTTTTTACATATGCTTGGCTTTTCGTGGTGCAAAACACATAATACACATAGCCCTAGTTTTTTTGTCCATATCAAAGTCATCTAGTGTCAGAATTGAGAGAGTTTGGTATCAATATAAAGCTGATAAAATTTTTCATGACTTTCATGTTGACAACTCTTGATGATTTTTGCTCGATTAGTCACAGTTTTTATGTATGTTCGGCTTTTCATGGTGCGAAATAGATAATACATACACAACTTCACTTTTTGCCCATATCGGACTCATATAGCGTTGGAATTGAGTGAGTTTAGTATCGTTAGAAAGTTAATGAAATTCTCTGACTTTCATGTTGAAAACCCTTGATGATTCTCATTCGATTAGCCGTAGTTTTTATATATGTTTTCCATGGTGCGAAATAGATAATACATACACAACCCTAATTTTTTGCTTGTATCAAACTCATCTGGTGTTAGAATTAAGCAAGTTTAGTATCATTGAAAAGCTAACAAAATTCTCCATGACTTTCATGTTAAAATTTTTTGATGATTCTTGCTCAATAAAATGAAGTTCTTACATATACTTGTCTTTTAATGGTGCGAAAGAGATAATACATACACAACTCTGCTTTTTTGCTCGTATTGGACTCATTTGGTGTCGAAATTTGTTGACCTCACTTTTGGAGTGAGCTCTCAACTTCTCCATCTTAGACATAGCACTCTTCTAAACATTAAGAGTTCCTTAGTCTTGAGACACTTCTAGTGATTAGGTGAACACTTACCCTAATCCTAGAGACTTAGAAGAGTTTATCATAGGATTAGGCTATGCATTAGGGAGTTAATGCAATCCCTTACCCTATAGCTCAAATCTAACCCCTAATATACACTCCTTCAAACCAATCCAAATTAAATCTCAAATCAATTCTCACTCAATTGATTTTCTCAAATCTCAAATTAATTCCAACTCAATTGATTTTCTGAAATCTCAAATCAATTTCAACTCAATTGATTTTCTCAAATCTCAAATCAACCACAACTCAATTAAAATGACTTAAATCCAAAATCAACTCTGAATTTAATTCCAATCCTAAATGATTTAAATCCAAAACCAATCCCAAATCTAACTCCAATTCCAGATGATTGAAACTCATGATCAATTCCAAATCCAAAACCTTCTTAAGCCTTATGAATCACATCCATAAGCTTAGCCAAACCCTTCAAATCAACCCAAAGCTAAGTGATTTCTTTATAAATCACTTATTCCATCATTTATATTCACAACTATAAATAAAATTGGCATCCAAATCATCCAAATCAAATGAATATAAATCAAACCAAATCAAAACCCCTTTTTCCAAACTTTTTTGACCTACCTTAGCCAAATTCACATTCAAATCACTCCTAATTCACATGATTCTCTCATGGATCATTTATATTCTCATTTATACTCATAAATATAGATGAAATATATATTCAAATGGCCAAAATCAAATCAATATAAATTCAAAACTTAAATTCAAATCTAATTTATATCCTTTAAGCCAATTTCTTGGACTTAGCCAAGTCATTCTCAAATCAATCTAAACCCTTGGATTTTCTCTTCAAACAATCACTCCTTCAATCACATGCCCAAATATAAACATAAACTATAATCACCAAGCCAAAATTAAACTAACCCAAGTCAAACCCATGTTCATCCTTTTGACTTGAAATTATCAAATGAACCAAAATCCATTTGACTCCAAACAACTTGCAACTGGATTTATACTTCCATCATAAGTCCATATGTAAGTTCAATCAAACTTAAATCAAGTCTTGATCAAGTTAATTGACATATTTCTCACTTGATCTAAAGTGACCTAAAAGACCTTTTTGAACTAAGTTCTAATCCAACTCAAATTGGATTGAACTAAGCCCATCCAAACCTCTCATTGTGATCAACAATCATCCTAGAATGATCAATTACTCAAATTGGGTCAAACCAAGTCAAACCTAGCCTTTTGACCAAGTCAACACTTATCCCAAATGAAACTCAAACAAGCCAAAATTCACTATGAGCCAAATCGATTGAAGCCATTGATCTAAACCAATCCATAATCAATGATTGAGCATGACCAAGTCATCAATTGAGCCGAACCAAGCCTAATTGGCCACTTGACTTAAGTTGACCCAAATTGACCTAAAGAGCCAAAATGGGTCAAATCTTGATCTAAGCCAAATTGATTACAACCAATGGGCAAATTCATTCTAAATCACTTATTAAACTTGACCAAAGCTTCAATTGACCAATTAGACCCAACCTAGCCCAATTGGCCATGAACCCAACTTGACCTAAAAGTTCAAATCAACATGAAATCAAACCAAGTCAAAATTGATTGAAACCAAGATTGCAATACATTTCAAATGACCAACCAAACCTAAACCGACCCATGACCTAACCCAATTGGGTCAAATGGGTCAAATTGGTCAACTTGACCCATTTGACCTAAATGAACTAAAATCAAATCTAAATCAAATTAAACCAAACCAATGATACCCATAGGCTCCAAATGATCATTTGAACTTGACCTAACCCAAGGTTTGAACCAATTTGACCTACTTGACCCAAATGGGTCAAATTGAGCCAAATCAAATCAAATGAACTCCAAATCACTTAAAATTTGGCACAACCCATTTTTGAATCATTTCAAATCTTCCCAAATCAAACTCATAGCTAAATGACCACTTTGCCCTTAGGTCAAAGGGTATCCCATGACCAAATTCACTTAGAATTTGATCATTTCTTTTACAAGGCCACTTAGCACCTATCTATTGGTCCACATGGGCACCAAAGAGGGTGGTGAACATGACCCAATGAGCTTGGGTCGATCATAACCCAAGGCAAGGCCAAACTGACCTCCCCAATTACCTTTGAACACTTGGCTCACCAAATCCACTCACCAATCATATGTACATCCACTCTCCCTCACTTCTCCAGCTAAAATGACCACTGTGGGACAATTTCAAGCTCAAACCGATTAGCCGATCCAACCAACCCATTGAGTCAAAATGGCAAATCAGCCGTCCACCGTTCGATCCAAGGCATTCATTTCTCAGAGCTCTAGGAGTCGAAGCCAAGCATCCTAGAGCTTTCCCTAGCCATTTCCAAGCACCCTTGCTTCCCTACTTTCAGTTTTACTCGAAGCCAAAATAGGAGAGGTGAATTTCAAACCTAATTCACTTAATTATCAACCAAAGTGAATTTAATCTTGCACACACCATCCTTGGACCAAGGCGAGTTGAAATGAATCGAATCCCAAGCTTCCCCACGACCGGAGTTAGGAGTTCAATGAAGACTGATGGCCATTGAAGAGGAGCTTGGTCAGCCAAGCAAACCACTCCAAATCAAGACCAGATTTCTCAACAGGGCTTTATTTCTACTAGATGAAGCTACCTCCATCGTTGGAAGCGTCGACGATAGCCTCCGGTGAGGTATGCCATTGAAACTGACTTTAGAGTAAATTTTACTTGGTCCTTTGTGAAGGAAATCATTAAGTCAAGTAATCACCACCGTTAGATGTGTTGCTTATGCTTCCCCAAAGGTATGGGATGAATTTGAGCTCCATTCGAGCTCGAGTAAGCTCGGATCGATCGGAGATCAATGAACGACATTCGTCTCTCGCCGCTCGAGAGGAAATAGATCATGGGCCGTCTGTTTCGCGTGATCGGATTGGACGGTCCTGATCAAATCATGCTAGATCCACTATGTATCTAAGCCTAAACCTCAAGATTAATCTCGACCATTCGATCTTAGATCGGACGACCCGTAGAGAAAGCGCGTCCGCCATACTCGGTGATGACAATTTAAATAACCAATTTTATCGCATGGAAAGCACGCCGCCTTCTATGTTTCGGATTAGAGTTTAATTAGGCTTAATTAATCTAATTTTAATGGTGAAACTTCCAAAATTCATAACTAATTATAAAAAAATCCAAAAAAATACAAACTCAGACTCATTTTGAAAATATTTCAAAGGAGAATCTAAAAAAATTATAATTAATTGATTTTGAACATTGACTTTGGCTTAATTAGTGTTTTATTAAAAATACAATTAGCCTGATTATACCTTAATTAAGCACTCAATCTCAAATTTCCTATGGATGTTTAGGGGGATGACCTCTTCCTCTTCTATTTTTCTGGAATTTTATTGATGGCTTAATTAGAGAAATAATTAGAGTAAGCCCTAATCACCCTCTTAATTAAATTAATGATAATTAAGAGATGAATAGTAGCTTGATTAATCACTTGAGCATAATTATCCCAGTTAAACAGTAAGATCACCTAGGGAATATGATTGGGGTCATTTTTCCTAATTTATTTCCTAACTATCCTTTACCTTTGAAAATTAAATTAATTAATGAGTTAATGGAATGATTAGTTGATTAATCAAAGGATTAGATCTTCAAAATGAGGGAATCAAAACCTAGTGGAATAATTGAATGATTTATGGATTAGGATTGAGGCCTTGCCCTTGATCCTTTCCCCTAAGTTAATTTTATCATTCAAAACCAAAGCATAACTAAAGCATTTAATCAATTCATTAATGATTTAATGAAATCAAAATTAAAAATCAATTCACCCAACCTAAATAACCTTTAATTGGTCTTGGGTAGTTCCTTGGGTGTTCAATAACCCAAGGTGAGAGATAATGAAATTATGGTTGGCTCACATGTGTGAGAAAATCATAAGAGTAATTAAGTGAGATCCCTTAAGTTTAATTAACTATTAATCATTAGCCAATTGCATTATGCCTCTTTCATTGCTTAGGAGAATTACAAATTTACTTTTCATGTGGTTGCATATCATATTTGCTTATTATTAATTAGTTAATTAACTTAAGATGATATAGGTAAGAGATAATTAATCCATTTAATTCATACCTTAACCTAAACAAAATATAAAATCAACCTAATTGTTCTAAATTAAACCAAACCAATTCACACATGGGGGGAATGTGTTAGGACTAGCAAACCTTTCTAATATTTCCTAAGTCAAATCAAATTCAAAGATAAAATCTCCTTAAAAAAATTTTGATTCATTTTAAATGATCTTATTCTATATGATTGTCCTTAGGAGGTGAATAAAGTCATAAACTTGTATTCCTTTTTTTCTTTTCAATCATGCTAAATATTTTTTTCCATATGAAATCATGCATCCATTTATTATAAAAGTTAATTAATAAAAATATTTCTTTTTATGTCAAATTGCATGTGTTGGCTAAAATTAAGAATATGAGTGGCTATTATCACTATTAAACCAAAAATTATCTTTTAAAACCTATAAATCAAAGATTATGAATGAAGTGATGCTAGTTATAGGTATTTATAAGTTTGCATGTGATTATAGCATAAGATGTGCATTATAAAGTTCTCTTTCCTTTTCTTAACATGGATTCACATAGGATTTGTAAGTGTATTGTTCATTTGAAAAGAACACAACGCTTAACTAAATTTATTCCTATGCATTGATATGTTAAGACTTAGGAAAGATCTTCATATTACTCATGTAAATCATACAACCAAATCAAACATAATCTCTTGCATGATTCTTTATCCATTCGGTTCTTTTGTACATCTACATGTATCTAAGAAAAGTGGTATATCAGTCTGGACATCCCGGGGCTACGAGGCTTTAAGTAACCCTAAGTAGGTCTTGTACCTTGCGCCTCTGGTGTATAAAATAATGGCGCTCTACTCACTTATAACTTTTATACATGCGGATGTGCATTTAGCTAATGGATGAAAAATCTCTCTTTTCTACATAACAAAGACATGCATTAATGATCCAATTAATAAATGGAACATCCAAATTTTCAATTCACATCTCTTTGCATTCACCATCAAAGTGTGCTAAGATTTATGCTTAGGATTGTTCATATGCATGGTATACATCATGGAGAGAAATGAATGGGTGTGTGTTATGTGGTAGTAATCCACCCTAACTAATCTTAAGATGTCTTTCTTATTGAATAAGACTATTTAAAGAGAACCCAAACTTAGGATCAATTAAAATACATAATAAACCATTCACTAAAAGAAATTCATTAATCAATATACCTTGAAAATGCTTTAAGTTAGGGATGAAAGAGAGCTCTCTTCTCTTTTCTTCTCTTCATAATATTTAGACACTAAGTGTAGGTTTATTCAAACCAAATGAGATCACCAACTAAAATTGATAAGTCAACTAAATCATTTAAAATGAAACCACCCTCTAAATTGAATCTTTTACACTTAAAAAATTTCAACCTTAAAGTCTAGCTCAGACATACCACACAAGTCTCAAATGACACACACATTAGACAAAGTCATCACTTCTAGCTCTATGTTAGGGTGGTGCATGGTTTGATGCATGATTTTATTTTGTGGTGTAATATTTTTAGATTGGATGTTAGAGTGTATGTGCGCAGACTAGATGATAAGGCAATCTTAGCCTAATCATATTTTCTGCAGAAGATTGTGCTTTGTAAAAAAATAAAAAGAATATAAATGTTTTTACTGCGTAGGTTGTTTATCCCCTAAACATAGTCCAAATTAGGACAGGTGGACTTGGTTACCCATGTATGAGGTGCTGAGTCCAAATTATTTATATAACTGCTTAGGTTGTATGATATGTTTAGCTAACTTTTATTTTATAGGTTTAGTTAGATTTACCTTTCCCATTTTGATGTAAATTTTATAATTAATATTTGGAATGAATGTTATGGGGGATTAGGATGAACATTGCTTATAAGATCAAGTCTTATGTACCATATGATGCGTTTGGAGCAACCATATTTCCATCAAGCCAAAAGGAAGAAAGAAAAGATGTAAATCAAAATAAAGAATGAAGAATGAAGACCCCCATAACATGAATTCCTTTTAATTATAATTATTCATTTATAATCCGGGTTATATAATAGTAGAGCTCGGCTACCCATTTTCCTTTTTCGGGTTGTACGGTGGCACCCGACCACATCGGCCTCTTATTCTTTTGTGCCAATTTTATAAATTGATTGATGTTATGTTTATGATTGTGCAATTAGGATGTCATGATTTTCCTAGTTTCTTAATTATTTGATGATTGTTGAATGGCCTGGATGCGATTAGACTCTTAGGAAAAAAATACATTTTCTATCTAATTAATAAATTCAAATTTAAATTAAATAACTCATAATCTCACCTAAAGCCTATGACATAAATCAAGATAATAAAAGATTTAACAACCCCTTAGCTGGATGTTGTATGTCTCATATCATGCATAAATCATATTATTTCACTCTTGCCAATGGAGGGCTTCCACCTTTGCTAGAGAAAATGGCTTGACCTTTGAGAGCCATTGTGAAAACACACTCCCTTCTTTCTGATTTTGGCCCATAACTAATTTTTTCATACATTAGGCATACAAAATCCTATAACCTGTGTCAAAGCAAAAGTTCAAAAATCAAAATAAAACTTGATAAAATTTGCATTAGATTTAGTTCATTATTCATGCCCTTCATGATCTAGTCTCTTTGAGAGTGAGTTTAAGGACTTAGTCTCCTTTCTAAATAAGCAACAGTCTAACCATCTTGCAAAGCATGTGACTTGTCTACATGTATTTAAAATCATAGGAGGAGTTAGTTGGCGACCACCCAAGACGGTTGTTAGTCCAACAGTTGGGTGATTTATTCTCTCTTGTGGAGGTAAATCATATACCCATTTTTGTCTTAAATTTAGGTCATGCTTTGGCCTTTGCCAATGCTCTCTAGATTTAGGAACCAAGGTAGCTATTTTCTTTGGACTACAAGCATAAATCCTAACCTTTTAGGCATTTCTACAATCCTGTATTGTGAAAATTGTAAGCTCTATATTTCTAATAAAAATTCAACTCAAACATATAATTCTCCTCAATTTTAAAATTATAAAGCTCAATCATAAGATAGTTTGAAATACTCACTAGGCTTTCTAGTATCATGAGTATCTCCTACTCATCTCTCTTTGGTTTCGATAATAAATTTCTCCTTTTGATCAATCCCACTTGATTTCTGAAAATAACCAATTGATTGATAGTCCTATCTTTGAAATATTTGGAGATAATGATCATTTACCTTAATCGAGCATATTCTTAAGGATTCTCATTCTTTAGGATGTAATTAACTATGGGGGCTTGCCTCCATAGAGAACTTAATGAATCCGGTTTAAAATAAACCCTACTTTACTTTTCCATGTAAAGTAGGGAAATCTTCATTCAAGATCATGCCTTAGGAGTCCTCATTTGGTGATTAGGTCCATTATAGGATAATGACTTCTATCTCTCAAGATAGTACACTATTCCTTAATGTCTTACTCAATCACCATAATGAGTGCATCTACGGATCTGCTTGGTGTCCCCTCACATAAACACGCACCTAACACCCAACACTAAAAATAAAACACCACATATTTTTTTGCGACTCCGCTGGGGAGAAGGTTCCTCTTTCCATCTTTGGTAAATGATAGTTATCTCTAAGTATTGATAGTGGGTTTGTATTTCATATAAGTCCGTGACTATCCTTCTTTTCCGTTGGCACTTAGCTCATTTTATTCTTAAGCTAAGCTAGCCAACATCTTTTAGGTTTTAGGACCTCACTCCATGTAGGCCTTAAAATTCCTATTGGGTCCCCCAATAGGTGAAAATAAAATTTAACCAAGAGAGATGACTAAAGACCTTTTTGAACCTCCTTACCATCTCTATGATAAGGTTAGATTCTTTCCACAAATGAGATAAATAAATCCTTTATAAAAATATCACTTTTCGAAAGAACTTTCCCAAAGTTCACATAATAAAATACTTGCATAAAAATTTTCACAAAAATATATAACTCAACCCCATCTAACAATCCTCTGGATTATTACATGTAAGTTCTTTTCAAAATCGAAATCAAAATCATCTTTTAAAAAAAAAACACATATTTGAAAGTGAACATCTTCATTCAACGTACCCAAATTTATTGAATGAAGGTTTCATTTCCAAATAAAATTATTTCATAAAATTGAACCTCCACTCAATATATCTCACATATGTTGAAGTTGGAATTTCTTCCATTTCAAAAGTACATATTTGAAAATGAGAATCTTCATTCAACATACCCAAATTTATTGAATGAAGATTTCATTTCCAAATAAAATGATATCATAAAATTGAAATTCCATTCAATATATCTCACATATGTTGAAGTAAGAGTTTCTTCCTTTAAAAAAAGCACAAATTTAAAAATGAGCATCTTCATTCAATATATCCAAAATTTTTGAATGGAGGTTTCATTTTCAAATAGAATCGCATCATTTAAAACTCCACTCAACACATTCCATATGTGTTAAGTTGGAATTTCCTTCTTTTCAAAAAGCAATAATCACACACAAAAATTTCATCTTTGAAAAATAAAATATGATTGAATTCCATTTTACATACCCAAATTTGTTAAATGGAAATCTCTTTTGCAAAAATCATGAAAATCAAAATACATTGGAATTTCATTTGACATACCCAAAATTTTCAAATGAGAGTTTCATTTTTTAGAAAGAAAATTGAAAATAAATTGGATCCTATTTAACATACCATATTTGTTAAAGAGAAATTCCCCCTTTCAAAAATAACACAAATCAAAATAAAAATAGAACACATTTGGGCTTTATTTAGCATACACAAATTTGCTAAGTAAAGATCTCATTTTCAAAACCAAAACAAAAATCAAACACATTTGGGCTTTATTTAGCATGCACAAATTTACTAAGTAAAGATCTCATTTTCCACATTTGTGCTTTATTTAGCATACACAAATTTGCTAAGTAGAGACCTCATATTCAAAATCAAAATAAAAATCAAGCACATTTGGGCTTTATTTAGCATACATAAATTTGCCAAGTAAAGATCACATTTTCAAAAAAAAAAAAAAAAAAAAATCAAACACACTTGGGCTTTATTTAGCATACATAAATTTGCTAAGTAAAGATCTCATTTTCAAAATCAAAACAAAAATTAAATATATTTAGGCTTTATTTAGCTTACACAAATTTGCTAAGTAAAGATTTCATTTCTAAATTCACACATGACATACATCATGGGCAAACAAGCAAAAAGTAAATTATTTTTAAATATCTTATTTAACATACCCAAATTTGTTAAATGAGTAATCCCAAAATTAAATCTAAAACAAAATCAATAGACCCTCTATTTAACATACTCAAAATTTTTAAATAAAGGGTCCCCAAACATAAAATCAAATTCAAATGTGAACCAATGGAAGCATCAAAAGTCTCTCCAAAATATTTGAACCCATTCAACATACATAAATTTGTTGAATGTGGATTCTAAACTCTAATGAACTCAGAACTCCAAGTTATTCAAAATCTCTCCTAAATTCAATGAGCCACACTTAACATATTCAAATTGTTGAGTGTGGGATCAAACTCTAAATCAAATTTAAAAAATCAGCATAATACCAAGGAAGAAAATCTGATTTGAGTTTGTTTTCAACAATTGCAGAGTTCCAGTTCAGTTTCAACTCAGTCTAGTCAGCTTTTCTCAGTGCAGTATACAGATGGATTCATAGAATTATGTGTTCACCTTCCCCTTTGGGATAGATTTTGCCTTGGATTGGGCTAGCCTCCCCTAAACTGATTTCGCTCATTTAATACATTTTTGGCAAGGACTTAAGGGAGTCATGATTACTTGTGAGGGGGAAACCCTCACCACTACCAATAGGAATGTGGTGGCTGGGCAGAAGCTAGTCATCCATATTTAGATGCCCCTAGATTATGAGTTTCTTTCATTGAAGAGGAAGACGGTAGAGGTTCCCACAGCAGTTATATTTCCAGTGCCTACACAGTCAGTTGTTCCCATCACTACCCCAGTGCAGGATAGTACCCACTCATTGGCCTCCTCTAAGGCTACCCTTCGGATAGTCTCCTACCTTGAGATAGGTCTGCTTCGCCCACCTAGGAACGCAATAGCCACAAGATCAAGATCACGCATTACCAAGGAGATGGAATATCTCACACAGAAGAGGTCACCTGTGGAGTTTCTCCTTTGCTTACTTAGAACAAGTTCCATACCCTTTTTGGTTCTGAAGGAGAGGAAGATGTCAGGAGGATTGCAGCATCACCTCCACCTCCGATTCATTATGAGACACCTGTTAGAGATAGGACAAAATCATATGTTGGCCTTAGGACAGTTTTACGCCATGTTGGCAAGGCCTATGAATAGTCAGAGTCTAGTACTCAATTTGATTTGTGATCAATTATTCTTCATAGTGTAGGTGAGTAGGTCCATTGGGAGAGGGCCATAGAGGCCCAAGTATCAGTTCACATCACTAGCAGAGAGAGGTGAAGATATGCCAGGCAATCAGCAGCTTCCAACCTCGTAGATTTCCCTGATCGACGTGCTACCCACGTTGATCACACTGATAGTATTGTGATGAATGGTACCACCCATCATGGGAGGAGAGCCTTTGTATAGAGGCAGTCAGTGTTGTTTTCACCACACCGCTCCACTCCACATACGCTATCTCCAGTCTAGGTTCCATCTTCTACAGTTCCACCTAAAGCCATGAGAGCAGCATCAAGGGAGAAGAAAGCCCAACTGGTGACTTGGCTACGGCCAAGGGGCCCCACATCATCTACGCCATCGACTGAGGTGAGAGCGAGTTCTCCTGCTCGACCTGCCACTTCAGTTACGGTGAAGAAGGAGTGGTGACCTTGTAGCATCGTAGTCGTACCATCACCACCATCACCTCAATCGATTATGGATATAATAGTAGTAGAAGGAGAAAGTGACAGTTCTATTATCCCCATGGTGATAGATCACCCCAGGAGCAGCACTCCACCCATAGCAGTTGACGGTCAAGAGCATATATCCTCTAGTGAGCATAGCCCTCACAGGGTTAACACACTAATAACATAGGAGGTCAGGTGTATCTCCATTGACGAGAATAATCCCACCACCGGTTGGCTGCAAGTATTTATGCTGGTACAGTTAGATTGCTCCTTGGATGATATCTTAGCATAGTATTTTACTAAAAAGAAAGAAATCCTAATGTATGATTGGTCTAACCTCGAAGTGGAGAAGGTTAGCTTTGACCCCGACGAGGATGATTTGTTGGAATACTCAACAGAGGTACACATGGTTAATACTAGAGGTTCCCTCCTTCGGGATCATCATAGTTCAAAAGGTGTTGCGGCCGAATAGGATGATACAGCCTATTAGACTCAACACCTCCTTCAACAACTCAAGCAGAAAGATGATCAGATTGATAGGATGGGAAAGAGAGTTGAAGATTTATTAGCAGCGGTTCTAGCACTTCAGAATCAAAGACATCCTACCATTGGAGACCGGTCACTGAAGTCAGATGTCCTAGATCAACCCAAGAGTTCATCTCCAGTAGAGCAAGGTAGTACTAGCTTGTATAGAAAGGTAGTAGACAGTACCTCCATTTAAGAAAAAGATATCAAACACATGGTAGAACAACAAGTGAAGGAAGCGTTGGCGCAAGCTCGAGGTGGTTCATCAGTTCCAAAGGGTAGACCCTACCTAAAGAAATTTAATGCTATCCAATATCCTAAGGGTTTTGTGCCTCCTTCTTTCAAAATTTTTGATGAAAGTGGGAATCTGCGCCAACATATAGCATACTTCAGGACCAGCTATTGCAATGCTTGTGGTAGCGATGCATTATTGTTCCATCTCTTTGTTACCAGTCTAGCAGGCATAAATTTTGATTGGTACGCTGAACTTTCCAATGATTCAGTGAAGACTTTTATTGAGTTGGAGCAACTCTTTGTTAAGAGGTTTGCTGGAGCTCAACAAAGGGTAACTATGGGCGATCTCGTTGTAGCTCAACAACACCCTGGTGAGTCCATTATTGATTATATTCTTAGATGACGCAATTTAAACATAAAACGTGAATCACAGCTGTCTAAGCAGCATGCTATTGAAATTCTATTAAAGAATATTCATGGCCCAGTCGCCTTCATGCTTAAAGGTTTCATCTTTAAGATATTTGAAAAGCTAATTGATAAGTCAACTAGTCTACAAGAAGAGGTAAAACAGTTACCTTTTCAAGACCAGTCATTAAAGCCAAAGCTATAGAAAGCCTATGAAAAAAGCTAGCAAAGATTGGATAAGGGAAGCAACTGCCGTGAGATTAGTGTGATAGACCTAGCTCAACTTTCGCTCACCTCCTTTACCACCTCAGACCATCTTATCACCAGAGTAGCCTCCACCTCCTCATCCATACCTCAAAGCGGTATACATATCCCCTGTGTAGCTATCCACCCACTCTTTTTGGATGAATTAAACAAACCTTATTCATTTAAGAGGGATGTAGTCAAGAAAATCTTTAGGAACCTCTTAAAGAAATCTGATTTTCAGCTACCCTAGCCTAGGAAGCCGAAGGTAGTGGGCAGGAGTAATGATCCTAACTTTTTTTCCAACCACCGCATGTTAGGCCATATTTTGGAGGATTGCTTTACATTTAAGGACTAACTTGAGCATAGCTACAAGTCGGGTGCTATAGTTATCCCTAAAGAATATCTAGTATAACAACCATCCAGTTCTGTTAGGGTAATCCTTGAGGATACATGTGATCCTCTCAAAATAAAAGAATGTTGAGATATCTCTTTATCCCGAACCTCTAAAAATATTACTTTTAAAATCAAAAAACTTTCCTTATAGGTGCCTGAGGCAGCTCGAATATTCAACATCAAGGAAGGTTTGCAAGTTGCCAAAGACAACTTGGAGAAAGTGAGAGCTCAGCAGCAACCCATACTTGCCTGTGATAGCCAAGTAGCACAACCACCGACTAAGTTCAACCTCCATTCCACCGTTACAGCTACTACTTCAGCCGGCATTCCTACTTCAGCTAGTTCTTCTTCTAGTAGACATATAGTATAGAGGATGAGGGCATCAAATTCCTCACCCCACTTACTTTACTAGATTTCTACTATGTACCTCCTTTTAAATTTAAGAAATCAAGAAATAAAGCTAGTTTGAATTACTTCTGTACACTTTTGATGGGTTATCTGATTCTACTCCTTTAGAAAACTCTTCAAGTCATAATAATTATAATAACTCTTATCATCCTCTTTTTTATTTAGAGATGAACTTTCCTTTTCTAAATAGTATGGGTTCACCTCTTGAGATAGACTTGGAATCATCTGATTCCAAGGGTCCTATAGGAGAAGCTGTAGGTATGCCCGGAGAGTAGGTAGAATCTTCCACTAACCCGCCACAAGAGATCACCAAAGTTAACCTTCGTAGTGGCAATGTTCTACCTCATAGGGCAGCACCTCAAGATAAGGGTAAAAAAGTCATTAGTTATAATGATCAAGAAGCCCCTCCATAGGATGCTCCACCTATGGATATGTTTATGGAAGATCAGCCCAGAGTTGACTAAAATGTCCTCGCTCACCTAATAAAGTTGCTAACAAAATTAAGCATATATGATGCCCTTATCTTATTCAAAAGATGCGAGAGTCATTGATCAAAGCTCTTCTTGATCCAGAAATATGCTTAGCTCAACTGATCGTTGTTGGAGAGGAGGCACATTATTCAAGAGAAGCCCAGCGAGTCACATTCACCAATGAAGACCTTCTTCTAGAGGATATAGAGCACAACCATCTCCTCTACATCGCAGTAGATTTAGGAAGATTCAGACTTTCTAGGGTGTTGGTTGATCCGGTAATGAATATTATGAGCCTAAAACCCTTACTGTTGAGGATTGACATCTGAACTCGAGGAGATCGGATGATGTTGAGAGGATTCAATGAACAAGGCGAGAGGGCTTTAGGCTCCATAGTGTTACCTTTGGAAATAGGTGACTGGAAGACTGAAACTGCATTCTATATAATTGATTCAAATACATTATTTACTGCTTTGCTCGATAGGCCTTGGATACACCAGAAGAAGATGGTTCCATCCTCTCTTCGTCAGTGCATCAAGTTTCGAAAAGATGGAATCGAATACTGTATCATAGGAGAAGAAAAGCCATTCTTAGTTAGAGAAGTCAAAATATATGAGGACGTGACCTACTATCTTCCTCAAAATTAAAACATCTATTCTCACGAATTTGGCCAAAATTCAAATACAAAATAAAAATAAAAAAAAAGAAAAAGAAAAAGAAAAAAAGATAGAAAGTACAAATGAGTGAGAAAGGGACACCGAGGAAGAGGTAGAGCCGCATGTTACATTCCACCCACAGTTTGTTCCACTATAAACATATGGGTAGGGTTGACTCACCGGGTAGAGGCGAGGTAGATATAGGCGGTTCAGTGGAAGACCCCAGTTGGCGACCACCCAATAGGGTTATGTTAAGTTCACGAGTACTCTATTCACATAGACTTAGAATCCGGAGGATGAGTCTCATGTGTAACCACCACCAATCCCTCTCGGTGACACTGATAGTGATAAGACCTCTAAATAAAGCATAAATGTATCCAAATCATGATTATGTAAAATAATTGGGCAGTAGCTAGGAACCTTAGCTCTAACCTCACTTTCTTCTCAAAAAGTTAAGGGTTTGGTAGTTAAGGAAGCCCATAGATCTTCCATGAATGTCAAGCCAAAGAGATTCATGTTGGGATCATCAACCTCAAGTCAAGAAGCAGATGTAGAACTTGAGGATAATTTATGTAAAGATTTAATGGAATTATCTTGTGATTGGTACTCACCTTGTGTTCATAATCTTGCAAAGAAATATTTGATTCCTTACACATGGTCTAGGCACAGGTTAGAGTATTTTGAGAAGCTGTGGGACAACAAAGGAAGGGATGCACAATCAAGACCAGGATTAGGATTCAGTACAGTGGATCTAGTCGACGACAATGCTTACTGCTTAGTTGTCACCAATCATTTAGAGTCCGCTAACATCTTCTCAAACCACACTAAATCTTATGAAGAGATGTGTTTAGAAACTTTAGATGATCTAGATGATCTTCAACTCAAAGATGTAGCTCCAGAATTTGAAGAAGGAATCAATTCGACCATCGACAAGCTTAAAGATATCAAACAATATTTGGTGAAGCTGCCAATTCTAGTAGCCCCTATCCCGGGCAAGCCACTTATCCTTCACACTGCTGTATTAGATGACTCTCTTGGTGCTTTGTTTTTCCAAACCAACGATGATGGAAAGGAGAATGCTCTATACCACCTCAGCCGTCATCTGATCCCTGCTGAAGTAAACTACTCACCTATTAAGAAATATTGCCTATCTCTTATCTTCACATCCTAAAATCTACCACATTACATGCTCTCTCATAAGGTAAACTTGATTTCAAGAACCAATCCACTATAGTATCTCATGACACGGCTGACATTATCCAGACGGTTGGCATGTTGGTCCATGATTTTATCATAATTTGACATCACATTCATACCCCTCCGTGTGATAAAAGGACAAGCACTGGTGAATTTTTTAGCAGCACACCCACTTCCTACTGACTCTTTTCTTTGTGAGATCTCCCTGATGAACAAATCTTAAACTTAGGGGAGGTTAACAATCACCGCTGGAAGATGTATTTTGATGGTGCAGCTTCCTTTCAAAAAGGAGAAGAATCACGATCTACTCTTTCAGGAAAGACAGGGGTAGGAATCATCCTTTTAACTCAAGACCAAGATGTGATGAGATTCTTATACCATATCTCCAATCTATGCACCAATAATGAAGCCGAGTATGGGAATTTGATTGTCGGTCTGGAGTTAGCTATTACAGTGTGTGTCAAAAGCATCAATATCTACGGGGATTCTCAACTGGTCATCAACCAATTTGTTGGATCCTATAATGTTCTAAAACCTAAGCTTCATCACTACCATGAGTACACCATGAAGTTGTTGACCCAAATCCCTGAGGTCACTATCTACAAGATTCCTCGAGGAGAGAACGCAATAGCAGATGCTTTGGCCAAACTCACCAAGAAGTTGGCATGCCAGGAGGATGAGTCCATTCCAATAAGGGTCCAAAATAGACAAGTCCTATCCCTTATTGATGTTGAACTCATCGAGAGACTCTCTCTTGAAGGGGAGGTTGCCATTGCCAAGAAAGACGAGGAGCTGGATTGGAGGCAACCATTCATAGATTATTTGACTACAGGAAAACTACCTCAAGAGAAGTCACAAGCTCATCAAATAAAGCAAAAAGCTCTCTCCTATGTTCTCATGGATGGCACCTTATATCAGCAGTCTTTCAATCAAATGTGGTTACACTGTTTAGAAAAACACAAAGCTCATAAGATCGTGACTGAGGTACATTAAGGTCTATGCAGAGCACATCAATCTAGTTCAAAGATGAAGGCAAAGATCAAGAGACTATGATACTACTGGCCTTGGATGATTACAGACTGCATAGATGTAGCTAGGGGATGCCATCAGTGTCAAGTACACGGTGTAGTCTTGCACCAATCATCCAACATTCTACACCCTACATTGGTCTCATGACCATTCGAGTGTTGGGGTACTGACATTGTGGGTCCGATTGATCCTCATTCTTCTAAGGGTCATTGGTTCATCCTAGCTGCCACCGACTACTTTTCCAAGTGAGCGGAGGCAATCCCACTCAGAGAGGTCACAACACAGTAGGTGCTCCAATTTTTTAGGAACCATATCGTATATAGGTTTAGAGTGCCTCAATGAATTATATCTGATAATTATACTGCATTCAAAAGCATCAAGATCAATAGCTTCGCTAGGAGACACATTATAGATTAGAGATACTCTAATATTTACTATCATAGGGAGAATGGCCTAGCAGAAGCATTCAACAAAACTCTCATCTAAATACTAAAGAGACACTCAATGACAACAAGCGACAGTGACATGAGCATCTGGTTGAAGCCTTATAGGCATACTGCACCACATACATAACTCCAACCCAATCTACCCCGTTCTCCTTAGTGTATGGGTCTGAAGCCATTCTACCATTAGAAGTTCAACTCCCATCATTAAGATTAGCAATGGGTAGTAAAATCACTACATAGCAGAATGCCAGTTGCGGTGAGAAGTAGGGGTGTGTATTAGTTGGTCTGAACCGTAAAACTGAACTGAACCAAATTTATTTGGTTAATCTGGTTCAGTTTTTATGTTTATTATTTAGTTTTTGGTTGAAATTATGTGTTTGTACAATTTTTACTCTCGATTCAACTCTCACGACTTCATTCCTTAGAGATGGAGGAGTTAGCAAGACTGCATAAGGCATTACCAACAATCAGCCTATGTTAAAATCTCGATTTCTACATTCTACTTTCGAACGTTTATCACTTTGTTATTCGCGGCTACTCCTTCCTTTTTATTTTTTGCCCTAGCGGATAGCATGCCAGTGTTGCCTTCACTGCCACCTCGATTTAATTTAAGTCTCTTTGAGAGGTAAGAGCTAAATCCCCATTATCTCAACTCCTCTCTCTCTCTCTCTCACACACACACACACCATTATTGTTCTTTGTTATGGTTGTTGATGGCTTGATATTGTGAGCCTGTGTCATGGACTGTATGGCTTAAAGTAGGCCGAAGAATTGACTTTATCTTTATTATTTATTGTGGTATCACTGGTATGTTCTCTGTTATGCCATTAGCTTTATCTTTGTTATTGTTGAGACATTATTGATTGTCTTCCACCTGGACCGCTTCCTTATTCATTTGTGATTTGTCTTTATTGTAGGGTGTCGGAATTTATTTATTAGATTTCAGAGATATTATGTTATGCAGCTTATTCTATCTAACTATTTAGGGTTTAGGGTTTATGCTATCTATCTTGTTGGTTACTGGAAGAGCCCTTTCTTTGTGGTATGTTCTCTGTTATGCGGCTTACGCCATTGGTTTTATCTTTGCCAGCTCTAAGACCTAAACCGTTTCTCTGCTAAATTTATAATTATGCTATCAAATGGACTTGTGGCCGACTGGCCGTGAATATTGCCTGCTTAAATTTGCCCATTAAGAATCCCTTTACTCTCTGTTGGGTTTCTCTGCTACTTATGAACATGGAATTATATTCTCTTTACTCTCTATTTGATCAAAAATGATATGAGTAGGAATTCAATATTTCAGTTTATAAGGAAGACAATAGTCATGACAATTGACAATCTCATTGCAAAGAAGTTTAGGAACATATATAGTAAAACATATGGTTTAAGCTATCAGCTATCTCAAGGAAAATCTGGTTCTTATGCTTCATTCTAGTATGACATGTAGATGCATGTCTTGGTGTATAATGTAAGCCTTATGATGTTATTTTTTTTTTTATCTTAGTGTTTTTTAATGCAACTATGCAAGTAAAAATATTGATTTATTGGGACGGCTTTAATGGAAAAAATATTGAAGGGTAATGTTGAGAAATATGGCATTATATGATAATGTTTGGGATACATTACTAGATGGATGATGGAGTTGATTGAGCATTACAATTTGTTAACATGAATTAACACTATTCAATTATACGATTCATGTCTTTTTTTTTTCTTCTCAATATTATAGTATCCAAGTTTTCTTTAATTGAAGTAAGTTTTGTTATTGTAATTTATTAAAGCATGCTTTATTTTTTTCCTTCTTTTTTTATTTTTTTAATTTTTTAGACTCTAGAAGTAGAAACATGTCACAAGTTGGAGATAGTTCAAACATTATTAGTTCCTCCAAAGATGACCACTACTCAACAAGTTCAAGTTATAGGAGATGTGCGTGTTAGTGATGAGAAACCACCAATTTCAAAGAAAAAAAAGAAAAGCTCCTAGACCTAGATCTGAGGTTTGGGATCACTTTGTGAGGTATACTAATGAGGAAGGAGAAAAAATGAGCAAATGTAATTATTGTGAAAAATCATACCACAGTGATCCAAAGATTAATGACACTTCAAACTTAAGGGCACATCTTTCTTTATCTCAAAAGAATCCTCTTAATAATGAACCAAATCAAACTAAACTAGCATTACAATTTGATGTTAAAGGTGAAGAGCTTTGTGCAAGCCTTAAGGCATGGAGATTTGACCAAGAAAATGTAAGGAAAGCTTTAGCAATGATGGTTATTGTTGATGAATTGCCTTTCAAGCATGTAGAAGGTTGGTGGTTTAAACATTTCATGTCTCAGTGTTGTCCAATATTTCAAATACCTTCATGATGGACATTGACACGTGATTGCTTTAAATTTTATCAGGATGAGAGAGCAATTTTAAAACATCTATTCAAGAAGTCCTGCCACAGAGTTTATCTTACTATTGATACTTGGACATTCATTCAACGAATTAACTATATGTGTATCACTGCACATTTTATTGATGATGACTGGAAACTCAATAAAAGAGTTATAAACTTTGTCCCATCTATAGTCAGGGGAGAATTACTTGGGCAACAAGTTGAGAAGTGTCTTGTAGATTGGGGATTGATGCAATTTTTATGTATTGATAATGCAAGTTCTAATAATGGCATCATCACACACTACAAAAAAAATTTGGCAAGAGGGAGGTATTCTAGATGGTCGCTTCTTACATATGAGATGCATAGCTCACATTATTAACTTAATTGTGCAAGATGGGCTGAAAGAGATATGTGAATCTGTCTATCATGTTCAAAAAATAGTAAGATATATTCGTCAATCACCTGTAAGGCTACAAAAATTTAAAGAATGTATTGAAATTGAAAAAATAAAAAACTAAAAGCATGTTATGCTTAGATGTTCCTATGAGATGAAATTTCATATTTTTAATGTTGTGCAACAGTTAAGTTGGAGAGAGCTTTTGAAAGATATGAGGAGATTGACACACAATTTAAATCAGAACTAGAGAAGGATGATGAGGAATGTCATAATGTAAATGGTGTTTTAAGTGATATGATTGCTCCCTTTCTTGGAAAAATTTTATGAACTCACTTTAAGAATTTTTGGTTCTTTGTATGCGACATCAAATACTTTTTTTCATGAAATTGTAGAAGTTCTTTGTATTCTTCAAAATTGGAAAATGGATGATGACCCAAATGTGAGAAATATGGCTTTCAAAATGATGAAAAAATTTGCTAAATATTGGGGTGCCATAGAGAAAATGAATTTGAATATATATCTTTGTTTTAGATCCCGATCTGCGTTATGTGAGTAAGTATTATGTATATGTATGAAGGACTTGATGGTGTTGTTTCTGACTTTTATTAGATCATCATGCTATGATATGTTTCATGATTACAAAATAAAAGTTCTTGGTGAAAGCCAAGTAGGAAGTGGTCTCCATAAGAAACAAATTTTTTCTGAAGAGTCTAGTGTTTTACAACTGCAATCTTCTGGGACAAGATATTCAATGATAGAGAAATTTAAAACATCCAATTTTAGCAAGAATGATGTAGATAATAAATCAGATCTAGATAAATATTTGGCTGAGGAGTCTGAAGTGATGAATGATCATTTTGATATTTTAAATTGGTGGAAGGTTAATACACCAAGATTTCCTATTCTCTCATACATGGCTCGTGATGTTTTAGCTGTTCCAATTTCTATTGCCTCGTAATCTTTCAAGATAAGTGGTCATATTCTTAATGCATTTAGAAGTTCATTATCCCCAAAGATTGCACAAGCTCTAATATATGCACAGGATTGGGTGCGAGCAAAATGGACTATTAATCCAGTAAATGTGGAAGATAATATTAATGACATTGACAAGTTTGATGAAGGTATTTCTTATGCTTAAATTCATAATTATTTATTTTTTTAATCTTAATTAGAATAATTAATTATTCATTTGTTTTACAGATTTAGCAAAATTAATAAGTGAAACACAAACTTCTGGTTTGTTATGATGATGATTTGAATGTTAATTCCAATATGGGTTATAGTTTAAAGACTTCGATTTCAAATTTCAATGGTCTTCTCATAGCCTATTACTTTACTAATGCAAATTTTGTTGTTGTTTTTATCTTATGTTGCTATTTTTTGCTTTCATCTCTTATATATTTGTTGGATTGTAATTTGTTAGAATTTTATCTTATAATTTTCAGTTTAGTCTTTTTTAGGGTTTAGGGGAATGATAGAATGATGAAATGATCAATGTATACACGCGGTTGGTGACATTTTTTTAGTATTATTGCCCTTTTAAGTCTTAAAGGCTTAGAGCTGGCGATTTCTCAAAATTATTGATGCCCCGTATGTATATATGGTGATCATATTTTTTTCAGATATTATACTTGAATCTTGTTAATAAAAGATATTTTATAGCTGAGCTTGAGCCCCAAACTATAAATATACATAGGTATATATTATTTATTCTTGTAGACTATTGAGAACAGGATGTTGGATGACTGAATAAACCAATTTAAGTCATGTCAACCTGGTTCGATATATCACATGCATGTCTAGTTAGCTGAATTGAAAGAACTGAATCTTATTATGCTGTAGTAATTCTGTAATTCAACATATGGTGTCTTCGAGCTGGGTTACGATAATGGATGATGACTAGCCTATGTTTTTGGGGGTTTTTTTTCATGAGTGGCAGCTATTGGTATCTTCAAGATTTGATTAGCTTTGGTATTTTCAATAATTTTTGGTTATTTCTCCTGATTTGTGTTGGAGATTCTTGTTGATTGGCTATTTTCTCTTTTGATTGGCATGAGGACAGTTGCTTTATAGTTTTTTTCCTTCCTGATATGGTTATGGTTGATTTTAATGGTGGTTGATACTTGGTGGCTTTTTTTCACTGCCTGCTAAGTTGATGGCATCCTTTTCTCTACCTAATTTTGTCTGGTGTCTGATATTGGCTCTCCCTTTCTTGGAGCTTTGATGTCTATTTGAATGATGGTTGTTATTTTTTTTATTTTATTTTAATCTCTTTCTAAGCTATTGTATTAGTTGTTGCTATGCTTTGGAATTGGTTTGTCTTTTTCAATTCTTCCTTGTGGTCTATCACGACCTTGTAGATCTTCTAGTTGTGTGGATTGGTCTGTTATGGTTTTGTTGATTGTTTGGTCATTTGGATGGTTGTCGTCACTTTTCTTTATTTGCTAATACAGGTTCTGGAAGCCTTTGGGCTACTTTCTTTCGATATGTTTCATATGTTTTGTTCTTATTGCTGATGAGCCACCTGATGGTCCTCTTGCGGACGACACCAACCCTAACTGTGCCTTGAAATGCTTTCTGAATCATGAATGTTCGGCTCCTTGTTAATTGCTCATTTTTCTTTTCATTTCTTTTTTTTGGTCTTGGAAAATAAAACCTTAACAGAGTTGTATGTTTTCGTGATTTATTGATCTACGTTTTTCTTTAGAAAATCTGTATTATTTTACTAAATAAAATTTTGTGTTTCCAAATTCTCATATTTTTATTCTAGTAAAAGATTAATTCTTCTGGTTATGGGCAATCCTCTGGGAAGGTGCGACCTCTTTTATAGCAATTTTTTCAGAACAATAAACACTAATTGCTTAAAATTATTGATCTTTTTCATGAATTCTTATACATACATAGAGGCTGTCTATGCATGCTTGAAGGAACAGTACAAAGATGGAGATGAAGATATTATTTTATATGAATAACCTGTAGGAAGTGGCCAACACTTGATCCGCATCGCTGTCAAGCTAAACATAAGTGGCGTGGTGCACATAGTCCTATCCTTCGGCTCAATAAAATGAATTATGTTGTACTATTTTTCTCTTTTCTAGTTGTTTATTATTTTTATTTGTACATTAATTTGTACCAATATGAAAAACTCTTTATAATATGTATATGGTTAGTTTAGTTAATAAAATTTCTCCTTTTTTGTTTGTAACTTTAAAATCGTTATTTTTTTTTAATTTGTGTATGTTATTCGGTTTATGAAAAATCGAACTGAATAAATCAAAATCTAATTCGGTTTATTTAGATCGGTTTATACAATTTTTTGTGCTAATTTGGTCAGTTTGGTTTTTTTAAAATTAAGGTTTGGTTTATTTGGTTTGACCAAAACACCAACCGAATAAACCAAACCGACCGAATGCTCACCCCTAGTTAGAAGAGCTCGAAGGTTTGGAGGAGAGACGCCTATGGGCATGCTAGAACCTCAAGTTATACAAAGCCAAGATAATCCAAGCTCACAACTAGTTGGTTCACCATAGAGCTTTTCAAGTAGGAGAACTTGTTTTAGTTCTAAGAAGACTGATTGTTGCCCATCGAAAGATGGGAAGCAAGTTTGAACCCACTTGGGAATGCCCTTTCATCATAAAGAAGGCCTACCAAGGAGGAACTTATTAATTATAAAGAGGAACACCCAATGCTTCTAATCAATGGGCTCTATTTGAAGAAATAATATTCATAAAATCATGTTTGAAAATAATTATCTTCAAAAATTCCATTCCAATTCACCAAAATATTCTCTTCATTCGAAGCATTGTTTGCTTATTTGCAAATCTATCATGACGTGATTAGGGTAGGTTTAAGAGAACCCAAGAGGCATCCTATCCTTCTTTCACAACACGAACACAAATTAATAAATGATTCCACAACACTATTAGAGTAGGTGTAAGAGAACCCAAGAGACATCCTATTTTGACTAGCATAGCTAAGTTAAGTGTAAGAGAACCCAAGCTACATCCTTTCTTGGAGGGATCACAACTGCCATTTGTGGCACCATTTCATCAACTCTTAAACGTGTTTTAGGATAGGTGTAAGAGAACCCAAGTGGCATCCTGTTCTCCTTTAACTCAAACACAAACACAAATACATATCTTTTGTCTCGGGCTATTTTAATGTGGGAACAAGCCCCCTGCGACACTCACTCATTAGCTGCTCTAGGTCGGACTGACATGCTACCTTGCTAGTGTGTCACCCCAGTGATCACTTGCTTGGCGGATGTGAGTCACTGAGCATTCTTCCTGACTTAACCATTGTAAACCTACGAGCACCTTGTTATTTTGGTAGGCCTCACTGCACAGCTAGTAAGCTACCTCACGTTGAGTTTATTTAAGAGGATGTAAGCCTACATGCTTTCTTCTTGAACTAGTCATCATGCACTGACTAGGTCAAGTATATTTGAGGCTCAGGGCAAGCCCCCAGTGGCTCCTTTCCTGTTGAATAATATTGAGTTGATATAAGTCCCCCAGTGGCATTTACTCAGTAGTCATCCTAGGTTGGATAGCATCTTTCGAGTCAAAGATAGACTATCCTGGCAATTAGTTTCACTGTAAGAGGATATGACTCCTCGATGCTTTCTTCCTAGGCTGATTGTCACAAACTGATGAACACCTTATGTTGGATGATGTTCGATATGTTGACAACAACTTAGCCGATGGATACACCACTCTTGGCATATATGAGTCCTCATGATTTCTCCTTGAGTTGGCCACCGAATACCTATAGATTATCTTCTTTAGGGATCAGGATAGTGGCAAATGCCCGGCAGTCTACTTGAATTACGTCCTTTGCGACCCCATTTATACACTACCCGGGCTACTCTTGGATTTGACAGTCCCCCTTTCCTAGTAGTCACCTCTGTGATTGGAGAATTTGTTCAATAGATGTACAGATTCTCCCTTTGACCAATAAATCTGAGATAGGTCTAGGCAAATATAAGCTCATTCTCAGTGTGATCCCTCGCAAACTAATAAGGTCCATGATAAACAAACAAATAAACAAATTTATTCATTTATGGATTAAGAATTCAAACCCCCAGCGACCCCTTTCCTAAGCAAGCGTCCTATCTTTAGGGCAGTGTCAACAAAACTCCCCATAGGAATTGTTTAACTACACTTGAGTTGAGATAAGTCCCTGGGTTGGCACTCTCTCAGTAGTCGCCCTTAGGTCAGGTTCAATCTATTTTGCCACAAATAGGTTGCCCCGATAGTCATTTTGCTCTCAAAGATGTAAGTCTACTATACATTCTTTCTAGCATGACTGTCGCAAACCGACAGACAGCCCTAGGTCGGGTTAACATGTTACCTTGTTAATGCGTTGTCCTAGTGGTCTTTTGTAGTGGAAGATGTGAGTCCCCATACTTTCTTCCCTGAATTAGCCACTGTAAACCGAAATATACCCCTTTGGTTGGATAGTTCTCCCCTTTGACCAGGAAATTATCCCTTAAGATCGGTAAATCTAAGATAGGTCAAGGCCGACATGGCCCCTACTTAGTGCGGTCCATCACAAACTATTAGGATCCATCAAATATAATTAAAATGAAATTAGTTTAGACTATTTTTGAGCTGATTTAAGTCCCCCAGCAGCATTTGCTCAGTAGTAAGCCTAAGGTTGGGTTTGATTCATTATTTTGTCAACAAATCACCCCAACAACTGATCCTTACTTTGGAAGATGTGAGTCTGCTACGCTTTCTTCCTAGTATAGTCACTGCACACCGAAATGCAACTCTTTTGGTTGGATAGTCTTACTATGTGGTTGGTAGACTACCCATTTGGATTGATAAATCTGAAGTAGGCTAAGGCCAACATGGCCCCTACTCAGTGCAGTCCACCGCAAATCGATAGGGTCCATCTCAAAATTCAAAATTTAAATATGAAACAAAGCTTTCCAACCTCCCCAATGGAATCAAGTTAAACAATCAAATCAATCAGTTTCTCCCCAGTGAGGTGTAAATCTTTCCAACCTTCTTAGTGGAGTCAATTCAATCCAACCCGAACCTGCTCCCCTAGTGGAAGGATCACACTTTTATCCCCAGTGGATTCCAAATTTTAATCCCCTACGGATTTCAGAACCACTTATCCCCAGTGGATAACTTGAACCTTTTCTCCTAGTGGAAGGCTCACATACTTAATCCCTAGTGGATTCCTCCTTCGCTCTCTTATGTCTTTGACATAAGTAGAGCTGCATTGCACTAAGACCTTGATTCTTTCTACACCTCGGGTTTAGGAGTAGATCATTTTTGTTAGTGCTTGTGATCATTCGAACGTTGTTGATCATCTCAGTCAACACTAATATGTGTGGTATGCCTTGTCAGTCACACCACACCTATTAGGTGCCCTTTGTTGACCTCACTTTTAGAGTGATCTTTCAACTTCTCCATCTTAGAGATATGGCTCCTCTAGACATTAAGAGTTCCTTAGTCTTGAGACACTTCTAGTGATTAGGTGAACTTTTAACCTAACCCTAGAGATTTAGAAGAGTTAATTATAAGATTAACTATGCATTAGGGAGTTAAGGCAACCCCTTACCCTATAGCTCAAATCCAACCCCATATACACTCCTTCAAACCAATCTAAATTAAATCTCAAATCAATTCCCACTCAATTGATTTTCTCAAATCTCAAATCAATTCCAACTCAATTGATTTTCTCAAATCTCAAATCAATTCCAACTCAATTGATTTTCTCAAATATCAAATCAATCTCAACTCAATTGAATGACTCAAATCCAAAATCAACTCCAAATTCAATTCCAATCCTAAATGATTCAAATCCAAAACCAATCCCAAATCTAACTCCAATTCCAGATGATTGAAACCAATGATCAATTCCAAATCCAAAACCTTCCTAAGCCTTATGAATCACATTCATAAGCTTAGCCAAACCCTTCAAATCAACCCAAAGCAAAGTTATTTCTTTATAAATCACTTATTCCATCATTTATATTCACAATTATAAATGAAATTGGCATCCAAATCATCCAAATCAAATGAATATAAATCAAACCAAATCAAAACCCCTTTTCCAAATTTTTTGACCAACCTTAGCCAAATTCACATTAAAATCACTCCTAATTCATATGATTCTCTCATGGATCATTTATATTCTCATTTATACTTACAAATAGGTGAAATTTAAATTCAAGTGGCCAAAATCAAATCAATATAAATTTAAAACTCAAATCCAAATCAATTTATATCCTTCAAGCCAATTTCTTGGATTTAGCCAAATCATTCTCAAATCAATCTAAACCCTTGGATGTTCTCTTTAAACAATCACTCCTTCAATCACATGCCCAAATATAAACATAAACTATAATCACCAAGCCAAAATCAAACTGATCCAAGTCAAACCCATGTTCATCCTTTTGATTTGAAATTATCAAATGAACCAAAACTCATTTGACTCTAAACCACTTGCAACTGGATTTATACTTCCATCATAAGTCCATACGTAAGTTCAATCAAACTTAAATCAAGCCTTGATCAAGTCAATTGACCTATTTAGGCTCACTTGACCTAAAGTGACCTAAAAGTCCTTTTTGAGCTAAGTTCTAATCCAACATGAACTAAGCCCATCCAAACCTCACATTGTGATAAAAAAAATCATCATAGTCAATCACTTAAATTGGGTCAATCCAAGTCAAACCTAGCCTTTGACCAAGTCAACACTTAGCCCAAATGAAACCCAAATAAGCCAAAATTTACTATGAGCCAAATTTATTAAAACCATTTGACTAAATCAATCCATAATCAATGATTGAACATGACCAAGTCATCAATTGAGCCAAACCAAGCCTAATTGGCCACTTGACCTAAGTTGGCTCAAATTGACCTAAAGAGCCAAAATGGGTCAAATCTTGATCTAAGCTAAATTTATTGAAACCAATGGGTCAAATTCATTCCAAATCACTTATTAAAAACTTGAACAAAGCTTCAATTGACCAATTAGACCCAACCTAGCCCATTTGACCATGAACCCAACTTGACCGAAAAGGTTAAATCAACTTGAAATCAAACCAAATCAAAATTCATTGAAACAAAAGCTTGCAATACATTTCAAATGACCAACAAAGCCTAAACCAACCAATGACCTAACCCAATTGGGTCAAATGGATCAAATTGGTCAACTTGACCCATTTGACCTAAATGAACCTAAATGAACCAAAACTAAATATAAATCAAATTAAACCAAACCAATGATACCCATAGGCTCCAAATGATCATTTGAACTTGATCTAACCCATGGTTTGACCCAATTTGACCAATTGGTCAACCTAACCCAATTTGACCCAACTTGACCTAAATGGGTCAAATTGAGCCAAATCAAATCAAATGAACTCCAAATCACTTGAAATTTGGCCCAACCTATTTTTGAATCATTTCAAATCTACCTAAATCAAATTCATAGTCAAATGACCACTTTGCCCGTAGGTCAAAGGATATCCCATGACCAAATTATGTTAGAATTTGATCATTTCTTTCCTAAGACCACTTGACACCTATCTAGTGGTCCACATAGGCACCAAGGAGGGTGGTGAACATGACCCAATGAGCTTAGGTTGGCCATGACCCAAGGCAAGGCCAAACCGACCTCCCTAATCACCTTTGAACACTTGGCTCACCAAATCCACTCAGCAATCACATGGATAGCCACTCTCCCTCACTCCTCCACCAAAAATGACCCATATGGGATGTTTTCAAGCTCAAACCGATTAGCCAATTCAACCCATTGATCCAAAATGATAAATCAGCCATCAACCATCCGATCCAAGGAGGGGAGATATACCCTCCACATTATTCTTACTTAAACCACAAGGCATTCATTCCTCAGAGCTCTAGGAGTCAAAGCCAAGCATCCTATAGCTTTCCCTAGCCATTTCCAAGTACCCTTGCTTCCCTACTCTCGGTTTTACTCAAAGCCAAAATAAGGGAGGTGAATTCCAAACACAATTCACTCAATTCTCAACCAAAGTGAAATTAATCTTGCACACACCATCCTTGGACCAAGACAAGTTGAAATGAATCGAAACCCAAGCTTCCCCAAGACCGGAGCTAGGAGTTCAATCAAGACCGATCGCTATTGAAGAGGAACTTGGTCAACTGAGCAAACCACTTCAAATCAAGATAAAATTTCTTCAACAAGGCTTCATCTCTACTAGTCAAAGCTACCTTCATCGTTGGAAGCACCTGTGATAGACTCTGGTGAGATATGCCATTGAAATCGACCTTAGAGTAACTTTTAATTGGTCCTTTATAAAGGAAATCATTAAGTCAAGTGATCTCCACCGTTAGATGTGTTGCTTGTGCTTCCCCGAAGGTGTGGGGTAAATTTGAGCTTCATTCAAGCTCGGAGCTGGATGAATGATCGACGACGATCATCCATCTCGCAGGAAGAGAGATCATGGACAGTCCATTCCACGTGATCACATCGGATGGTCCTGATCAGATCAAGCTAGATCCATTATGATTCTAAGCCTAAACCACAAGATTAATCGATCGTTAGATCTTAGATCAGATGACCCACAGAGAAAGCGTGTTCGTCGCCAGTTGACTCAGCCGACATATGTGATAACTTAAATAACCAATCCCATCGCACCACATGAAAAGCACGTCGTGTCAGCCGCCATGTGGCCCGACGGGATTAGGAGTTTAATTAGGCTTAATTAATCTAATTTTAATGATGAAACTTCTAAAATTCATAACTAATTATAAAAAAATCCAAAAAAGATGCAAACTGAGGCTCATTTTAAAGATATTTCAGAGGAGAATCTAAAAAAATTATAATTAATTGATTTTGAATAGTGACTTTAGTTTAATTAGGGTTTTATCAAAAATCTAATTAGCCTAATTATACCTTAATTGAGCACTCAATTTGTCTCAAATTTTCTATGGATGTTTAGGGGGATGACCTCTGCATCCCCTATTGTCCTCAGATTTTATTGATGGCTTAATTAGGAAAATCATTAGAGTAAGCCTTAATCACCCTTTTAATCAAATCAATTATAATTAAAGGATGAACAGTAGCTTGATTAATCACTTGAACATATATATATCCCTATTAAACAGTAAGATCACCTAGGGAATATGATTGGGGATATTTTTCCTAATTTATTTCCTAAGTATCCTTTACCTTTGAAAATTAAATTAATTAATGGGTTAATGGAATGATTAGTTGATTAATTAAAGGATTATATCTTCAAAATGAGGGAATCAAAATCTAGTGGAATGATTGAATGATTTAGGGATTAGGATTGAGGCCTTGCCCTTGATCCTTTCCCCTAAGTTAATTTTATCATTCAAAATTAAAGCATAACTAAAGCATTTAATCAATTCATTAATGGCCTAATGAAATCAAAATTAAAAATCAATTCACCCAACCTAAACAACCTTTAATTGATCTTGGGTAGCTCATTGGGTGTTCAATAACCCAAGGTGAGAGATAATAAAATTATGATTGGCTCACATGTGTGAGAAAATCATAAGAGTAATTAAGTGAGATCCCTTAAGTTTAATTGACTATTAATCATAAGCCAATTGCATTAGACCTCTTTCATTTTTTAGGAGCATTGCAAATTTATTTTTCATGTGGTTACATATCATATTGGCTTATTATTAATTAGTTAATTAACTTAAGGTGATATAGGTAAGGGATAATTAATCCGTTTAATTCATACTTTAACCTAAACAAAACATAAAATCAACTTAATTATTCTAAATTAAACCAAACCAATTCACACATGGGGGGAATGGGTTAGGACTAGTAAACCTTTCTCATATTTCTTAAGTCAAATCAAATTCAAAGATAAAATCTCCTTAAAAGAATTTTGATTCATTTTAAATGATCTTATTCAATATGATTGTCCTTAGGAATTAATTAGGGAGAATGAAGTCATGCACTTATATTCCTTTATTTCTTTCCAATCATGCTAAATATTGTTTGACATATGAAATCATGCATCCATTTCTTTTAAAAGTTAATTAATAAAAATATTTTCTTTTTTATTAAATTGCATGTGTTGGCTAAAATTAAGAATATGAGTGATTATTATCACTATTAAACCAAAAATTATCTTTTAAAACCTATAAATCAAAGATTATGAATGAAGTGATGCTAGTTATAAATATTTATAAGCTTGCATATGATTATAGCAAAAGATATGTATTATAAAGTTTTCTTTCCTTTTCTTAACATGGATTCATATAGGATTTGCAAAGGTATAGTTCATTTGAAAAGAACACAACACTTAACTAAATCTATTCCTATGCATTGCTATGTTAAGACTTAGGAAAGATCTTCATATTACACATGTAAATCATACAACCAAATCAAACATAATCTCTTGCATGATTCTTTATCCATTCGATTTCCTTATACATCTACATGTATCTAAGAAAAGTGGTATATCAGTGTGGACATCCCGGGGTTGCGAGACTTTAAGTAGCCCTAAGTAGGTCATGTACCTTGCGCCTTTGGCTTAGAAAATAATGGTGCCATACTCACTTATAACTTTTATACATGCGGATGTGCATTTAACTAATGGATGAAAATTTCTCTTTTCTACATAACAAAGACATGCATTAATGATCCAATTAACAAATGGAACATCCAAATTTTCAAATCACATCTCTTTGCATTCACCATCAAAGTGTGCTAAGATTTGCATTGCATGTATATGTATGCTTAGGATTGTTCATATGCGTGGTATACTTGATAGAAAGAAATGAATTGGTGTGTGTTATGTAGTAGTAATCCACCCTAACTAATCTTCGGATTCCTTTCTTATTAAATAAGACTACTTAAAGAGAACCAAACTTAGGACCAATTAAAACACATAATAAAACATTCACTAAAGGAAATTCATTAATTAATCTACCTTGGAAATACTTTAAGGTAGGGATGAAAGCGAGCTCTCTTCTCTTTTCTTCTCTTCATAACATTTAGTCACTAAGTGTGGGTTTATTCAGACCAAATCAAATCACTAACTAAAATTGATAAGTTAACTAAATCATTTAAAATGAAACTACCCTCTAAATTGAATCTTTCGCACTTAGAAAATTTCAACTTTAAAGCTTAGCTAAGACATACCACACAAGCCTTAAATGACATACACATTAGACTAAGTTACCACTTCTAACTCTATGTTAGGGCGGTGCTTGGTTTGATGCATGCTTTTATTTTATGGTATAATATTTTTAGACTAGATGTTAGGGTGTATGTGCGTAGAATGAATGATAGGGTGATCTTAGCCTAATCATATCTTCTACAGGGGATTGTGCTTAAGGGGTCATTGTAATAAAAATAAAAAGAATATAAATACTTTTGTTGTGCAGGTTGCTTAGCCCCTAAGCATAGTCCAAATTAGGACAGGTGGACTTGATTATCCATATGTGGGGTGCTAAGTCCAAATTATTTATATAACTGCTTAGGTTGTATGGTATGTTTAGCTAACCTTTATTTTGCAGGTTTAGTTAGATTTACCTTTCCCGTATTGAAGTAATTTTTGCAATTAAGATTTGAAATGAATATTATGGGGGATTAGAATAAACATTGGTTATAAGATCAAGTCTTGTGTACCATGTGATGCTTTTAGAGCAACCATATTCCAATCAAGCCAAAAGGAAGAAAGAAAAGAAGCAAATCAAAATGAGGAATGAAGAATGAAGACCCCCATAACATGAATTTCTTTTAATTATAATTATTCATTTATAACTCGGGTTGTATAAGTGTAGAGCTTGGCTACCCATTTTTCTTTTTCGGGTTAAGCGATGGCACCCAACCACATTGCCCTCTTATTCTTTTGTGCCAATTTTAGAAATTGATTGATGTTATGTTTATGACTGTGCAATTAGGATGATATGACTTTCCTAGTTTCTTATTGTTTGATGATTGTTGAATAGCCTGAAAGCGATTAGGCTCGTAGGAAAAATAAATTTTCTATCAAATTAATCAATTCAAAATTAAACTAAACAATTCATAACCTCACTTAAAGCCTAGGAAATAAATCAAGATAATAAAAGATTTAGCGACCCCTTAGCTAGATCTTATATGTCTCATATCATGCATAAATCATATGATTTCACCCTTGCCAATGGAGGGCTTCCACCTTTGTTAGAGAAAATGGTTAGACCTTTGAGAGCCATGGTAGAAACACACCTACTTCTTTCTGATTTTGGCCAATAACTGATTTTTTCATACATTAAGCATACAAAATCCTATAGCTTGTGTCAAAGAAAAAGTCCAAAAATCAAAATAAAACTTGATAAAATTTTCATATTCATTATTCACATGATCTAGTCTCTTAAGGAGGAGTTTACAATTAACCATCAGCAAATATGACTTGCCTACATGTATTTAAAATCAGGGAGTTAGTTGGGACCAATCCAATTATAAGTCTATTCTAGATAAACCATATACCATATTTTTAGATTTAGCCTCTCCAAGGCTCCCTAGATTTAGGATCCAAGGTAGCTGTTTCCTTCGGACTACAAACATAAATCTTCACCTCATAGGCATTTCTATAATCTTGTATTGTGGAAATTGTAAGTCCTAAATTTCTAATAAAAATTCAATTCAAACATATAACTCTCCTCAATTTTAAAAATATAAAGCCCAACCATAGGATAGTTTGGGTTGCTCACTAAAGTTCCTAGTATCATGAGTATCACCTACTCATCTCCCTTTAGTTTCGATAATAACTCTCTCCTTTTTGATCAATCTCACTTGATTTTCTAAAAATAACCAATTGATTGATAGTCCTTTCTTTGAAATATTTGGAGACAACGATAATTTACCTTAATTGAGAGTATTCTTAAGGAATCTCATTCTTTAGGATGTAATTAACTATGGGAGCTTACCTCGATAGCGAACTTAATGAACCTAGTTTAAAATAAATCTTACTTTACTTTTTCATGTAAAGTAGGGGAAATATCTCTGGTACATTCGAAGACTCATCATGCCCTATGAGTACTTATGGGGTGATTAGTTCCATTATATGGCAGTGACTTTTATCTTTCGAGATAATAAACTATTCCTTAATGTCATACCCAATCATCCTAATTAGTACATCTGCGGATCTGTGTGGTGTCCCCTCACATAAACACACCTAACACCTAACACTAAAAATAAAACCCCACAAAATTGAGCAAGTTTTGTATCTTTAGAAAGCTAACAAAATTCTCTACGACCTTGATGTTGAAAATCGTCGATGATTCTCGTTCGATTAGTCACAGTTTTTACGTATGCTCGGCTTTTCATAGTGTAAAATAGATAATGCATACACAACCCTAATTTTTTGATCATATCTGTTGACCTCCACATATGTGTCATAAATCAAGACAAGCCCATAAGTCAAATTCGACGAACTTCGGAGGTGACAGTGTGCAAATTGAGGATCAAAATGCACTGGACATCACTAAAAATGGTCAAAACAACCTCCGATCGATAAACGAATTTCACCGTCATGTTCAAAATGTCAAAATTGATCAGAATATAAATATTGCAAAATCTAAAGATCAATCGATTAAGCGTTCGAGCTATCAATGTGTCGACATGCATATCGGAGTCGTGAAGCTGAGACGATGTCCGAACGACATCCGTTCATGAAACTGATCATGTTGCTAGCTTCAAAACATCATAAAATATCAAATAAGACCATCCGCGCTCAATTCAAATGAGCCTATGCAAATGTCGAATGATTTTGACAAAGATGCAAATCGAGTGAAATGCAGTGACGCCACCAAATCAACTCAAATGACCTCCGATCGATGAACGGACTTCGCCGTCACGTTCAAAATATTGAAATTATTTAGGACATAAATATTTCATGACTTGATGATCAACCGAACAAGCGCTCAAGTCGTCAATGCGCCTGCATGCATATCAAGATCAGGAGGCACCGACGTAAATCAAATGACTTCCGTTCATGAAATTGATCATGTCATTGGCTTTGAAACACCAAAATATATCAAATAAGACTATTCGCTCATGGACGAGTCTGCAAAAAATTGAGCGATCAGTGTCGACGCGCATTTTGAGTCAGACTCAATTTACCACTGAACCAAACGGCCTCCGACAATAAATGGACTGCACCATTGCTTTCAGAATAATGAAATTACCCTAAATCAATATATATATTGACTATGTGCATTTACTGGCGTGAAATTCATATTAGAAATATTTAATAAATTCAAAATTTATTAAAAAAAATTCTCAAATTACCCCTCATGCCCAACCGTTCCCCCCATTTTCACTTTTTTGAAAAAAAAAAATAGTAACTAAATAAATAATAAAACTGAAAAAACCACTCCCCATAACTTTCCTCATTCCAGATCCCATGTTACCTCCTCATTCTCTCCCACTCTTTTCTCTCTGATTTCCTCTCACGCCCAAGAAAGGTAATTTCCCTTCCTTCTTTTTTCTCTTCTCCATTATGCCTCAGTCTGCTCATAATCACTCCTAAATTCCTGTGAAACTGCCTCCTGCCGGGCGCATTCTTCAACTGATGTTTCTCCAAACCACAATCGCACTTAGCAATTCTACCAAACTCACTGATTTCTGCCGCACTCATCAGATCCCACTGCCCGCCTAATCTTCTTCATACAACCCACAAAGCCCATTGTTCCAGGTGGTAAGCCCACAAACTCCAGACAAACTCCAAGACGCCCCACCACCCACTGCCCTGCCAAGAATCTCGCTTTAGCCTTCCATTTTTGCTTCACCTCAAATCGGGGGAAGAACATCATCAAGAGGCGAATTCTTCTTTTGGTTTCCGACATCGCATTCCTTGCTTTAGCCGTCCCATTTTTGCTTCACCGCAATCGGGGGAAGAACATCATCAAGAGGTGAATTCTTCCTTCGGTTTCCAGCGTCGCACTCCCCATAACCCTTTCACTTTTCGCTTCGCCGTAAACCGGGGCAAGAACATCATCAAGAGGTGAATTCTTCTTTCGATTTTCACCGTCACATTTCTCACTTTTTTTCCTTCCACTTTTCGCTTTACCGCAATCGAGGGAAGAACATCGTCAAGAGGCAAATTCTTCTTTCGATTTTCGACGTAGCATTCCTTACTTTAGCCTTCTTACCTCCACTTCACCATAGAATCGGGGAAGAACATCGTCAAGAGGCGAATTCTTCTTTCGAGCACACTCGCCTTTATACTCCCAATTGCCCACCCAATGCCTTTGCAGAGCATTGCAACCAAAAAATGAACATGTGGGATTTATGAATGAATATATATATATATATATATATATATATATATATATATATATATATATATATATATATATATATAAGAGTTTCTTTGTAATTTTGAAGATCTCTTTGTGCTTAAGAGGGTGCAACGAGATGAAAATAAGGTGAAGAAACACTCACGCCAAGAGGAGTAAGCAAACATTAGATGTCGCCCCTACGAAATGTCGCCAAAATTTTGCCTAATTTTCAGACTTAGAAAAAAAGGGGGGAATAAATATATATTGTATTGAATGTCTTCTTTCAGGTCTGAAGGCCTTGTCCTGCTCAAGAGGGAGCGAGATGAAAATCGATCATGATGTCAAGAAGACACGCCGCTATGCTCAAGAGGGCGTATCGAGTAAGCCAAAAAACCTCCGATGCAGCCCCCTATATAGGGATGAAGCAGAGAGGTTGCCGAAATTGCGTCAAATCTTTTGACTTAGAAAAAATGGGAGAGTGAAATGAGCTGACTTAAAAATGCTAATTAGGGAAACCTGTAGCTAATTTTAAACTAAAAGCGTCAAGCAAGAAAAAAGAGGGAGCCTTTAAAAAAAAATTTTGAAAAGAAATGGAACACTCATTTAAAATGCAAGTAAAATTTGAAGAAGACTAATATTAAACTCACAAACTCTAATTACAATTCTTTATGACTTAAATTGAAGCGGCAAAGTGAGTTCGCTTTTCTTATAAATTCCTCAAAATTAAACAAGCTTTAATTACAATTGGGGACTAATGTCAAACGCATAATAAACTTGTAATAAACTCAAAATCTAAGGATGAATCCAAATTGAGTTTAATAATTCTTATACGAATATAGAGGTGATTACTATGCTAGTTAATAAGCATGGGTGAGGCTAAAGCAATAAACACTAAAATTGGCATAACTTATCAAAATTGATGTCAATTGAGCATTATCAAGTTGGGAAAATTACAAAAACTCAATAAGTAAATTAAGTATTAGTAATATTTTAAACTACAATCTAAATCAAAATACTTTCTTCGCCATTGAATCTGTAACCCTTCGTATAATTAGATAGAAGACAATACTAAATCAAAATCTACAAAAATCATAAGGCTTTCTTCGATCAAAAATTAAGAAATTTCATTCTAATTATGATTTTTAAAATCAATGATTTCATTAATTAGATGAAATTAGCTAAACTTTAACACCTACATATGCTTGGACATAGAGATTTCAAGTGCAAATTTTAATGTCTGAAAAGGCTGCGTATGCTAAAGTTGGAATTAAATGAAAAAAATCTGAAATCAATTTCATAATTCAAACATAAAATTATCTAAAATTATTATGCACCTGCATGGGCCCCGACACTATGCTGAATGCTTAAATTCAAGTGTCTGAGGATACTGCGAGGGTTGTTTCTCAGTTTTGTCTTAGGACTGGGTCCTGGTTAACAAAACTTAAAAACCTATAATAAGAGTTTCAAATCAGTGAAATATCTGAGAAACTAGTTATATCAAGTGACAGTAGATCTAATCCTCTACTAATAATAAATGTGGATCTAAAGCTCTTAAATATATTCAAATTAATCAATTTTTCAAATCAATTTTCAAATAACAATCTGAAACTGTTTAAATAAAATTTTATCATTAAAACTTAAACCAAACCCAATCTATCCACCTTCCGCAACTATTTATCGGGGGAGACAAACTAAGAAAACTCTAGCTTACAAAGGAGCCAATATCAAATCTAGTGTTCTACTATATTCACTCTCAATTAATCTCACGCTAATAAGGACGTGGCCCGTGTCCTTTGAGTGCATGGCTTGGCTAATAGGCTCCACAGATGAAGTAGTTACGACCAAAGTCCTTTGATCAGGTGATTTGGCCAGTCCGACTCCATTATATTACGATTACCACCGTAACCCGTATGCTCCTCAATGGCTCTGCCCTTTGATTTGTGAATCATAGGGTATACTTAATAGGAAAAATAGCTCTATGTCAACTAAGGTTGACTTAAGCATGTCTCCTTAGACAAATGCCACCTCAAGTCTACAAGAATTTCTTGGACGACGTAACTCATGTGTTGCTGATGAGGATCCTTCTGCCAGGTTAGGTCGACTACCTCCTCTGACTAAGTAGACTAGAGATCGCAACTGCTCGAGATGATGGATCCATGAGATCTAGATCGGGCACATCATCATTCCCCCAACCATCCATTTAAGCTGAAATGATGAATTTTATAATCTTAAATTCTAAAACTCCATATATTGCTACTATACGCTATGCATTTAATGACCTAATGACTAACCTTAATCGAAAGTTCTCTCTCACTTATTGAGAGGGGTAATTAACTATGGGCTTGCTATAGAAACCCGTACCAGATCTAAAGTCCTCACAAAATGAGGATGAAATCTCTGCGTAGTGTCTTATCTATTATTTCATCTGTCTTCTGAAAATTACACCGACACTTCAAATCACACTCTCTTCAATCAATAAAAAATAATTGTTGAGAGGTCGGTGGCAAATTTTCAGAGCCCACAATATCGAAATCATTTGGGGTCAGAATTGAGCGAGTTTGGTATCATTGAAAAGCTAATGAAATTCTCCATGAATTTTATGTTGAAAAATTTCGATGATTCTCGCTCGATAAGCCGCAGTTCTTATGTATGCTTGTCTTTTCACAGTGTGAAACAGATAATACATGCATAGCCCCACTTTTTTGCCTGTATTGGATTCATCTAGTATCAGAATTGGGTGAATTTATATCTTTGGAAAGATAATAAAATTATTTATGACTTTCATGTTGAAAACTCTCGATAATTCTTGCTCCATTAGCCATAGTTTTACGTATGCTCGGCTTTTCAAGTTATGAAACAGATAATACATACACAACCCTAATTTTTTGCTCGTATTGGAATCATCTGGGCTCATAATTGAGCGAATATAATATCGTTGGAAAGCTAATGAATTTCTCCATAACTTTCATGTTGACATCTTTTGATGATTTTGCTCGATAAACCGCAGTTTTTAGTATGCTCATCTTTTTACGGTGTGAAACAAATAATACATATACAACACCACTTTTTTGCCTGTATCAGACTCATATGGTGTCGGAATTAAACGAATTTAGTATCTTTAGAAAACTAAAAAAAATCTCTATGACTTTTATGTTGATGACTATCGACGATTCTCGCTCAATAAGCCATAGTTTTTATGTATGCTTGGCTTTTCATGGTGCGAAACAGATAATACATATACAACAGTAGTTTTTTACCCATATTGGAGTCATCTGGTGTCAGAATTAAGTGAGTGTGATATCGTTGGAAAGCTAACAAAATTCTCCATATTTTTGGTATTTTTAGAAACATTAAGGTGCTGTTTGGGATCACTTTGTTTTATATATATATTTTTTATTTTATGTTTTTATTTTGTTTTATTTATGTTTTATTTCAAAGTAAAATATGTTTGGTGGTTATTTTGTTTTTAAAAACACTAAAAATATTTTAAAGATGTTTTGAGTATTTTTAAAAATATTGTTATTTATTTTTGAAAATAGAAATAAAAAATATATAAAAACACATCAAATAAATATGTTTTTAAAAATAACATAAAAATAAAAACATAAAATAAAATTGATTCCTATCAATCCCTAAATCTCACAAATGAATCAATCCTTTATGTTTATAACCTTAATTTATTAATAACTACAATTGCTAGACTATTGGGAATGATGTTCAATTTGGTTTCATAAAGAAAGTTTAAGCGTAATTTCTTCTTTAATGATTCTCCGCAATTGGCAGGCACTTTACTCACAACTTCATTTTTTTTAATGTTATTTATATCCTCTCTAAGTCAAGTAATATTGAGACATGCGTATGTCTTAATGAGTAAGGTTGATATAATTAGCATTAGAATATTTTATTGCTAGGTGTTTGGTGGTTACTACCACTTCAAACAATTTAAGTACAATACTCATAAAAATGCACTTGTATTTGGTTGGAGCTCAGACAACTATGAAGTATATTTTAGAGCTTTGTGGCCTAAAATGGTTTCAGTTAGATGGTACCCTCTTGCATATTTTTCTAAACAAATTTACTAGTGGATAGGTATAAATTCTTGAAATTAATTCTCTTTAGGCATGTAAAAAAAACATAGTTTGCAACGAACTCGTGTTAAACTTTTTAATGAATTATTTGACTTTCTTATTAAACTAGTTGGACATTAATAGACTTCTATTTGATTATATTTAGATTGTATTTGAATTATTAATTATTGGTATAAAATAACATGTTTATATATCTGTGTTATTAATTATTTGTATAAAATATGTGTATATGTGTGTGGAAATTTTACTTGGAGCACCACATAAATTTTGGGGGTACTTATTTAGATAATCGAATACATCATTAAGGGATAAATATATTATCTTGAAAGATAAACATATTACTCTACATTAGATTTGATTACTTAATAAGGACTTCTAAGGCTGATGGGTCTTCGATATACCAAAGATTCTTCCCCTGAACTACATGGGAGGTAGAACATGATTTATTTTATTGCAGGGTTCGCAGTTCCCTATAAGAGCAAGCCCCTATAGTTAATTACATCTTAGAAGAAAAAGAACTCCTCCTAAGAATACTCTCGATTAAAGAAATTGACTTTCATATACATGGATTTCAAAGTGTGTATTAAAAAGATGGTTAATTTAGAAATTCAAATGGGAATGCTTTAAGGGGGTAGAGTTCTTTTCAGAAGTCAAATGGGATTGAGTGAGAAATTCTTTTTGGAAACTAAGAAGCCTAATATGCATTCAACTATCATATTATTAGACTTTATATTTTTGAGATTAAGATTATTGAAGTTTTGAGTTGGCATTTTATTAGAAATCTATGATTGAGATTCTGACAGCATAAGACTATGGAAATGCCTAGGAGTTGAAAACTTATTCCAATATGATGCTTCAGGATCTAAGTCTAAAAATGCTTCTGACATAAGTAAAAAACCTGACCTAGTCTAATTTTTTGAATTTGAGAATTATTAGTTCTTTTTCTCATTTGAAAAATTAAACCTATTATAACTCTTCTAGACATACATCCCGCCTAGAAGGAGTTGCCAGCTAACACCACCTAAGCGATTTGAAATCATGTAGGTCAGTCTTATGCAAGTGCAAGATGGCTAAGCTGTTATATTTAGGAAAGAAAGTCTAGAGTTTAAACTCACTCCCTAAGAAATTAGATCATGTGTGATATGCATTCTATGACTTAGACTAATGTAATAAAATTTATAAATTTTTATTTCATTTTGACTTAGGCTTAGGAGGATTTATGCCTAAATGCATGATGAAAATTGGTTATGAGCTAAATCAGAGAGAAGATGTGTTGAAATGGATTACTCTCACAAGTGCAAGAATAGAGACTCCCTATTTACAAGAGTGAAATAATATATATGCATGCTACTAAAACATACAACCATTCAACTAAGGGGTTACTAAATCTTTTATTTCTTGATTAAGATCATAGGCTTTAAAGTAAAGTTATGATTTGATTAAAATTTAATTATAATTATTAATTAGGATAGAAAATTTAGTTTTTCTAAGAGCCTAACACATCCAAACTTTATCATAAAACACAACAATCACAAAAATAAACCTATGAAAAGCATGCAGTTCTATTGTGCACCCCAAAATAAATCAAGCCAATTTTAAATAAAAGACAGGCCAGTGTAGCTGGGTACCGCTATACACCCAGAAAAAGGAAAAGAAAGTGGGCAGCTGAACTCTGGCTTTATACAGCCTAGCTTAAAACTAAAAGTTTGATCTATGAGGTCTTTATCAACTTCAAGATTGTTACCTTCTTCAGGAACCTCCTTAGGCTCCACTGAAATCACCAGATGAGTACAGTCAACTTTTACTGACCCTAAAATCTCATAGATCTTAACCTAATTCTAGGCTCAGATTATATTTTACCACCTGTCCTATTGGGCTACGCTTAGGGACTTAAGTAGCACTTGAAAGCAAATAGCATTTATTTTATATGTATTACAACAATCTTTTTTAAGCACAACCTCATGCAGAAAGCAGTGTTAGCCTAAAAAAAATGTCCTAACATCCAGACTAGCGAGCAAATAATCATAGCCATCTAGTTTAAAATAGTATACCACAAAATAAGAAAAAGTATCACATCACAATCAATACATCGACCTAACCTAACTTTGGGTCAGTGACCTAGTATTCTAGTCTGTGAAAAGAAGGCTTATGTGATAAGTCTGTTTTAGGATTTATTTTATTTGAATATTGAGTTTGTTTAATTTTACCATTAGATGATTTCAATTCGAATAATTTTAATTGATTTTTGGGTTTATTCCAATTTTAGGTTTATTTTTGTGTTGAAGTTGAATTTAGATTTTAAAGAATGATGAATAGAACACTTTCTGTTGTGAACGGAACCAAATCTATTCAACATTCTGCCTAATATATTAAAAATTTCATCTTGAGGTGAAAATTTAATCTAAGGGTCAAACTAAGAACCTAAATTTATTAATTAACCCTTTTAAATTTATTAGAATGATTTAATTGAGTATAATTTTATTATTATTTGGTTTAGTTAAAGATTAGGGTTATTATGGTTTTGATCATTGATATAAATTATAGATTTGTTTAGTATTAATTTGGTTTAATTGTAATAATTTGATTAATGTTTAATTTTTAATATTTAATTCATTTCTTTAAGTTTCACTTTAAAGATTTAATTTCATATGATTTGTACTAAATCATTTCAATGTTGCTTAAGTTCAATGATTTCATCTTTTCATTTGAGTTTAGTTTGAATTAATTAATATATGATTTGATTGAAGCTTAATGTAATAATTTTTTTATTCCATTTATGAGTTTGATTATTTGTTAAGGTTAATAATTTGATTTATATATTGATTACTAAAACTTGATGATTGTTTAATTTCATTTAATTTAATCTATTATTTTAGTTTAACTGGTTTCAAAAAAGATTTGAATTTGTAATTTTAATTTAAAATGCATTTGATTTATATTATTATTATTATTATTATTATTATTATTTTAGTTGAAATAATCAATCAATTATAAAGGTTTAATTAATTTAATCAACATTCATTTTATATTTGACATTTTATTAAGCTTTATTTTAGATTTATTAGCTTCATGAAGTTAACTGGTTCATAATGATATTATTTGAGCTTCATAGTTTTATATCCTAGTCAAATTTAATTAGCTTAATTGATTAACTATTTAGCTTAATATTATTTTAAAAAGGGTTTTGTAATTTGTTATTTATCTAAATTTCATATAGCTAAAGTTTTGTTTCAATATTATTTGAACACTAATCCTAACTCAAGAAACTTATATAGATGAAACAATTAGGGTATCAAACCTAAACTAAGTAGTTCTAAGCTTTTAAATGTTCATATTATAGATGAGTTAAACAATTATCTATTTTTATTTACAATTTATTTAACTTAAATTTCGTTTAATGATTTATTTAAATTGGTTAAACTAATTTGTGATTCAATTAAGTTTCATTTCAAATTGAGTTATAGTTGTATACTCATTTAGCTTTAAAACTCATTTATTTAGTCTCTCCATTATTAATAAATTAGTATGAATTTACAATTAAGTTATTTTGTCTTAAGTAAATTATTTTGGTTAGATTTGATTACACTTGATTTATAATTTAGGTTGATTCAATTAATTTGATTTGAATGATAAATAGATAGTTATGTTTAGTTTGTTTAAAGTATATTTGATTTGTCATACATAAGTGCCTTATTTAAGTTTGTGTTTGGTCATTTTTATTTGAAGATAAATTAAATCTCATAAAATCAAATTAATTTTAGTTAAAGATGTGATTGAGTTATTTACTTAATAATCTAGTTGAAGATTATTTTTGGTATGTTTTAAATAATTAGTTTGACTTAACTTAATCAAATGATTGGTTAATCTAATTAAGTTTAATTATTTATTTTTGATAAGATGAACTTAGATAATCGAGATTTGATTAGCTTCATCCCAAGTTGATTAGTTTTTGTTAAGTTATTTATAAATTTAGTTAACCAAATTAAGTATTTATTTTATTTCATTAATTTTCAACTTATTTCAAGTGATAAAATTCAATCATTAATCAAGATATGTTAGATTTATGATCAATTTAGTTTAAAGTTTAATGATTAATTAAGATTCAATTTAATTTATTGCTTATTGAATTTAAGCGATTTATATGGTTGAAATTCAAAACATAAATTAGTTAAAGCTAACTAATCGTTTACTTGTTTGTTTGGTTTATTTATTTAAAGTGATTTTAAGAATTGTGTTTAAAGTAATTGGATATTTGTGATTAATTTGGTTAAAATAATTGGATATTTGGGTTTAAAGTAATTGGGTATTCGTGATTAATTGTGTTTAAATTGATTTTAAGAATTGTGTTCAACAGATGATTAATTTGGTTAAAATATGATTAATGATTAATTAGATATTCATGATTAATTTGATTTAGTTATCATGATTGGAGTTTGAATAATAATTATCTTTGTTTATTTTATTTAAAAATGATTTGCACATATTAGGTTTAATTTAGATGTTTAGTTGATCTAATTAAATTAAGGATTATTTAGGTCTAATAAGATTGACCTAATTTTGAAATTATTTTGATTAAGGGGTGTGATCAAATTGATTATAGATCAATTAATGATTTGATTAATCATTATCATGTCGATTAAAACTTGATAATAAATTTAATTAAGTGTTTGATTTAAATTAAACTTGATTTAAAATTTAGTTCTAATATGATTCATTTAAAGTAAATTTGTTTAATTAAATGATGGGTTAATTTAACTTGGAGTCTTATTTTTAGCTCAAGGAATCTAATTAAGTTAATTATAAATTCATCAATAATTTAATTAACTATTACTTTGGTAGAGATTAATTTATGATGAATTCTGTTAAATGTTTAGTTTGCATTAAACCCAAATCAAGAGTTATTTTTTATGTGTCTTGTTCTAATTCAATTGAATGATTGATTTGAAATTCAATTAAAATAGTTAAAGGTTTAAGGTCTAATTAAATAAATTCTATTTAATTAATCTAATTGAATGCTAAGTTTAATTTACTTAAAAGTTGGTTAAAACATTTTAATCAAATATTGATTAGTGAAAACTAGATTGACCACCTTGACTACAATTTAATTATATATTGTTTAAATCAAAGAATGAAGTCAATTAAAACTTGATTAATTAATTAATTAAAGATTTTAATTTAAATAATTTATTAATATTACTTATTTTTTGTTTTATTATTATCTTGATTAGGATTTAATTCTTAGTTATTTAAGTTAATTATAGGTCAATTATGTGTTGTTTAAATTAAAGAATAAAATTAATTAAAACTTGATTAATAAGTTAATTAAAAGTTTTAATTTAATTAATTGATTAACATCACTTACTATATTTTGTTTTATTGATTTGATTAGAGTTTAATTCTTGGTTATTTAAGTTTATTGTAATTAACCTATTAAAGTACGATTAATGATAAACTCAAATTTAGTTAAAATTTAATTAATGAATAGTCTTAACCTATCTTATTTATTCAAATTAAGTTTATTTTACCTATATGTTTAATTGATTAGATTTAATTAAGGGTAATTTGATCTTAAATGATTTGATTGATTATAGGTTTTAATTAAATAAAAATTAATGATTTAATTATCCATATAAGTTTGACTTAATTCAATGAATGTTTATGATAAACTTAATTAAGTATTTTATTTAAGTTTAGTTGGCTTAAGAATTGTTATTATCATTATCACTATCATTATCATTATTTTCATACGATTAATTTAATTTAATTCTAGCTTAGTTGAGTGATTAATTCGTTTACTTTGGAGTATTATTGTTAAATGAATTAAGGGTTATCTTCAATTAGAGGTTGATATATTAATTACATTTAATTTGATTAATCAATTAGTATTAGATTAAAGATTAATTATGCTCTTTCTTTATTAAAAGTTTGGCTTACATAGGAGCTTAACTAAAGAGTTTGATTTAATGATCAATTAAGTCAATCTTAGCTTAATGTATATTTCTTGTTATTAATTTTGATTAAATTATTATTAGATTAAAGATTGGTTGATGATTATTTATAATTAATTTAATTAAATAATTCATTTGATTAGAATTTAATTAATAATTAATTATGCTTTAACTTTATTGAATAATTCGATTTGATAATTAACTAGCTGCATCTTAACCAAGGGCTAGCTAAATGATTCATTTAATCAAAGATTAGTTGTTGATTGATTAAACCATCCATGGTTAATTTAACCCAAAGTTTAATTATGAAATTATTATAATTTTGATTGGTAATTAAAGTTCCATGTTTACTTTGATTTATGGTATTTAAGTTTTATTGATGATCATTTATTTTATTTGAATAATCTTATTAAACATGATTAAACATATAATTTATTTATTGTTTGATTTAAGTTCATTAGTTCATAATTCGGTTGAATGTTTGACTTGATTAAGATTCAATTTGATTAATATCAAGGTTATTGATTTTTTTAATTAAGTTCCAATTAATCAAGATTTGAATTTTATGGCTTTATGCTTTAGCTAAGTTTAAATATCTTAATAATTTACTTCAACCAATTTTTATTATATTCTTGGATTTGTAATTTCAAGTATATCAGTTAATTTTAGTTTTGATAATCCATATATCATGAATTCCCTTTTCCTTTTTATTATTTGGTTGTGATTTTTAATATATGTTAAGCTTTATTTAATTGATTATGAGGTCTAATAGGATTTATAGTATATATATATATATATATATATATATATATATATATATATATATATATATATATATATATTTCATGAAATTAAAGCATTTGACCTTTGAAATTCAATAACTTTTGATATACTCATCATTTTGACTTGAAAATTTTATGGTAGGTGTGTTTTAATCTCAATTTCATTCCCTAAAAATTTAGGCCAATCAGATTATTATTTTAGAATTAATTAAAAAAATTTGATTTTTACCAAAATTAAGCTCAAAATACTCACTAAAAATTAGAGATTTTGAATTCATTGGATTCCTCTTGAAAAGGCGAATCCAACAAGCCCTTATTTATAAATTTTTAAGAGTCTTTTATTTATTTGTTTTTTATAATTTTTTGAAGTTTCATATGATTTTATGCAATTTTTAAATCCAGAAAAACTTAGAATTTTCTATTTAACCGAGTTAGCGCGACTTTGACTAGATCACGCATTACACGTGTCGATAGGCCATTAGGCCGTGTGGACTCAGTGTGTCAATTGGGCGGGAAAATAAGTGTTTGATCAGACCGTTCGTCCCTATTGATGGGGATCAGATGTCTGTCAACTCATCCTCCCCATGGATGGCGAACTAGAGCTAACGAATGGGGATTCCGATGTCGTAGGCCCGTTCGGGCTTGATTTTTCGACGAATCTCACCAGAAAAATGCCCTCTCTCTCATTAGGATAGTTTAAAATTTTAATTGCAATGGCTATTTAGTGGATATTTCTAAAATCATGCGAACATCATCACAAATAAAGAGAATTACGACCTACTAAAGATTGATGAAATTACCTCACTCGAGCCATTGTCGAGTGATCAAATCATTTCAAAAATGTTTCTGGATGTGAGACAAAACTGCAAGGTAAGTATGCTTGCTTTCCTCCTCTCCGGTCATCGGGAACACCAACTTCTGTAGCTACTTGCCTGAGTTTCCTTGATTTCGATCAATTTGGGGTCGGAGATGATGGGAAATGGCTCGATCTCTCTCCTTGGATGATGGTGAATTAGTAGAGAATATTCAAAGTGGGAGAGGAAGACTACTCTCCCCTTTTTATGGTTGGCTGACCCTTCCACCATTGGTGGAGGTGGGTGGTGGTTGGCCATAGGTATTTGGAGCTGGGAAAAGTCTTTGGAAAGTGGTTAATTGATTGAAGAAGTGTTTTTGGTTAATCAAGTGGGATAATTGAGAAGTTATGAGAATGGGGAGTTTGCTTCAACTTTTATTCTTTGCATTTAATCCTTCATTCCACTTAATCTTTCCTTCAGCCATCAAGGCTGAGATATTAGTTCACCTATGGAGGATTAAGTTGGAGATTTGGCTTGCCAAAATCCAAGTTGGGTTTTATGGCCTTGATTTAGAATTGGGTCAACTCATGTTGACCCAATTGATTTGGATTAAGTATAATGATTTATGTGGGCTCATTAACTTGGATTTAAGGTTTTAATTATGACAAATTGATTATTCAATAACTTTGGATTCAATTAGTTTGAATTGATTTGATTTTAACTTTGACCAAAGTAGGTCAAATTGGGTTAACTTGGCCCAATTGATAATATTGGGCTTGGATTAAACTTCATTTGTATTGAATAATCATTTATGATGATTTTGATTGATTAAATTTATTTAGTTTGGACAAATTTTGAATTTGACCTAAGTTTGACTAAGGTTTGACTAACTTTGACTAAAATTATTTAAATTGATTTATGTGATTCAATTTATTATTTTATATTTATATTATACTTCAATCATGCTTTATGAATTATTTGGAATGATTTTGGCCAATTATTTCATCTAATTTGGATTAATTTTGGGTATGACCCAAGTTTGATCTAATTTGGCCTAAATGGATCAAATTGGGTCAAATACCTTAATTGGGTTTAGGCTATGTTTCAGCTTCAAAATTTAGGGCATTTATAATTGATTTATTACAATTAATGTGAATTATATTTAAAATTTGACTAGTTTTGATAAGTTGACCTTCTAACCCTAGTGGGACCTACATTAATCAATTTTAGGTCAAATGGCCTGATTGACTACTTTAAACTTCTTCTGAGTTTATTTTTGTGTTTATTTATATTTATGCATTGATTATATATTTTTAGTTTGATTTAATTTGATTTAATTTTGATTTATTTGATTTTATTTATACTTTTTTTGGGAACCCCATATAGGGGAAATTTATTGCCACAATAAAAGGGTTACAAGGTCTTTAAGAGGGGATAAACTCAAGAACTACTGCTCAAAGAGCTACAATCAGCCTAGAGATAAATCCCCTGGCTAAGTACAACCAAAACATAAGAAAATGGAAAAGAAGGCAAAAGATACAAATTGAGCAAAGGAAAAAGCCATTGGTCAGCCATCAATAGAAGCTCTTGAGGATGAGAGAAGTCTATGCCTCCACAAGAAAAGGAGCCTGCAAGAGAGCAACACAGAATCTGCAAACATCTAGATGAAAGAATTAGCACAGTTAAAGTGATATAAGCAAAAATGAAAGTAAAGACAGAATAAAATGAAAATATATAGAGAAATGTGTGAAGAAAAGGCTCAGGCTCAATCGCACAAAATTGGAGCAGTCGTAAACATAAGCATCCAAACTTCAAATGAAGGGCTACATCAGACATGCTACTACCAGCCAAAGAATGAGTGAAATCATCCCAACCATCATAGCTTACAAACCTGGGGGACAACAGCAGCCATTGGATGAAAGTCATATGATCTTTAGTACTTGCATACCAAAGCATAGCCACATACACTATGGAAGAGAAGGAAACATAGATCCGAATGGTAAAGAGAAGACACCAATCCTTTCCAAGATAGGAAACACCAGAAAATGCCAACATAATATCAGAAATCATAGCCAACAACATCCCAACCCAGAAGACACCCCATATTGGAGAAAACCAATCAGAGTTACCTGCATACCAAAGCAAAGCCAAATACACTATGGAGGAGAAGGAAACATAGATTAGGATGGTAAAGGGATGACACCACTCCCTTTTAAGATAAGAAAAACCAAACAATGCCAACATAATATCAGAATGCACAACCAACAACAACCCTACCCGAGTCACATAGAGGGAAACCAAACAAATAGACGGATGTTAACATCCACCATATTAATAGCATGATTACAACAATATATGTACAATTCTAAACAAGCCAAGCATAAACTGAAAAAGTAGATAAGCCCATACGACAAAGGCACAGTTAATAAGATTAACCACATGGCAGTGAACAGAACATAAGACCAGACAGAAATCCAACCGCAATAGGTAGCCTACTGAACATAAAAACCCAAAAATCCATTCAGCGAATAGCCAAAATAAAATAAAAAATAAAAATTGAACCCGACAGTGGGTAATAAGGGCAGAACCATTACAGAATTGAGTGAGAGTGAGAATCGATATAATAACATCAGTAAAATCCTTCAAATTAAGTATAGTGTTAACAAGCCAAACTATGGCTATTCAGCAGCAGCCAATGACCAACCTGAAGATGGGGAGCATCAAAAAAGGATTGCAGAAAGATCCAGCCAGAAAAGGATACACCCAACAATGGACAAGCAGGACCCAGCAGCCTCCCTCTACAATAATAGTAGAGAAAGCAAACCAAAAAGGAAAAGGGATAAAAATAGCAAACAAGCATAGAAAGGAAGACTAGCCCCATCCCATCCATAAAATGTGAAGCATCCAAGCAATAAAATAAATTATGGTTCTCAAATCTCCTCCTGGAAAAAAAAAGCAGAAATAGCTAAGGAATTCTAACATAAGGCAATCCAATTTTATCAAGATTCACAAGCCCCCTTAAGAGTGAAGGGATATCATCATTGGAGAATAGATTCAAAGAGGAGGACTTTGCTCCCCAATTAGCAAGAAAATCAACACAGGAATTACCTTCCCAATAGATGTGAGAAATATGATAATCTAGGTTGGCAAGAAGTCTCCTAATATGGTTAAGTAAATAAAACACTTCGGCATTTCCATGAGCTTCTGAATTTAATCATTCAGGAAGAAGGAGAGCATCAACTTCAAACCAAATTTTCTGAAATCCTTTCTATAGGCAGACATAAATCCCATAGTATAGACCCTTAAGCTCAGCAAAGAATACATAACAAGGTTGTAAAGGAGCAGCAAAAATAGAGATAACTTGTCCACTATAATCTCTTAAAATTCCCCCACAACCATAAAAGCAATTAGAAACTGAACCATCAGTGTTAACCTTAATGACATGAAAATTTGACTTCATCTAGTATATAATTTTATAGGTAGGCTCAATACCAGAAGAAGGAAGATTAATCCCAAAGTTAAAGGCCATATATTTGTACCCTTTAAAACTAAAGGAAGTAAGGAGATCAGCTTTATAAAGAGACATAATTTTACATTTGGCTCTAGCAATAATATGATGATAGTTCATAGGTATATCATGATGCTTAGCATCATTTCTTTCCAACCAAATATACCACAAAAGAGTAGTGGCTAGAACAACTTTGACATGGCCTTTAGGGGTATAAGAGAAACAAGTTTCAAGAAGTTGCATGATAGAGAATGATCCATCGAAATGGAGAGTATTTAGCATACTATCATACCAGCTCCAAACCTTAACGGCAATAGGGCCATTCACGAAAACATGATCCACAGTTTCAATATGAAAACAACATTGGCATTTAAAGGGGAGGTGGAAACCTTTTTTAAGAAGGGTAGCATTAACATGAATGTAGTGCTTTAGAATACACCAAGTTAAAACTGAAAAGGAGGTAGGAATAAAATTATTCCTGATTTTAGTGAAAACTAAGGACTCTTGAGTTTTAAGTCTGAAAGAATGCCAAACATCCTTAAAAACAAATTCTCCAGAGGATGAACTTTTAAAGAGGATTTGGTCAGATTTATTAGGTAATGGACAAATTGTAAGGATTTTATTAATTATCACATTAGGGACAATGAAAATTAATTGATCTACATCCCAATTATTTTGAGTAATGAACTGATTAACCTTAACCCTCTCAATGGAATGAATATTAAGCAAAGAATCAATAGAACCTTATCCCAGCCAATTGTCTTGCCAAAAAAAGGAGGATCCTGAGTTCACATCCCAAGAGATCATATTCTCAGCATTCCACTTGATATTATAAAGTCTTATCCACACCGGAGAGTCCCAGGTTTGAAAGTACAAGTGAGGGGGTATTTCCCCCTTACAGTATTTAGCAAGCATAAATTACGACCAGTAGCTATAGTTGTTTCTAAGATTCCACCATATTTTGTATGAAAAATATTTAATGGAGTCTTCTAAAATTTTATAACCTAAACCACCTTCATTAAAAGGCCCACAACAGTTATGCCAACTAGCCCAATGAACTTTCCTGGAAAAAGAGGTAGAACCCCAAAAAATTTATTAATAAGTCTATTTATCTTTTTAATAATAGAACTGGTAGGCATAATCGTGGCCAAAAGATAGAAAGGCAAAGAGCAAAGAGTACTTTTGATCACGATAAGTCTAGCACCAATGGAGGGTAAGTGGAACTCCTAAGAGAAAATTTTCTTATATATTTTCTGAATAACTTCATCAAATAAGGAAGATCTTTTCATTCCTCGATATAAAGGAGTACCGAGATACTTGATAAGTAGGGTTTGATGTGCAAAGCCCGTAATATTCTTAATAGCATAAATCCTAGATAATGAAATCGATGAGCTAGAAATAAAACAACTTTTACTAGGATTAATCTTTAAACCATTTTTCCTACCAAACAGAGTAAGGAACTTACATAATTTTTTATTGTAGAGAGTAGAACTATTACAAAATATAATAAAATCATTAGCGAAGCTGAGGTGGGAAATGGGAAAGCCACCCTAATTTTGTAGTACATATTAGGCATTTTACAAAACATCTGCTCAATACTTCTAGAGAGATATTCCACAGTAATAATGAAAAGAGCCAGAGAAAGGGGATTCCCTTGCCTTAGCCCATGAGTGGAAGAGAAAAAACCATGGACTTCACCATTAATAAGTAAAGAAAACCAAGATTTCTCAATACCATTCTTAATTAAAGTAATAAATTGACTTGAGAATCCAAATAGAGTCAAAATTTTATATAGGAAAGCCCAACCAATGTTATCATAAGCTTTGGAAATGTCCAGCTTAAAGAGTATGTTACCACTACGAACTTTGGCATTTAAATCATGGATCATCTATTGGGCTATAAGAACATTATCAGAAATAGATCAGCCTTTAACAAAACCAGTTTGGTTGGGGGAGATAATTTTAGGAAGCAGACTACTTAATATTTTAGCCAAAATCTTAGAGATGAGTTTATTAAAAAAGGAACAAAGGCTAATTGGCCTAAAATGGCTCCAAAGTTCAGGATTTTCTATTTTAGCGATTAAAACAATTGAAGTGCTAGTAAAATATTTGGGGAGAATACTTCCTTTAAAAAAAATCCAGAACAGCTTTAACCAAATCTTCTTTAATGATATACTAGTATTTTTGAAAAAATAAGGTAATAAAGCCATCAGGACCAGCCACCGAATCTGCATTCATATTTTGCAAAATGTTAACAATTTCAGATTCAGAGGGTAATGAAGTAAGCATATTGTTATCTTCATCAGAAATGAGATTAAGAATAACTTCAGGCAAGGAAATCTCATCATAAGTCACATTTTTGTTAAGGAGCTCAGTAAAAAATGAAATGCCAGAATCAATAAGCTCCTTATTATCAGTACACCAGATATCATCATTAGTTTAAATTTTTTTAATGTGATTTAAAGCCTTTTTCTTTTTAACCATGGCATGGAAATATTTGGTATTTCGATCACCATCAGATATTCCTTTTGTAAAAGCTTTTTGCCGCTAATAGGTCTCCTCCATGTCTTGGTAACATGTTAACTTCTTTTTGGCTTGAGTTAATAAGGAAATTTTGGATGGATCATTAACAATAATGTCTTCTAAAACTATAACCTCATGTTCTAATCTTTGATATTAGCAAAAAGGTTTTTGAAATAATATTTGTTCCACCAATTAAGGCATTGTTTAAGCCTTTTTAATTTGAACCACAGTCTCGTCATCCCGAGAATAGAGTCATCATGATGGAGAGGTTCACCCTAATTACTAGCAACCACATCCATAAATCTATCATCCATAAGCCACATATTTTGAAATCGGAATGGAATATGAGAGGAGGGTTTATCAACATTAACCTTAACAATGATCAACAAGGGAGAATGATCGGATAGGGTTCTATTGAGATGCTCAACATAGGTAATAGGAAGAAGGTTAATCCATAGATTGTTAAAAATGACTCTATCTAATCGTTGCCAAAGTCTGTGATTATTCCAAGTGAAATGAGACCCAGTAAAGCCAATATCAGTAAGATGATAGTCAAGGATCATGTTATTGAATTTCACCATGGAAAATAAGTTAGGAGCATTACCACCAACTCGTTTAGAAGAGGAAGAGATAATGTTAAAGTCTCCACCCACAAACCAGGGAGCATTGACAAAGGAAGAGAAACTAACAAGATCTTCCCACAAAAGCCTTCTACCATTCCTATTACAAAAGGCATAGACAAAAGACCCAAAGCAAAACCAATTATCGTAAGTAATTTTAGCATTTATCCCCTGGGGTAAATCCTGCATAACTTGTAAAACAAAGGGACTCTTCCAAAAAATCTATATTTTATTGCTCGAGTTAGCAAAGAAATTATCAAAACCTATCATTCTAGCAATAGAAGCAATGTTAGAGGGGAGAATAAAGGGTTCTAAAATAGCCAAAATGGAAATGTTATAAGAGCGAACTAAATTATTGATTCTGTTTCTAACAGAGAGGGTACCAATCCCTCTCGCATTCTAAATAAGGAATGAAACCATTTATTTTTGGGCAGAGGAGCCAGATCGAGTAACTCTGGCAGAGTTAGGAACTCTAGGTTTAGAAGTTTTATTTTTCTTTTTAAAAATTGTCTGAAATTTATTAGCCATATCCACAGCATCACCATCTGATAATGATTGATCAAAAAATTGCTTGGAATAAGGAGGCACATTGAAAACAGCATTACAGGCCAGTTCACCTTCTTCCAAGTCATTGTTATGTTGTAAAGTAGGATTAGGAATCCGATCAAGGTTAGATGAAGAAGCACAAGCAGGAATAAAGCCGGGCAAAACACAAATACCTAAGGCAGGAGTAGAAACTTTCTCTAAATTTTGCACACCAACCATTCCTTCATGATCAATCTCCTTTTCTTTAATTAAAGATGTCAAAGAGGTTGGAATAGAGGCATTAGATAGAGAGTCAGCAGCCATAAGTGTTGTAGAACTATTATTAGTTACATTAATGTCAATATTATTGCAATTCAAGTGGTTAATCTCATTAGAAGGGACAACATCATTATTAGCAAATATGGCATCCTGTGGCTGACCAGGCATAGCCACAACAGTATCAGATTGAGGAATAGGAAGCTTAAGGCAATGACCCTCAGATTCAGGTAAGGAGATATTAGAGATCATAGCATTTTGTGGTTTAACTAAGGGAGCCTTAAGAGAGGGAGCTGACTTAGGAAGCACATTAGAACTTTTCTTAAGGTGTGGATGAACCACAAAGCATTTTGAAATCCCATGCCCATGAATTTTATAATGAGAACAAAAAACAGGAAAATTTTCGAAGTCCACTTTTTGTAAATAATCAGTATTTCTCGAAGCCAAATTTCCTTTGGATATTTTTAGTTATATCCAACTCAACTAGTATCCGATAGATGGCATGTTAGAAGCGGTCCTGATCCAGGTTGGAGAGCAACAAACAACCCACGACAAAAGAGAAATTGTGATTAAAAAAATGAACATGTAAATTGGGAATGGAAATCCAGACAGGAATAATAGAAGACTCCTCCTTAATGTCAAAGTAAGGCATCCATTTCAACAAATGCATCTGACAGTTGAACACAAAATACGATTGTCTAGAAAAACCAAATCGCTTGAAAGAATCAACATGGACGAAGTCTATCAATCCAACAGAAAAAATACCAGAGAGCTTCAAACTATGAAAAAAAATTCTAATATTCTCCATAGTGGGACGTTGCAGCTCAAATTTATCCACCAATGTAAATTCAAATGGTTTAGCAAGCCTTTCCACCACCAAATCAGCACACATAATCGCGGGTACACCCCGGAAGGAAGTAGAGATAAGATCAAATGACTCACCCGTGCAGTTGACCTTACCCGCAAGAACATCTTTGAAAGATTTAGATGCCAAGGAGGGGTTGGATCCAATGATCCCCGATGGATCAGGAAGTTTCACAGCCGCAATAGAAGTAGTTGGGTTTCCCCAATGGGAAACAGAGATCGTATCCATGGTCAACATAAGTGCATGTTAAGCAAAACCAAGAGCTGGTGGGTCAGACGTAAGAAGCCAAGAAAATCACATGAGAGGAAAATGGAAATGCGAGCATGGCTAGGCCACCGAAAACTCTAGCAATGGTAAGTTGATTATATTTAGACTTAAGTGACTGTGAGCTTAAATGAGTTAATTAAGTTAATCAACCCAATTATCTCAATTCGAGCTCAGTTGAATTTAGATTTCAGTTCAAATATATTTATTTTAGATTTCTATTGAGTTTTATTAAGTTTGAATTTGATTTAAATTCATCCAATCTAATTGGGTTAGGTTAGGTCCTAGAAAGGTTCACTAGGATGATTTATGACTTTTATTTTAGGGTATTTGAGTTCAATCTAATTTTTCAAATTTAATTTTGATTTTAAATTTAGTGTTTGATTCAATTTTTATTTTATTTTAATTTGTTTACCTAGCCACTAAGTATAGTGTCTTAAGTGTCTAATTAGGAAGCTCTTAATCTAAGATTAAATGATCCTGATTTATAAGATTATGAATGATACTACCCTCATCCAAAAAAACAAGTCAATGTGTGCATTTAATAATAATTTATGAATATATATATATTCATAAATTATTATTAAATGCACACACATTGTTGACCTCATTTTTGGATGAGGGTAGTATTAAAGCTCTTAATCTAAGATTAAATGATCCTGATTTATAAGATTATGAATGATACTACCCTCATCCAAAAATGAGGTTAATCTAAGATTAAATGATCCTGATTTATAAGATTATGAATGATACTACCCTCATCCAAAAATGAGGTCAACAATGTGTGTGCATTTAATAATAATTTATGAATATATATATATATATATATATATATATATATATATATACTTTTAAATGTCTATTTATAAAAAATTAAATTTAAAATTTTCATATATATTAAGATGTATCAGACACAACAACAACAACAAACCTTAATCCCACTAAATGGGGTCGGCGTATCAGACACACAAAATAAATAAATAAATAAATATAAGCTCTATTAAGTGCTAGAAAACTCTCAATAGTAAAGAAAATTTTTGTCTTAGCTCTCAAAAAATATCCAACACACACATAGATAGAGATAATAAAATTTTTATGAGAAAACACTATAAGGGAAAAAACTTTGTGGCCTTACCTAGTCAAAATTGTTCACTAGGTAATTGAAATTATAAGGTTCCACCATTCTCCTTCATTGAAGAATGTGGAATTACAAGCTAGAGATTCAGGCAATTATAATAACCTGGAGAAAAGAGCCTACAACATTCTTTAGTTATGGCCGACGGTAAATGGCGTCGATTGTTGACTTTAAGTTTTAAGATTGTTTGACATTTAATTAATGTCTCGAAGTCTTTAATTATATTTTTGAAATTTGATTTGAGCTCATTTGAACTCGAATTGACTCATTCTTGGTGTATATGGGTTTGTCTCTTTAAGATGTTTAAGCCGACTATAAGTTTGTTAAAATTGGAGTTTAGATATTCTCAAATTTAATTTTAAAAAATTCAGTCATATGTTATCTCGACATTTATGCTTGATTTATTAAATTTTTGCATGATATATTATTTACCTATATATATATTACATATTAAAATTAATAACAAATTATATAAATTTTAAATTTTTTTTGAAAAATGTTTATAGAAGTTTTTTCATTTTAATTAATTAATTATATATATATATATATATATATATATATATATATATATATATATATATTTAAAATTTATAAATCCTCAAAAATTTAGAAACTTTTGAAAATTAAAAAAGTCTATATTTTTCCTAGTCACTGGAAGCTCCTTTTCAATTATAAGAACTCCTCAAAATGAGTTTTAATACTGTCATGGATAGGCAATGCACATCCCCCTTTTAATCTCTAGTGCTCCTCATTTAAGAGAATCATTTTTTTGACTTTTAAGGCTTTAATCTCCAAGCGGGAATATTGTTTTTGAATAACAAAATGTTTTTTTTATGCCTTTGATGGCTTTTGCTCTTAGTGAGAGTATTATTTTATGTGAAAATTATATATATTTTTGTGGCTTATGTTTTTAAAGGATTCTGATATTCATGTAACAAAGAGGCTTTCACCTTCTAAATTTTATGATATACCTATATCTTCTGAGGCATTTAGTTTTCTGTGATTTTTTGGCGTATTTGTATCTTATGAGGCTTATAGCTTTCATGATATTTTTTTTTCTACTTGTATTTTCTGAAACTTTTAGCCTTATAAGATTTTTATTATGTATGTACCTTTTAAAGCTTATAGCTTTCTGAGATTTTTGATGAGTGAAAATCGTGTCTGTCACTTACTCTTTTAGAGTCTTTCTAATAAGAATCATGTCTATCGAGGTTTCCTTAGGGGCGTGTCTTCTAGGAGTTCAGTGGAGATCGTGTCTACCATCTACCCTCATGGGGTCTTTCTAATGAGAATTTTGTCCACTATTAGCTTTCTATTTAGGCTATCTCATGGGTGTGCCTTCCATGAATTATTAGTGAAAACTGTGTCTACCACCTGCTTTCACGTGGTCTTTCTAGTGAGGACTTTGTCCACTAATAGCTTTCCATCAATGTTACCTTATAAGTGTGCCTTCTAGAGATTTTTATTAAAAAAAAGATATAATACAATTTTTTTTTAAAAAAAAATCATTGATAAAATTTAAATTAAAGATAGTTTTACCTTTGTTAAACTAAATACATCTAAGTTAATTCAACTTTTTTTAATGATTCTAACAATTTCTTTGCTATGATTTTTTTTTCAACTCTTTTATGTTAAAATTGATGATTTGTATATTACTCTATTAAATAAGGATCAAGATATCCTTAACGAACCAAACGTTCAATTTTTTTTCAAATGAACATATTTTTCTATTGAATGTACCCTTAATGATCAATGTGGCAATATTGAGATTTGTCTCCTCCATTTTGATTCTTTAATGGTTTTGGACACTTTAGATATTCAAAATTTTGGATCTCTATTATAATATTAGTTATATATATATATATATATATATATATATATATATATATATATATATATATATATATATATATATATATATATATATATATATATATATATATGTTTAATGGAGTATAATTAGAAGTTTTAGGTTGAATTTTATAGAAGGATATTATTAATCCCATAATTTTCTATTTTTTTTACTCTGAAATTACTGTAATGTTTTTTTTTTTTTTTTTTTTTTTTTTTTTTTTTTTTTTTTGTGTATCCATATGTTTATTAGAAGTATGTTCATATTGGCTTTGATGTGCACTAATGAATTCATTGACAATAATTTATGCATATATTTGATGAATAAGATGGAGCCCTCCAAGGAAGTATATAATGACATAGGATGGAGCCCTCCAAGGAGACTCCCCTTAATAATTCAAGATCCACGCCTTAGTATTTGGCAAGTTTCAAAGGAAAATCTCTGAAAGTTGCCTTGAGCAACTCTCCTTTATTTTAATGAATTCCTGAGAAATGAGAATAGTTCTTAATGATTTTTCGGTTGACAATAAATTGCTCTTCAAAGAGCTTGACATGTTTGTTAATAATATAGATAATTTCTCTTGGGAGAGAGTAGAGCCAGGCGCGAGCTTAATTTTTAAGGGTGATAGGAAAACCATGACAGAGGAGCGCATCAGTGGCTCATTAAATGTGCATAATAGTTATGCAATGATCGATATGCTCATAAGGATTTAAGGTTCCATCATAGGGGTCAATTATAAACAAATTGAATTTTGTTGAAATATGATGTTGGAAGATTATTTTAGCCAATAGAGGACTTCTGATAGCCTTGATGATGTTGACCTACAACTATGTGCCACTTGAAATTAAATAAATATGGGGGAAATTAAAATCCCATAATTGCGATCGAAATCAATTAAATTCGATTTGATACGAAAATTTGACTTCATAATGCGTCGAAAGCATCAAAATTAATTAAATAGAAAATATCGAATCAATTAATGATCAATCCAAAAATTAAAATTAATTTTTAATGAAATTATGCGCATATCGAAGTCGAGAAGCCTCGACGACGTCTAAACGACCTCTCGTCAAAATTGATCGGCCGTCATCGCCAAACGCCGAGACCTATCAAACGACGCCTTTCGATCGACCGGCAAAGCGAAGGCCGAGTAATTTGAGCGCGACGTCGCACAATTTAAACCTAAATTTACTTCGACCGTCGCCGGCGTTGTCCGAACAGCCTCCGATCACGAAACTGATCGCGCCGTTGCGTTCGGCATAACTGAAACAACTTAAATTGACACCCATATTGCTAGGGTTTGTCAAAAGTAATAAAATCGCAATTAAAACGACTAACAGCGGCTTAATCCGCTAATTAATCCTTTAAACCTCTAATTCTACCTAACCCCGCCGCATGAATTAGCCGATCAATTCTATATAGTAACCAATCAGTGGCTCAAAGAACTAAACGAGGCGTTGACCTCATTTTCACGCCTCGATCCCTCTCGTTTTTTTCGCTGGTCTCGCTCGAAAAGCTCACGACGCCTCGACTCCTCTCTCGGGTTTCCTGCTTTCGCTTTCTCTCTTCCACGGCCTCTCCTCTCCTACCGAGCTCCCCAGTTAGCCTCTCTCTCTCAAGCAGAACCCTAGCCGAGCAAAAAGACTCGATCCTTCCTGATTCCTCTTCCAACCTAAACCCCTGTGTTGTTTGCTTTCAATCCTGAGCTATATTTTGCTATGTGGGTTTTCTTGAAGGAAATGTAGATTGCTTTCCCTCTTCCATTTGTGTTTTATGGTTGGATTTGTTTCCTGGTTTGCAATAGTATGAAATTAAGGTGATTGATTTATGCTACAAACTTTAGTTCACTGTTTTCTTCTCCTTCCCCGGCTTCTCCTCGCTTCCCTCTCGTTTTTTTTTTTTCATCGGTTGGAAACCCTAGCAACCGAAAAGCCCTTCTCCTCCTTTTCCTTTAAGACACACCTGTGGGTCTTTTCAAACGTGGAATTTTAGGGAGAGGAGCTTATACTTAAAGATCAAATATTGTGGTCGCAAAGATAGTTCTAACAAGCCAAGGAGTTTTGGAAGTTTCGATGCTGAACTTCTCTTTCCCTCATGTTTTAGGTCGACTGCTTTGTATGTAGCTCTTGTTTTCTGCTCATTGGTTCTGGAACTGATTCAAAACTCTATTTACAAGTTTGGGGTTGTCCGATAAGGAGTGTGATCACTGTGGCAAAGTTCTCGTGGAGAAAATTCTATCTAAAAGGATGTTTTGGAACTGCTGATGAATGGCAAACTATCTTTACCTTTCTCAAATCAATTTTTTTTTTACCTCCTATCGCTCCTTGTCCCTGGTTAAGAGGAGCATTATTGCAAAGAAAATATGCCAATTTGACCGGGAATCCATTCATTTTACTATGCACCGGAAGAGCTCAGTTCTTGCTAAGTCGCAATTTAATGCCATCAGAATATGCAAACAGAACAAATGATATTTTCATACTAGAAAAATTCCAAAACTTTTAGGTTTCTCTAAACTTTCTATTGTTCTAACAAGGGCAAGTATTCTATTGCTCTTGTTCTCATAATATAGCTCCAAAAGGGAAGAGTTCAGATTTGGACTTATTAAACATAGTGTGATTGTTTAATCTATGTGGAGTAAATTTCATATAATCATCATGTTAAAGGAAGAGGATGGGGAAGGGTTGATTGACATTGGTTTGTTTTCCTCTCTTTTGTGATCACTAAGTCATAAGCCTTTGAAGTGCAATTTGAAATGTGTGCAAGTTTCTTTCATTTTGGTGCTTAGTTTCATTAAAGTTACATCTTGCCTAGTGCTTGTTCATACTTTACTCAAAAGTAATTGCCATGTCTCTATCTTGCATTAAAACAATTATATGTTCGCTGTCCATGAGTATTTGGAGGTTGGAATCATGCGAGATACATTGTTCTATGCCTTTTTCTTGCTCTTGAATTATGAGAGTGAAATGGTGATGAAAATGCAATGCTCATAAAATGCTGTCTTGTTTAAGTATATATGCAAAAACGTTCATATGTAAATGCGAAGTTTTAAATTTGTGATATAAGTCTACCATGTTTTCCAATATGGTAGGAAATGCTATGCTATCAAAATTTCTACTGGTTGTCTCGACATACACCTATACATGTCTTCTTGACGACCTGGGCCTCATGGCAACCCCACTCAGGGGAAGAGCTGCAGGTAAATTGATGCTAATCAAATTTATTGCATTTCTTTTGTTTATATGCAAATGTGAGCTTTAAATTTGTGATATAAGTACCATATTTTCCAATATGGAAATGCTATTATCAAAATTTCTACTGTCTCACGACATACACCTATACATGTCTTTCGACATGGGCGTGCCTCTCTCATGGCAACCCCCACTTGTGGGGGGAAGAGCCGGGAGGCTGTTGTAAATTTTGATGCTCCTAATCAAATGTTTATGCTGCACTTTCCTTTTATTTATATGCAAATGAGAGCTTTAAATTTATGATATATACTACCATGTTCTCCAACATGGTAGGAAATGCTTATGCTATCAAAATTCTACCGCTCTCACATACACCTATACATGTCTTTCGACATGGTGCGCCTCATGGCAACCCCACTTGAAAGAGCCGAGGTCAGTAAATTTTGATTATTTTGCTCTATGTTATAAGTACCCGCTCACAGCTGGAAACAGGATAGACTGCTCACGCTTGTTCCAACGCGGGAAATCTGTTTATGGTAATTTGCTTGTTCCAACGGCAAGGAAATGCAGGTCATGCAACCCATACGCCTTTCTGTGCAAATAATACGCGGTGTCTCACAGACCTACCATACACGCCTTTTTGGTGGGAAGACCCCGGCCCCCCATGTGGGACGACGGAGGTCAAATTTTCAAAATAAAAGTTGAAATGTCATATAAATGCTTATACTTTAATTTCATATACATGTGAATGCAAATTTATTGCCCCATGCTATAAGTACTGCTCACATTGTTCCAATGCGGAAATCAGATAGTACTTGCTCACGCTTGTTCCAACGCGGAAATGTCAGGTCAACCCATACACGCCTTTCTTGGTGGGTAAATATCGCAGGTGTCTCACGACACCTACCATACACGCCTTTCTTGTGGTGGGAAGACCTACCCCGGTACTCTATGGGATGACGGAGGTCCAAATTTTCTTAAAAAAAAAAAAGATAAAAAGAAAGGATGAAATGCTTAGGTTCACATGTTGGCTTAAAGTGCTTCTTTAGGTTATATATGAATACTCATACCTCTACTTTACTTGTCATTCACACCGTGATTTACATACATAAATGAGATATAAGACTTGAAGCAAAATACATATGAAATAAACTAAATCTACCATATAACTTGACATATATCAAGAAGATAAAAAATTGTTGAGTTAGAAAGAAACTCACAAGTATGTGTGGCACACCTTAATCCTCCTTGCAAGGTTGAAAGAACTTAAACTTGTGGGGGAGAAGAGGAGAGTAAAATGTAATTTGTAAAAGGGAAACCTCCCATTTATAGCTTTCTTGGCCCTTTCCTTTGCCATCTACTCTTATGGAATGACGGCCTTGTCATAAATTGCATGCAAGGGAACTATCTAAGGTGATGCCACTTGTCATGCATGCACATGCATGGACATGTCATGCCCCTTATCCCTTTCTTTGAAAAGGAAAGTAAAGTCTTTGCCATACCTCTTTAATAAATTTAATGAGTTTGTGTCCCCACTTGCCATGAGCTTGATGAGGGAGGTGGATTTTAATTAATCCACTCTTTTAAATAAATATGACAACTACTCATATTTTTTTTATTCCCCTTATCAAGAGAAATAAATGGGCTTGATATCATACTATGCCTCTAAATCAATTATTTTCACCTTTATGTTGGTTGATTTAACATAGGGAGAGGCTATTAGCCTAAATCAAATCAGCTATTTTAGGATTACCTTATTTATGATCATATGCCTCTAAATCAATTATTTTCCCTTTATGTTGGCTGATTTGCAACATAGAGAGGGCTATTTTAAATCAAAATTTAGGCCCATTACCTTATTTATGATCATATCTAAATTTATTATATTTATGTTATTGATTTAACATAAAGAGCTATTAAATCAAATCATCCATTTTAAATTTACTTACTTTACTCTAAATAAAATTATTTTCCCTTTACTTGCTAATTAGATTAAAACATAATATATCTTCCGTCGGTTTTGAAGTTAAAAAAAAATGTCATATTGACAAATTTGCACTTATTTCAGACATTTGTCCTACACATACTAAGATACAAATCCAATGTCAAAATAATATGCAAGACAAATATAAAAGAACATACTACATCTCTCCTGGTCTTAACGTCCGTAAAAAACGTAAAATCCCATATATATCAAAACATGATCATTACAATCAAGTCAAATACAAAGAACAGATACTATATCTTCCTGCTTTCGACGTCCGTTAACAAAACCTAAAAATCCTTATCAAAATTCATGCTTGCATTATAATCATGTCAAATAAGAACAAATGCTACACTTCCTGGTCTTCGACCGTCCGTTAACAAAACTCAAAAAATCAAAATTTGACATCAAAACTTCAACATTAGACATCTTAATGTCCATACAATTCAAAGAACAGTATATCCGTATGTTGGAGTAAATACTAAGTCAAATACAAAAGAACAGTTACATTAACCCGGTTTGGTCTTCTGACGTCCGTTAACAAAACCTAAAAATGTGATATTATAAGAATTTCAAATTAATAATATCTAGAAGAACTAATTATATAATATAAGATATATCACCGACATAGCTTTTAAAATTCAAACTCGTGAAGAAAAGTCCCAAACCCGATCCTCGTTCAAACTAGAGTGACAAGGTTTTGAAGGATTATACTTCTTGAGATAATAAATAGACCCATCCTCAGAAAACCAGAGTAGTAAGGTCTATCATCGATATATTAACCCAAGATCGAGAAGGGTAATTATAATTAAAATTTTAATGATAAATGATCATATATTCAAATCAATCATAAAAAATGATCAAAATAAAGAAAAAATATAAAATAAAAAAAGTGAAATGAATTATTTAAATTAAAACTAAATAAAAAATAAAAAATAAAAAATAATAATAAAATTAATCCACCCTCCGCAAATTGTTTGTCTGACAAATTAAGAAAACTTTTGCTCACAAAGAGCAATGTCAAATTAAATACATAACTACCTTCACACTCAAATATTCCTAAAGCGTTCGCGCCGTGGTCCTTCCCGGTTTTGCATATGGCACCACATAAATGGCGGTTACGAGCCCCCGACCGCACGATATCACCACTAAATTGCCATGCTCAGTGATGTTCCCCAAACGGCTTTGCTCTTTGAGTGAAATGTAGAATGTATTTAGTTGGGCAAAAGCCCTATGTTAGCTAAGGTTGACTATATTTGTCCCCTTAGACAAACTCCACCCCTGTGTCTACAAGGACACCTTGACGACGAACCCATGTGTTCGACAAGGATCTTCTACGTCATCGACTACCTCCTCTCGACTACGAAGTGGATCGCGACCGGATGACGAACCATGGGATCTTGATCGCCAGGCCATCCCCCCACAAAAGTTTTAAGTTAAAATAATAAATTTCATAAGTTCTAAACTCCACTCACCGCAATTATATACTCGCTCTTTAACGATTCATCGACAAATTTTAATCGAAAAGTGCTCTCCGTGGGGTAATTAACCATGTGGGGCCTATAGGAAACCCGAATCCAGATATAAAAGTTCTCACTAAAGAACGAAATCTCTTGTCTTATCTACTATTCATCCGCTCGAAATTATCACCTACACTTAAACAACTCTTTCTTTTCTTTTTTATCGAAAGATGTCGGTGGCGAATTTTCGGATCCCACAGATGAAAGTATAGATGATTTTTGTCTCTTAAGGGAAACGCTTTTCGTATTAGACGATGTAGTTTCTCATGTATAATATTATTGAGGGTGCTAGTTTGGTGAGGCTGAACTAAGTCCTTGATAATTACTTGTGGATTATGAACTAGTTGGGGTGTATGGGATGGGTGAGTAGAAATAATAGTGTTGAGAAGATCAACATTATGTTGTGGCATTGAGGGAACTTTAGCTTGATAATGGAGAGGCCCAACACGGGTTTCCTAGGTTGGATTCCTTTGACTATCAATTGATACTATGGGAGAAGAGTCTCTTTTTATTGCACAAATATTGGTTGTATAGTTTCTTGGTGAAGTTGAATGATCTCATTCCGAGACTCCTATATTATATAGATGTAGCCTTCTAAAAGGAGCCTGATGCACCCTCACTAGTGATAATGCCTATCACAGAAGACAGATGCAAAAAGTTGGTGCCCTTGATTTAAAGATTGTGCTCAAAAATGATAGGTGTTGGAATGAAAGGTTCTATTTTTGTGGGTATCACGTCTATTGGTCATAGTAGAGCTTATGGTTATAAGATTTTTTTCCCACAAACTATTGTGTGCTAGAAAATTCTCAGTATATATATATAAAAAAAATTCTTAGCTCTCAAAATTATCCACCACACACACATAGATAGAGATAATAAAATTTTTACATGAAAAATTCTATAAGAAAAAAAATCATGAGGTCTTGCCAAATCAAAATTATTCACTATATAATTGAAATTATAAGATTTCACCCTTCTCCTTTTGTTAAAGAATGTGGGATTACAAGCTAGAGATTCAAGCAACAACTACCTAAAGAAAATATACTACAACATCTTTAGCTGTGGTTGACGATTAATATTGTCGGTCGCTGACTTCAAGCTTTCTTCACAATTTTATAATCCATATTAGTTTTCTTGATCATGAATGATTTCTTGAGGATTAAGTGTCTTATTGATTTTTGATTTGAGTGAACTGAGTGATTTTGAGCTCATTGAATTCTTCTTATCAAGTCACTCGATTTGACTATAAGCACATTAAATTTGAAAACTATTTGACCATTTAATTAATGTTTCGAAGTCTTTAATTATACTTTCGACGTTTGATCTGAGCTCATTTGGACTCAGATTGACTTATTCTTGATGCAGACAGGTTTGTTTTGTCGAGATGTTCAATTGAATCAATTCGACTATAAGTTTATTAAAATTGAAGCTTAGATAATCTCAATTTAATTTTAAAAAATGTACTCATATATTATTTTAAGATTTATATCTGATTTATTAAATTTTTTGCATGGTGTATGAAACTTTTTTTAAAAAATCTAACAGTATAAGGACAAATACCTAATCCTCTAGCTCTATAGTTCTACACGTTGAGTTACTAGTTTTATCAGGCCAACTAATTAGACGATAATTGAGAAGGGATTCTTAATTAACCCTCCTATGCTGTTCTCCTATGCTGTTCTGCTACTTCTCTTCCATCTGCGGCGTTTCTTCTCTTCGTCCAGTGATGTCATCTCTTGCCAGTTCTTTCCGGTTCTTATCTCCTAAACTTCCTCAAAATCCCAACCCTAAACCCTTTCAATCGATTCACAAAACTCTCGTCCTCTCCCCCCACCGCTTCTTCCTCTTCCACTGTCCCATCTCATTCCAAAGCCTCTCTCCCTCTCCTTCACAGCTCCTCACGCCCCACTCTCATTCTCAGCAACAGCAATCGGACTCCGGTTCTTGTTCCAACCCACCGCCCGATGACGATGTTACCAGACTCCTTCCACCGGCACTCCGCGAAATAGTATCGCTCTTCCAGTCGGTTGGTGACGACCCCAAGGCCAAGTATCAACAGCTACTCCACTACGGTTCTCAACTCCCTGCGCTCGATCCCCGCTTTAAGAATAACGATCATCGTGTTCGCGGTTGCGTTTCCCAAGTCTGGGTTCGCGCTTTCCCTGATCCTGCCAATCCCGCCGCTGTACGTTTTGAGGCTGATTCCGATTCCGCTCTCACGAAAGGGCTCGCTGCTCTACTGGTGTTCGGCCTTTCTGGATCTCCTGCCTCAGTGATTACTAGTGTGCCACCGGAATTCATCCTCTTACTTGGATTGCGACAGAGTCTAACCCCTTCGAGAAACAATGGGTTTCTTAATATGCTGCTTCTCATGCAGAAGAAGGCTCGGGAGCTTCAATGTTCGGGAGAAGATGTTGATTTAGATGATGAAGAGAAGAACTTGTCTACCAATGTGAATGGTTGGAGACCATTAGATTACGGTAAACCGAATAAAAAGTTTGATGGTTCTAGTGCTGGACCTGATGAAAACTCAGTTTCAAGGGACGAAGATGTGAACTTGGAAACTGGGACTGCAGATGAAAGAGATTGATTTAGAGGACAAATTTGTTGCAGGGATTGATAAAGGTTGGCATCTAAATGGTGAAGATGTTGATGGTGATCATTCAAGTTTGAGTGGTGTAGGAAGAAGAAGGGAGAGGATCAAAAAGATTTTGGAGAGGGCCCTTTCCCCTGTGGAATTGGATGTGGAGGATATATCTCATCTTCATGCTGGGCATGCAGGTGTAGGCGGTAGCAGAAGTGGTGAGACCCATTTTAATGTGAAGGCGGTTTCAGAGGTGTTTGAAGGGAAGAGTATGGTGAAGAGGCATCGCCTTGTTTATGATTTGCTGCAGGATGAGTTGCAAAGTGGATTACATTCGCTATCTATAGTGGCCAAGACTCCTTCTGAAATCAAAGTGACTAGCTAAATATACGAGAATGATAGAGGTTCTTCTCTTTATTTTTTCTGTTTCTTTTGTTGATCATGCATTAATATTATTGAACATTACAGTTGCTGTTGGTGTCTTCTTGTTTTCAGAACTTTCTTTGTTTGTTTGTAATCAATAAGAAATTATTTCAAGTATATCATAAAAGCTATCACATTTTTGTTCTGATAATCTAAGAAACAATGTGTGTACTGTCATTTTTAATGAATAATCACTGAAATTTTTGACATGAGACCAGTCCATGATGTCTTTAGTAAAGAGCACTACCTATGCAAATTTATTTTTATTTTTTGGTTTACTTCCTATTAAAATAGGTCATATGGAAGAGAATGTACTTTTTTAGTATCACAAAAACCATAGTAATTATTTTAATTGAATGCACTGTTGCATTTATTTATTATAGTTAGAATGCATACTCACTAAGTAATGGAACAAAATGTAAAACTAACTAGTAAATGCCTAATTTAACAAAAAGAGTCATAAAGAATCTAGAGAAAAAGAAAACGAGCCCTTAGGAATCACCAAATAATGGAATGCCATAAGAGATTATTTCTTTATTGTCCAAATCTGGCATTCAGAATCCCATCTTATGCAAAGAATTGTCATCAAAGCTACTAGTAATGGAATTTACATCTTAATTTTTTTTTGTAAGCAAGTATTATTTTCTTTCATGATAAGATTTACCAAAACACTCAAGTTGCATTTATTTATTATAGTTAGATTGCATGTTCACCAAGTAATTCCAACTAAGGGCAATTTGGTTTGTTGAGAAAGAAATGCTGAGTAAAAGGAATTCAATACATTTGAAATTCAATGCATTTGAAATATTTTAGAGTTGTTCAGTTGGGCGTAAATGAAGAATATATATATATATATATATATATATATATATATATATATATATATATATATATATATATATATATAGTACGAAGTAAAATGAATTTAATATAAGGCTTAGTGACGGTGGCTTTGGATGCTAGTTGCTAACGATGACAACGATGATAGCACGTAGTGGGCCAATGGTGGTGGTGAGTAGTGCTGATCAGCGGCAACTGATGGAAGTAGCATTGGTGAGTGTAGTGGTGAGTGGGGGTGGCGGCGATGGGCTACAGAGACAGAGGTGAGCAACTATGGTGAGTGGTTGCAAGGGTGGTCACTTGCGATGTATTTGAAATTTGGTGAAAATCGGTTGAATTTGGAATATACCACAAATGACCTATAGGGTGAAATTGAAATTCATTGAAATTTTATATTTTATTTCTTTTACATCAGAGCAAACATAAAATTTTTTAAAATCCTTGCATTTGGAATGCGTTATACCCATTTTACTTTAAACCAAACAACCCTAAATATAAAGCTTGTAATAAATGCCTAATTTAACAAAAAATGTCAAAAAATAAATTCTTTAGGGAAAAACTAAGGAAAAGAACATCTTATCAAGTATACAATAATGAAATCTTGTCAATAACTTATGTCTCCATTGTCCAAATCAAGCATTTTAAACCCTATTTTGTGTGAAGAATAGCCCAAAGTTTGAATTTACATTATTACATTATGAGAGTTCATATATTATTAGAATATAGTTTAAAATAGAACTTAGGTAGTTTGGATATGCACAATGATGTGTAAAAAATGCACCTATTAGATAAGTAGGAATTTAGTATTGGGAGATTCAATAGGAAAAGTGGGTAATATGGATAAAAGTTATTCAAAATGATTTGTGAAGAATATTTTTATCATCTCAGGGCACACTCAACAAGCATAATTGGAAAATGAGAATCATAAAGTTGACCTCAAGTTGCAAGGATAAGGATAATGATGATGAACAATGGTTGGAGGCATTTGCCAACAATAACAACAACAACAACAATCCACTTGTTGGCTCATGAATCCTTCTCCATTGTGTCTATTATGTGTCAAATTCTCATTTAAATCAAGTATCTAAGATCATTTTTTGTACATCTTAACCAAGTTTGCAATAAATTTGTTTAGTTGCTTGGACAAGTATAAAATCAAAACTAACATCATCTCGAACAACAGTTCTCAACAGGCACAACTTGAATTTCTTAAAAGGAGAAAACAAAACAAATAGGTGGCATGAGGTTTTTAGCAAGCACCAAATTCACTCAATCTATGTAGATAAGTTGATGTGGTTATCAGCTAAACAACAACAACAACAACAACAAGCCTTAATCCCACTAGGTGGTCACATGAATCCTTCGTCTGTTGTGTCCTATGTGTCAAATTCTCATTTAAATCAAGTATACTAAGATCATTTTTTATACATCTTAACCAAGTCTTTTTTAGGTCTACCTACCTTTCTTAACATAAGGAAAATCTAATGCCTCTACTTTCCTAATCATTGTGACTTTATGTAGCCAAACCATCCAAGGCGACTCTCTTAATCTTATCTCTGAGCTCCAACTTTTCTCGAATATACTCATTTTGCATTCTATCTCTAAGAGTAAAGCCACTTATCCACCTAAGCATCCTCATCTCTGTAAACGCTTAGTCTTATCTTTCTTTTACATTATTCACATCATAAGTGTGTCTTACCATCATCTTATAAAATTTTTCCTTAAGTTTAAGTGGAATTTTTCTATCTAATAAGTAGATGCATTCCTCCACTTCAACCATCCAACTTGAATTCTACTAATAACATCTCCATCTATTTCACCATCATTTTGAACAATAGAGCCTAAATATCTAAAACGCTCACTCTTATTAATGACTTGTTCACCTAATATCACATATCACTAGAACTTCTACTAAAATTACACTCCATATATTAGGTTTAGATTTACTTGAAAAATGTTTAGACTCTAGAGTTGACCTCCATAATTCAAGTTTCTATTGGACTCCCTCTAGTTTTATCAACAAGAAGAATATCAGCAAAAGCATATACCAAGATACTTCTTGTAAATGCCTATAAGAACATCCATAACTAAAGTAAAAGATAAGGGCTTAAAGTATACTTGATGTAATCCAACCTGAAATAGGAAAATATTTTAATCCTCCTTGTGTTTGGACACAAAGTACTCTAGTATACATATCCTTAATGACTTGAATATAACCAATATTAACTTCTTTCTCTTTCAGAACTCTCAAAGAACATCTCTTGAAACTTTATCATAAGCTTTCTAAATCAATAAATATCATATGTAGATCCTCCTTACTTTCTCATGCTTCTCCATCAAACCCCTTAACAAATGTATAGCATCCATAGTAGATCTACACGGCATGAAACCAAAGCTGATTGTGAGAAACTTACGTATCACATCGTAACACATGCTCATTACTCTCTCCCATAATTTTAATGTATGACACATTAACTTAATTCTCTATAATTTGCACTCTTGTGCATCACCTTTCTTAAATATAGGAGCCAACACTCTTTCTCCACTCATCGACATCTTTTAGTCTTTAAAATGATATTAAAAGATTTGTAAGCCAAGAAATTCTGATCTCCTAAACATTTCCACCTTCTATTGGAATATTATCCAGGTCCTTGCTTTTCCACATTTCATTTTCTTTAATGATTCACTAACTTCAAATTTACTAATCTGACGATAAAAATAAAATTCTCTATTTTTGTTTAGGGTATTAAGGTTCTGCTAAAATCAATCATTTAGATCCTTCATTGAAAAGTTTATCAAAATACCTTATCCTATTTTCAATATCTTTTCTAAAAAAGCATTTTATTATTTTTAATATCTTTTTGTTTACTATATTTTCTTATATCTCTTTGGTTGATACTTATCTGTCATCTTTCACCTTCTGGTATTTAATCTGTATCGTCATAAAAGCTAAATCATATATCGCTTTCTTAGAATCTCTACGTACTTTATATCTTTTCCATTCTCCAGGGTTTTAAACTAAGTTTTATAACAATACTTTTTTATCTTTTCTTTTGACTCTTTGACTCCACCACCAACTATTCTTATTAAAAGGCTTTTCATTTTGATTCTCCAAGCACATATTTAGACTTCTTAATTTCACTTATTTTTTTCATAATGTTACTTCCTGTGAACATCCCAAATTCTAATCTCTCTCTTGTAGCTTCTTTCTTAAAATATTTTTATTTGTGTTCTTTAAGTGTCTATCTCTAGACAATAATTTGATTTATTTTTTTTTTATCTTAAAATCTAAAACTCGATGTTGGGTGCTTGATTTTCTTGAAATAACCTTCAATCTTACAATCTAAACGATGTGGTTATCAGCTAAAGCAAAACTAAAATAAAATCAAAAGAAGAGGAGGATCAATTCAAATGAAGATGATAATGGATTAAATAAAAAAATCTCTTTCACAAACCACATCACACCTTGGAAATATTCTTGACGAAGACAAGCTGCTCTTTGATAACTCCCTTCTCTCTTAACCCCAAAAGAGACACTTTTAACAAGGTTTTAGGGATGTGAGGTCCTTTTCAATAAGTTATATCACACAATTCTAGTATTCTACTAAAATTCACTTAATCTAATTACTTTAATTTGAAATATAAAATATCAGGAAATAAACAATTGATTCTATGCTAATCTAAGTTGGAAAATGAATGATCAAGACTTTTGATTGTAAAATTTTAGAGTGATATTTAATAATTATAAAGATATGCATTGGTATTTCAAATTATTTCATGAATTTTGACATAAAGACTATCAATTCAAAATCTACCCTTAAATTTTATTTTTTTGGGTTTGAGATCGAAGTTGATGATTTTATTCAATTGTGATTATTATAGTGATGGATAGTTTAAATGATTGTGGATGCCAAGTTTTAGGTTTTCCCATGTTATTGGCTTTCATTTTTTGCTATTCGATATATATTCGTTTTTTTTTTCATTTTGTTGTTGGTTCACAACATTATGCACGGTAATAGATAAGGAAAATTCCTGTTACTTTTGATATGCCAGATTTTTGTTGAGTTGTTAATATAGCATACGATCTAGGGATTATTAGTATTTCATGTCTTTGATCCTCATGATATGACTCAAAACACTCAAAAATCAGTTATCAACTGTTGGGAAAATTTTTCAGGTTATTCCTACTTAGAAGCAAGGAAACATTTGTAGGAAAAGAAAGATATTTGTATTGTGAAGGTAGGATATCATCTGACCTGCAAGAACATGGTGGATTAATTTCAGGTTTTTATGACATTTATATTACCATAGGCAGGATGTCTAATATTTTGATACAAATATTTTAATTTTTCTATGAATGTTTCTCTTACTCCTGATCAGGATATGGTGAACCAATACATTTCATCTTTGTCATCAGCATGTTATTTTTTAATATTGTTGTTTAATGCATGAGGGGCATTATGTTTTCATTATCACATAAGCCATGGGGAAGGTTTTGCAAGGTTATGGTTAAATATAAGACATGAAAGTTCTTGAAATGAGGATGCATCTTAAGAATGAAAAACCAAAAGCAAATACCAAGGACTAAAGTTTCCTAAATGATTTGTTCGAACTAATATAGAGAAAGAAAATAAAATAATGATGCAAAAATTGTGGTGGGGGGGGGGGAGGCATGACTACGGACTAGTTTCATCGTTGTTGATTTGACTCTTTGTGATTGACCTATGAAAAATTGACCTAGAACTTCTGGGCTCAGTTGAGTTAGCTAATTGGTTAGATAGTATTGAATTTATTGCATCTTGATGATAGAAAATTGTGGTGTTTTGGGGATATTATGCCTTATTTTGGTAATCCATCTTTTTACAAAATTCTATCCAACCAAAAATTTATTTTTTTTGTGGGAAACACGGATAAAATTCGTCTCTCATGCATGGATGGAGAATGCACTATGTATATCAATTTACTCATCTTTTGAGAGCAGCATGACTTGGTTTTATACAATTCAATGCAACACATCATATATTGCTTTGAACGTTGTTTAGTATCATTTTTTCTTCATTTAAATGTATTGCAATCTTCTGCCTTCCAATCTTAGGTAACATATGTTTATTTAAGCGATCACTAACTACTGACACATAGATTGAAGTGCCTTATCCTTTGATATTTGCTTTCATCATTTCACGCACTTGAATGGAGTGGCTATTGCTGATTGACGATGGAAAAAAATATTATGTTTATTTACAGAAAAAATTATGAATATGTAGTTTCACGCCACATGAGAATATTGTTATAAGCTATGGGGAAGGTTTTGTGAGATTTGGGGTTAGCTTAGGGTTTAGAATTTGGGTTGTGGTTAAATATGAGCCATTAAGGGTCTTGAAAAGAGGATGCATTGTAAGAACGAGAAACCAAAATCACATATCACCAAGAACATGGATTCTTTTACACTGATTTTCATCATAATGCAAATCATCATATTGTTGTATCATGGATAATGATTCTTGAAATGAAGTTGGGCATACCAAATTTGCTGGGGTGTGGATTAAGTTTCTCTTTTCTTGGGTAATGGGATAAGGAAGAAGTTATGTGTTGACCTACAAGTATATGCCATAATTCAAATTAAGCGATATGACAAAATTTATGAAAATCAACGTGCATGGAGATTAAAACCTTCTAATCGCGATCAAAATTAATTTAAATCTATCCAATTCGAAAATTTGATTGCGCAAGCTCATTTGAAATATTAAAATTCATCAAATGAAGCTTATTCCATTAATTAATAACCGATCAATTAATTAAAATCAATTTTTAATGAAATTACGCGCATATCGAGGTTAGGAGGCCCGACAACCTCCGTTCAGCGAAATTGATTGCCGCGTTGTAAATGAAATGAAATCTATCAAGCGGCGCTTCGCGTCAATTGCAAAGTCCGCGACATCGATCAATTAATCGCGACGTGTGAGCAATTTTCTTCGTAAGTCACGTTGTTGATCTCGATTCGAAATCGTGCGTCGTTGAATTCACATAAATACCAATATCGACCCATATTCTTGGGTTTATGACACAAAGTAAATTCATAATATTTGACATGAAATTATATTGATTTGTAATTAAAATGATTAGTGGTTGCTTAATCTCTTAATACCCCATAATCTCTATCCTAATCCGGCCGCCCACTCACCCAATTAAAATAGCCAACCGCTATTTTTAATTGGTTGCCGTTTAGGCAACCAATTAAACGAAGCCGATCAGCCCTAATGTTCCAAGATGTCGAGCAGCTAGGGCATTATCTCTCACGCGATTCTCTCCTGCAACTCTTCTCTCGGTTCCCAAGCTCTCAGCCGAAGCATTCTTGCATGATTCCTCCCTCATTCTGTCTCTTCCTCCTAGCCGTAAGCTGAGCGCACCGAGATACCTGGCTCACTCGTTTTCTCTCACCGCTACTTCTCGCCGAGAAGGAGGGCTTCAGTGTGCCTTCGCCATCTTTTATCCTATGGTAGCATTTTGAACTTTGGATCTGCGAGAGTGCTGGAATTTTAAGCTTGTACAGGTCAGGTTCGAGCAATTCGCTTGTTGATTTGAAATTGGTGATCAGTTGTTGTAATTTTGGCAGTTTTGTTGTTTCATCATTTTGTGTGGAGGTCAGGGTGGATTGGTCTCATTAAGCTGCCTGAAGTCCTGTGGATTCGTGTTAATTTGTTCAATTTTGAATGCGGAGAAGGGTGGCTCGAAAAATTGCGGTCCATTGCCTTTATAAGGGCTTAGGTTGCAGGAGTTTCTTGGGGTTGGGCCTGCATAGTTGGAGGGTTAAATTAAAGTTTTTGTCTCCTAGTTTGGCGGGCGATGGAAATGTAATGAGTCAGACGTATTTGGGGACCTTGATTTCTTGTAGTTAAGAGATTTTTGTTTCTAGTTGTTTGATTTCAATGCTGTTAGAATCGACCGTGATTTGTGATATTGATGCTTTAAGAGGCTCCATCAGCCGGCAACACCTCTAGGTGGGCTGGCTGTGAGGAATGAAGATGATCGATCAATTTATCAACTTTGTTATCCGGCCTCCGAAGGCGGACTACAATCCAGATCACTATCTATGGGATTCCGAATTCACTCTTGCAGGAAGAAAATACAAACGCCAAGATTTGGAGGCAACTCACGAACAGAAGGGGTCATATATTGAAGTGCAACCAATATGTTCCTGCATGTCTACCAGAAAATACTGTTCTTCCGTGTGTGATTTACTGTCATGGAAATAGTGGAAGTAGGGCTGATGCAAATGAGGCTGCTGTCATCCTTCTTCCAGCCAATATTACCGTCTTCACACTTGACTTTTCAGGCTCAGGACTTCTGGTGGTGATTATGTTAGCCTTGGCTAGCATGAGAAAGATGATCTTAAATCAGTTGTCTCTTTTCTTCAGGATAACAAACAAATTTCCTGCATAGGGTTGTGGGGAAGATCAATGGGTGCTGTCAGAAGGCAAAACCTAACATCTGTTCTCATTGCTGGTTGATGTTTTATATGATCCAACCATTTGAGGAGACTCTCTAATCTTATCTATCGTTGGAGCTACTCTAATCTTTCAAGTGAAATGGTGATGAAAATGATGTTATAGCAAGGGGGTATCAGTTATATTTTAATTTCATACACATGTGAATGAAATTTTATGAAAATATGTTCTGATATAAGTACTCATTCATATTATTCTAATGTGGCCGAGAAACTTGTGATATAAGTACATGTTTGCATTGTTTTAATGTGGCAGGGGAATCTGTTGTGATAAGTACTTCGTTATTGTTTCACGCGTGATAAATGCATTGTTCACCGTGGCAGAGAAATCTGTTGTGATGCTGCGTATTTGTTCCATTGCGGCATCTGAAATAATGCTCATTGTTCCAATCGGGAAAATTTGTTATAAATCTTGTTCGCGTTGTTCCGGCGTGGTAGAAAATCTCGTGATAAAGTCGCATTATTACGGTCTTGGCGGAAACTTATTCGCGTTTAAATGGCGGGGAAATCGTGATAATCTGTTCGTTGACATGTTGAGATCGTCGCGTTCACATTGTTCCCGTGGGAAATTTATAAATCGCCTTTTTGTTAAAGCGTGTATGAATTCCGTTATTTCAGTAGCGGAGAATGTTCTATAATAATAAATCTTTTTTGCGTTTCAAGACAAGGAAATCTTTATGTTGTGTTAACAACGCACAACTTTCTTGGCGTGCAAATAAAATTTTGTTCGCGGTGTCTTCTACCGCAGCTTTTCTTGGCGTGGTGGGAAGACTAGTCTCAAAATCCTATGGGGACGCGTCGAGAGGTACAGAAATTTTTAGTAAACTATAAGGTTTAACATTTTAGATAAACTTTTGAACCTTATGTATCACAAGATGAATATGAAGATGATTCAAATCATGAAATAAACACTTAGAATCATAAAGTGTAAGACATCAAATGAATTAGAGAAAGAGACTTAAAAGAATTTGATGACTTGCTCACTAACATGATTTGATAGCAAAGCAAGGATGAACTTTCAACTCACTTGAAATACAAATAAGATTTTATTAACTGAATCAAAATATCTTAAGGGAGGTTTAAACTAAGCTTGAATCTCCTTAAGTTTACCAATAAATGCAAACTAAACTTTTCAATATATACGTTCAATTCAATTGTATTATATTATGTATTGAAAATATAAAAAAATTGAGTTCAAATTAGTTCTTTTCTTGGGAGGAGAATTGAATATAATTTGAGTTGAAAGACTTGCAAAGAATAATTCTCTTATGAGTAGAAGTAAAGTTTGATAAATTCGTCAATGAATATGAATGAGATACCTTCATTAAGTGTTGATATAAAAATGAATATTTGATCTGGGGCTTAGTTAAACATTCAAATGAATGAGATTATGCATATGTTTATGATCAATCTTACATTCAAAAAGAATTAAATTCAAGCATGAATCATGAACCATTCTTACATATGAGTTCATAGTTTTGGACTTCGTGCCAAATATTTAATATAATGATCAGTTGTGCATGTTCAAATGGTTATTGCATTCCATTCAATTTGAATGTCTTTAATATGCAAGTTAAATGAATCTCATGCTTACTTTATGAAGCAATGTTTTTGTTTAATCACTTGATTCATGCAAATACTTGAATTAATCAAGTTCATGCTCTATAGAACAGATACATGCTTGGTTTATTGTAGAACAGATATATGTTTGAATTATTACAAGTATTTGGGGAAGGTCAAATTCATACCTCATTGAACAGATGCTTATATCTGATTAATAACAAGCATTTGAAAAAGATCAAATTTTTATAGAACATATATACTTGATCTATGTTTGAAGGTATTGAAAACATATTTTATCATGCGCAAATACTTGTTAAACATTTCAATTATATAATATTTTAAAAGAAAGAATCTTGTATATATGTTGAAGTGTTGATAGATTAAACACTTAGAAAAATATACAGTTATAGAAATGAATGATACTTACGTTATTCAAAATCGACCAATTACCATATGCATATGTTACAAATATGAACTTAGTGTCGAGGATCTTTGGGTTGAATCTCGGTTTGATCTTGGGTGTTAGGGTTACAAAACTTAAAAAGATTATGATATTATTTAATAAAATCGAAGTTAATTACATATAAAATATGATAAATCTATTTACTTCGTTCAAACTCAAGAGAAAATCGATCTTTTACTAGAGTTGTGAGTTTAGAAGATTATAAGTATGAGATGAATTTAAACCCGATCCTTAGCAGAAAAATGGCGAGTTGTGAGCTATCGATAATAGTTATATGATCGAGAAAGGCGATTATTATTAAAGTTCTAATAATGAATCATTACATACTTAAATTTAAATCAATTATAAAATGATCAAAATACAAATAATAAAATATAAATGAAATAAAATTAATTATTTAAATTAAAACTTAAAATCGATCCTCCTACTATTTATGGGGTAAAATTAAGAAAATTTTGTTGCCAAAAGCGCTCAAATCAAATGTATTATTATTTTACACTCAAATAATCTTAATCGATGGGGCGTGTGTCTCTTTTTTGATTTGTGTAAAATGACCGTAAATCGGTTATGACGAGCCCGGGTGACTGCTTATGATTAAATTACGTACGGCATGTTCCCGACTTTGCTCTTTGAGTGAAATATAAAATGTTTGATTGGGCAAAAGTCTTCATTATAAGATTGACTTATATATTTGTCCCCAAAACTCACACTAGGACACCTTGGGCGACGTATGTGTTCGACAGGATCCTTGGTCGGTTGGGTCGACTCCTCTCATTAAGCGGAGGGGATGACAGTGGATACGGATATGAGATCTAGATGCGTCATCATTCCCCAAAAGTTTTAAATTAAAATGATAAATTTCATAAATCTTCACTCCATTGTTATCGTATATTCGTTATTTAACGATTCATCGACCTTATTCAAAAGTGTTCTCTTGAGATTAGTGCTTATAGAACTGCTAGAACTAACAGTCTAAAGTCCTCGTAAAATGAGGACGAAATCTCTGGGTAGTGTCTTATCTACTATTCATCTACCTTCTGAAATTTTCATCAATATTTAAAACACTATTTTCATCAAAAAGAGGTCAGTGGCGAATTTTTAGATCCCACATTAGGCTTAGTGGATTTATATGAAGCTTGATGAGGTTTTGCAGTTAGAACTCTAAATGACAAAGAAATGGCAATCTAAATTTCAAGAAAATACTTTGATTGGGAGGAAGAAGGGTGCATGGAGAACTTTTCATACACAACACGAAGTGATTTTGTTGGATCCATCGTGAGCAACATATGACCTAATTCTTTGAGACTAGCTAGGTAAATAGAGCATGAATGAAAAAGAAAGTATTAATAGCGGGATAAGTAGAAAAAAGACATTATAAATGAATCGAATCTTCAAAACTGTTTTTCAAGTTTTTATTTATAGGATGATGAATGCTACATGAAAGGCCACACTATGAATAAAATAATGAAGTATTAAATGATTAACTATTATAGACATGTGGATCACTCATAATACAAGCATGTATATCCCACTATGAGATGACTATGAATGGTGAAGTCTTTAATTGAATGATACGAGATGTTAGGCTTGGATGTTAAAATCGAGTACTTGGGTGACTACCCAAGGTGAGTCATTGGGGTAGATGGGCAAGTCCTTTAAGGCGAGTGGCTTGGGCATGTCTTCTAAGGTGAACTGAGCAAGCTTACAGTGGAAGCATGGGGGTGCATCTCCTAAGTCTTTGTATTGAGTATCTAAGATAGGAATTTTGGATCGACACCCCCTATGGAATTCATGCTGAGCTTTCTCTATGGCCAGTTTCTCGAGGGTTACATTTCTCATGGCATGTGGAATGTTGAGTGGACTTTGATGAAAGAGGGTCCCCTAAGCCTTGTTATTCTTTGGTGAGTTGCTTTGTAATAGGTCCTTAGTACTTACTATATAGTCCATTGGGTGAGTCTTTTTGTGGTCTTGTACCTAACTGCACCAACTCGGGTGCACCTGCTTAGTTGGATATGCTCTATGTACAATAGCTTGATTCTCTTGCTTCGTAGAAAGGCTATTTGCAAAAGAATTAAAGATGAGCATTAAAGATGTTAGTTGAAGAGTAAAAGAACAAGTAAATACACTTTATTGTATAGTCCTCTTGGTTTTTCTAGAGCTGTCATGAGCTCAATTATTGACGTTTAATGTGATTGTGCTTGGGTGTTGTTTATAAAGAAGGGAGAAAATAGGTTTATGAATTATTATCCAAAACCTCTTTTTAGCAGCTTTTATTCTTTATCAGTTGAGCTCGTCCCAGGATGCTAGGTGATGTTGAGAGTTGCAAGCCTAAAAGGCTTTTCTCCATGAGTGCAAGGCAACTCGCGTTCACGCTAAAGGCGAAGGGTAGAGGTCGTGTCATCTTGTTAATGCAATGGAGGCTTGAACATCTCAGGTGGGCGAGGTGATGCATGTTAGTTTCGAATCTATGGAAATTCCTCTCATTAGGCATATGATCTTGTAGCTGTTAGCTTGGATATGCTACATTAGCCTTCCTTGGCGGTGGCTCATACTCAGATAATCCTGCTTTTTAAGAAGAATTCTAGTGTAGTGAGTTAGTTCGACAAGTATTTTATTTTACTTACCAGACAGAATCGGTGAGTGCTCCTGGTCCCATGCTAGAAGAGGTTTGTTGGTCAGCCACCACGACTCATGGAGATAAAGGTCCTTTGCTCATTCTTGAAGTACTTTTTCCGAATAGTTGGATTTATTGTACTCTGACAATCCTAGAATTCACCTAAATGTAAGCGAGTTTTTAGGTTGACTGCTGAATGAGGTTGAGGCGCTAACACTTTCCTACATGCTTAGCAAATTTAGCCACCAGGCTTCTTGACTTGCCACCAAGTGTCTTGGATTGGGAATTTTCCTATCTGATTTTTCACTGCTTTTCAGAGGAGTAACTCTAGAATAGGAGAAGGCGACTGAGTATGCTGCTGACTTCTCCTCATGGGCAACTTTGAGGCCCAACGCCATTGTTGAGTGTGATCAGCCTCTGTCTAAACTGTTACAGCTACTTCTCTCTTGTTAAGCGTCTTCCTCTTAGTTGAGTAAAGTAGGTGCCGAGGGTGCAAAAGAGCCTATGATTGTTACTCTGGTTGGGCGAGTGTTAGTCTTCAAGGAGGAATGAGCTACTTTAGAATTGAGTTTGATGCCAACACTAGGAAAATCTTAGCTCAAGACGACAAGGTGAGTTCTTTCGCCTCTACAGGTGAGGATGTACTTGCTACGTTGAGAGCTGTTGGTGTTGATGTCAAAGATGAGGTGACTTGTAGATATTTGGCGTCATCACATCTCAACCACCTCCTAGTCTAGGGTGAGTTCATCTTGCGATAGTTAAGAGGGGTATAATCTCCTCTAATGCATTATCAATTTCTTTTTATATGTTTTTTTTCCTAGTGGTGAGTGATGTAGACTCTTTTTTATGTAATGTAAAAATTTGTAATTATTTAATAAAGATTTACTGAGTTCCCTTATATCTATTGTTAGCATATCTGTGGATAGTCATGTTTTAACTTTTTATTGATATCATTTTTTATAGTATGATGTCAGTTTATGTGAGTGATGAATGGAAGGATATCTTTATAATGTGTGCAGCAATACGTGATCCAAGCATTTAATTGCGGATGCGATACAACAACAACAAGCTTTTATTCTACTTTTTGTGGTCTGCTGCATGATTCCTTTTTCTTCAATTGCAGATGTGATCATACCTCAAAATTCAAACTTTTTCTCTTTGTATAAATACTCCCATGCTTGGTTGAGGAGAAATCTTCTCCACGTGCTCTTCTATATTCTTTGTCCTTGCTTCTTCCATTGTTGTTGTCAGTGCTTGTTTGCTGTGATGGCAGGTATGAGAAAGCATTATCAAGCTTTCGGCAAGTTTGAGTATGACTCATTGGATGTGAATCCGCTATTGAGTGACGTTATTTTTTCTCGATTACTACACAAGGATGGCAACATCTTTGTGTGAGCTGAGAATATAGAGTATTTGAACTCATTATATGAACGAATTGTGCATCCCCTTCACATATTTTAAGATTGGGGTGTGATTCCAATTGTATCTAGAGCTTGTTGTTGAAGTATTGAATACTATGGACTTGTTCCCACTCAATTGGTTCCTAATTAAGTGGTTTGTATAGTGACGTTTGTCTTGTACCTATAGAAGACTTTCTTTGGAGTCTCACCATGTTTTCCCATGTATTTACCACAAAAGCCATTAAGGATTGGAGTGCTCAACTCTCCAACATTAGCATGAGGATGTCAGGCTTGACGAACAAAGGGAGGAATTGAAAAACAAGTTTTCATTAGTCAAGTCATTTATTTGTTGGCCGATGCTAACTAGGTCTATCCCTTTTGACAAGTCCAAGGTGATTGTCTTGGATTTGAATGATGGAGAGGCCACCATCTTCAAGAAGTTGAAGGGAAAAGCTTTATTTTTGCCCTCATTCACCATTGTGATTGCAGTGTTTTCTAACTTATCATACCTTGACTCGCCACTTTAGATGTTTGCTTATTAATACATCTCACGCTTGATTTGTTCTTGTATTTGAAGTTAACTCACTCTTTCTTTGTCGCACTTGAGGCAGTAGAGTTTTTGGGTACTACTCCACTAAGCTGGTGATTGATGCAGTTCCCATGAGCGTAGTTGCCCTTGAGGTAGTTTTCTTTGGAGGATAATAATCAACTCGCTACAAGGTGCCTCTTGTGGAACAAGCCGAAATCTTCCGGTCTTCTGATGGGCCTGATAGCACAACTCAGGTGCTCCCGCCTAGCTTTTGGTGTATTTTATGTACAATTTTCACACACATTTTGGATGAGGAAGCCACAATCATCAATTTGATACAATAGGATTATATACATAATTTTAATATCTATACATTGAAATAAAGAAAATAAGTTTCTAAAGCCTAAGTTTTCTAAATGATTTATCAAACTAATTGAGAATAAGAAAAAAAAAATGTTGCGAAAAGGGGAGTGAGAGAGAGGCAAGCATGATTACTTGTTAGATTTTTTTTTTTTAATATGATTGCAATATATAGATAATCAATAAAATTTTATATGGCATGCATCTCAATAAATTTGCTAGTTTTAAAATCTATCAATATCAAATTATGTTCAGAACATTCTTGCACAACTTTTTTTTGTTTATTAAAATGCAGCAAGTCATCTACTGGAGAAAAGTTTAATGGTAAAAGTCAACATATTTTTTTTGGGAAATGATGAGTGAGAAATTATGAAATATATATATAGATTGAATGTATGACCTGAAAAAAAAAAATTCTTTCAAATACCGTCACAGATCAGTAAAGAATTAGGATTATTTTTTTCCTAAGAAAATATATAAAAATATATATATAATGAGAAATAATAACAAAAGAAAAACCTTGAGCATAAAATTTATGCCTTTCATCCATTCCTAACTTATTGGTATGAAGAATCTTATGTAGTTTTCTAAATAAGATAATTAAAATTTAACTTCCATGACATTAATCCTCAATTTGATGTAGCACATCAAGTGAAAGAAAAAGACTAAATATAGGATTTCAGGACATTAATTTTATTTATTTGTTAGTTTGTTATTATTTGTAAGTCTAAGGTTTAAATATTCTAATATGTGTATTTGTGATATTTATAAGTTTTGAAAATTTGAAATTCAAATTTAGAAATTCAAAATTTGTAATATTGAAATTTAAAATTCTAATTATATAGGAAAATGTTATTTAAATTGAAATGAGATATAGTTGCATAAAAAAAAAAAAATTGAATTATCCCATCAAGAGTACCCATCCACACACTTACTCGGTGTGAATCACTCGAGCACATTTTCATACAAAAACAACCTAAGTTTTTCTTTTTATTAAACTTTCTTATATGTATAAAATGCCATATTGAATTAATGAAGTGATTGATGATGTTTTGGGCAAATTTAGAGTAAAATTGCTCTCCATGAAAGCGTGGTGGCAAAATTTTATTGTGTAAAATCTTCCTCGAACCATCCTTCACACTTCTATAGCATTCCCTCAGCCATCTCAACACTCAAAGCAAGTTGAAATCCCCTTTTGAGCTCTTGGCCAATGACTAAGTGACCCTGATCATTTTTTATAATATATTTTTACACCTCAAGATCCCTTAGAATTACACACATCAAACCCCCTTGGAATCTCTCCATCAATTCTAAAGCCATACTAAATACACTAATATAACCTTTTTAAGATTTTTAGTCATTGGTGATCTTATTCCCTCCTACAAATTTCCTGATGTTATGCTAGTGGCTCTTGGGTTTGGTCTCCTTAAGGCATTAGCCAATCACCCCAATAAGCCATCATCTCTCTTGGTATTTCTTCACTTCCTAACACTTCTATCATAGTGAAAATACCATTTAAAATATTATCGTACAGTAAATTATTGCCTTAGCAGTCTTCCACCTTAAGGCAACATTGGAAAGCATAACTAGCCATTTATAATCACTTTTAAAGAAGGTATTTAGAACATAAAGTTTATAAGGAAACAAAAAGATTTCTTATTCCAAATTTTGTTAATGATAAGTGGTAATCTATCTCATGTTCAATCTTGAAATTGGATTTCCATGTGAAAGAAATAACAAAAGAAATGCTCATGAATTTATGGTGATAACCAACAAACGCCTAATAACTGATGCTTACTCTTGATAAAAATATGGTGATACCTCTAACCAAATTACTTAGGAATAGAATCCAAGTACATAATGATTTCTCCACATCCAGAATGGATTTAAAAATATATAAAGAAAATATTTAAGCAACATTGTCACATATCTCTTTTCTTTGTATTTATATTTTATTATTTATATATATTTGAGATTTGTGAAGAAATAGTATAGTCAATCTAGCTTATACAAATTTAGATCATCAATGAAAATAGACAAATACATACTTTTAGTCTAGAAACATGGTCATGCATTATGTAAGATTTTGAAGGAACAATTAAAAGAACTCTGAGAACTCTTTGGAGGGACTTTTTAAATTTGATAAATGAGACCATAAATGGTTATAATGCCACCACAAATCAAGCAATTGCATTAGAATATGTTTGGATCTAGTTATTTAAGGTTCTTATTTAGTAATATATTTTGTCAACGCTCAGATTTAGCAATCATACAGTAATAATGCTTGATTAGTAATAAATAAGTTAACAAAAGTATACAGATATTTCATAGGAAAGAATGTTTGATGTACGAATCTTTGTTGTATTTATGATGACACCACTACAATAAGTAATCTTTAATATCCATTCACCAAAATCTCTTCAATGCACTAACAAAGCGAGGGAGGAAAGTGATTCTCATATATGAGTCTATGGATAAGAAGAATTATGAGAACGCTACACTTAAAAGAAAGTTTTCTTATATATGCACTAAGAAGACATTTTTTAGATGTTATTGCTAATCTACATGTGTCAAGTGCATGTTTCAAAAGTAATGTTGTTTGAAATGATCATTATTGATTGTATACATACATTTTCTTAATTTGACTAAGGATTTAAATTATGTGAGCTACTCTAAACCTTTTTAAAAGTTTCAAGAATACTCAATGCGAATGAAATATTATTTCATGTCTTAAAACAGATGGAAAGGTTGGAATTCCTGTATGAATGTAGTACTTTTTTAAGGCATATGATTTCATGCTTTAATGCTCTATCAATTTATGTTATTTCATACTTTTATACTCTATAAATTTATGCATGAATTTTGTTTACATTCAAATGTGTGCTAGATGATTATATGAGATATGATATTTCATAAAATTGGTTTTAGAACTATTTTTTATTTTATTGTTATTATTATTTTTTTGCGCTGAAGAGCAAGGCATATGGTTATGGTTGTTTGTCAAATTAATACTTTTTTTTTTCTTTTTTTTGTTTTATATATTGCCTCTGTTTCTTTCAAACATTTCAGAATGTAATTCTCTTCCATATTATATGTTAAAATTTTTAGTTCATCTGTCATCCTTTCCATTTGAAGCTGCTTCTAATCTGGGTTAAAGTAGGCTAAAGCATATTAGACAATCATCCAAGCCATCAACTAAATATAAATAAATCAATTAAATAGAGAGTAGTCTTTAATAACTTAGCCAAATTAGCAATAGAGCGTTTCAGGCAGGAACTTGATATGTTTACCTTTTGTATGCTCAAACTGCATAGACACTCGCATGCACAAAATTTGCTTAAATTTAATTTGTTCTCTTCCCAAAACTCAATATAATATTTTGTGAGCTTGAATTCTACTTGGATGGCAGGACCAAAACCATGGCAGACCAGGATAGCCCATTTCAAGCAATTATGGGAGCTCTTATGACAAGTAATTCAAGAATCAATATAAACTTGATGAACTTACTACATTTTTGTTCTTTACATCCCACATGCGCTAGATGTTTCCACTTTATCTTTTGACAACTCTCTATGAGAACTTGATAGATGCGATAGAAATTTTTTTAGAAGGATCATATTATTATTATTACTGGATAACAATCTCTTTATCAGGGACTATGAAGGTATTGTTTTGTTGGCCTTTTATGAGTATTTTAGCATTTCATAATGGCTTCATGGCTGAATTAAAGATTCTAACCTTTGGTCATAAATTGTATGTTGTTAATAAGCTATGGCATGGTGTGTCTGAGGTTGATGCTCAGTTGTTATGGCTTTTTTGATCCTTAGTAATTTAATGGCGATGGGAACAACTTCTATCATATTAGGAGAGTTAAGATTATCCCATCCACCGGTTTCATTTTGTTCATTTCTTTAGAGAAGAGAGTGGAATATTGCAGTAGATTGGTTGGCTTACTTTGAAAACATAGTAAAGACAAAAAAAGATTTTGAAGCATGATTGATCTAAAGAGAAATCGAAGGAATCACTTCACTTAAATGCTCATGTTTAGAAGCTGTGATTTTTTTATGTCTGGCGTTGAATTGATTTTAAATGGGATTCTTTAAGCTTCTAGTTTAGGGTGTTGGTTTTTTGGTTCATGGCTGTTTTTTATGTGTGGGATAGAAAAGTTCCACAAAATTTTATTTATGACTTATGGTCGAGTTGATATAAAAAATGGGATGATGATGCTTAGGTGGATGAGTGGTTTTACTCTTAGAGATAGAATAAAATTATATTCAAGATAAGAATTAGATGGTTTCATGAATAGACCATTAAATAAATTCATGTGACCCCACAGTGGGATTAAGGCTTGTTGTTGTTCTTGTTTGTTGTGGTTGCTGTTTTCTAGATAGCTAGTATGTTGGATGGCTTATTTTGGCGAGTTTGATTAGGGGTACAGCTGCGTGTATGGGGTGTAATTGATCTAGTTAGTTTTCATTCAGAAGCTTGAAGGACCCCTTTCCCTAACCTTTTCTTTTAGGTTTAGCATTGCTTAGGTTTTGTTTGGATGCTGTTTTCTTCTATATTTTGTATTAGTTGTTTCCATTTCATTTATGAATTTAAGAGAAGAGAAAAATTACAGTGTCACATCCAAATTATTCATTTCAAGTTAAAAAATAATCTACTTACTGGTAAACGCAGTGAGTCTAAAAGCTGACATTTCTATGATTGTATGATCTTATATGTATTCTGCAAAATGATATCTCATTCCGTTGTCATTTTAGCGTTTATATTTGAATAACAACTAGTTATTGTTGCTGTTTGGAACATGAGAATATGAAGTTTTGAATGCATGTAGCAGCTTTGTAACTGTTTAATCTGTCTGTGTATTAAAATACTTCCTCATGTAAAAAGTTTTATTGATGTATTTTATTGGAGTGCGATGATGCAAAACACTGCTTATTTCATATCCTTTGAGTGTTCTTCATATAAGGAGTTTATTTCCAATTATTATTTTTGCAGTAACTTATCGATGGCAAAAGCATGCTAATTTTTATTTTTAATAAGGAATTTTTTAGAATTATAACTCAGTAATAATTTCATTATATTTGAAATAGAATAATTATATCAATTTTTATTTGTTTATTTTCTTCTTTGAGAAATGAAAATAAATAATAGTCTATACATAAGGACTCTTAATAATAACTAATAGTCTATACTCAAATTTAAGTTAATACTCACATTTGTATATAACAAAAGTGATTAATCATAGTTTAATAGGCTATTTGAAATCTATTATAATTTTCAATTCACAAAAGAGAAAAGAATATAATTTTTTGTTAAAATACTATCTTATACTAAGTGTGTAAAATAGTAATAATAAATTTGAAATTCTTAGAATCTTTACATAAAAATTTGGACATTATTGACATTTAAAACATAAATATTGGATAACACTTATAGTGATAAAATAAAATATATAAAGTCATGATTTTACAGTTCATATAATTATAAAAATAGTACAATAATATATTTAAAGAATCACTTTTATAATTAATACAATTCATTGTATATAATAAGAGATAAAGAAGATAAATTTATCACATGCTCTTGCTTTTCCTTAATCATATTTTGTGAGAAAATTTGAAAATTTTATAAAAAATTTTTGAGTAAGTTATAAAACTCAATATATTTTATATTTTATTATATATGCTTGTTTGTATTCATTCATCTTATTTGTACATATATAATTAAACTTATAAGGCAAGTAAGATCAAATCTCAAATTAAAGTATTAAAATTTATTTTGATTAAAACAGATAGCAAGCTGCAGGTCATTAGGCCCATTTTAAATAGATAAGATCAGAGATTTTCACACATATATTATATAGCACAAGTATTCATATTATTTTTATATCAAAATAATATATTTACTTATGTTATAAAGTTTAGGCACAAAAGTATCTTTTGTTATTTTCATTGGTTATATATGCACTCAATAATACTTCAAACAAGTTATTCTTTTTCAAAATAATAAGCTTTTAAACAAATAATTGATAAAGCTTAATTTTTAGTTTATTATAGTTTTCATTAATTATATTACTTTCTTGAAATACAATAATAATTAATTTTTATTTTATTTTTTTTGAAATAAAATGAGAAACTTATTATACTAATTTTAATAATATGTATATATATAAAAAAAAATTTGAGATAGTATTTTTGATCTAATCATATCTTTAAAATATATATTAGTAATCTCATATCAAAATTAATCACTATTGATTTAATTTGAAGAAGAGAATTATGTATAATAAGATGGACATTATAAGTAGAAAACTTGAAAGCATATAAATTTGGTTAACATATGAAAATCAAAATGAATAAACTTAATAATATTTTACCTATAAAATTTTGATGATTGTAAAAGAAATCTCCAATTAAAGTTAGATTATGAGAACTTATCTCAAAAGCTTCCTCTTTAGCTATTCTTCTTTTCTTCTTTTCTTTTTTTTTTTTTCTAATAATTTTAAACTAAAATTTCTCTTCTCTTCTTACTTCACCACTATGCTTATCTCACAAATTATTTCTTACATGAAAGAGTCATATTTCTACTTATATTTATACATAAAAGCGAGTTTTTGCATAATAAACACTTGGTTTGGATGATGAAGTAATAATGAAAATAAATAAAGTGTATAATCTTTGCATGATTCAAGTTTTGAAAATAAATAAAGTGTATAAAGACATATGTGCATGGATTATTAAGACACATGTATTGAGACACTTATTTTAGAAATATTTACATAGATTATATATGAAGACATATTTTTGCATGGATTATGAAGACTTATATGTACAGAGACATATTTTGAAATATTTACATAAATTATGAAGACTTATATGCATGGAGACATATATTTTAGAGAGAATTCATGATGCATATATGTCATTCATAATAGCTTTATTAATTTATATATATAAATATATATATATATATATATATATATATATATATAATTATAGCTTTATTATATTTTATATGTCAAAATAAAGATAACAAATTTAATTATTCATTTGCTCACAAAATATATTAATAAAAAAATTAAAATCCTTTCATATAAATATAAATTTTAATCATGGAATTTGAATTTATATTTATATTGTTTAATAATTATAATTTAATCTTAGTTATTTCATATATATAATTATTTAAATCTAATAATATTTGTTAAATACATATATACTCATTAAAACTTAATAAAATTAAAAACTTTGTACCTTAATATTAAATATTAAATAAATTCACTTTGAAAAGAAGATTTATAATATACTTTTTACACACACACACAAGAAAAGAATTATTACATTATTCTCAACTTATAAAGATTTAGTCCCCAAATTTCATTCAAATAAAGATGGGTATTTACTTCTCATAACATTTTTTTGGTTTCTAGATTGTTTCTTCTTTCCTAATATGAGATGTATCTATGAGATATTTTCTCAAGGGACATGAAATGTATTATGAATTTCAGCTAGTTGAGAAGACAATGCAAGACTATTTGCATTGTTCTCTATTCTCTTTAAGATTTCAAAGGGTCCAATATGTCACGGTTTTAACTTAAATCGAGCCCCAAATCTTTGAATACCTTTTTTTTAAGAGATTTTCAAGAACACATGATTTCCTTCATTAAATTGAACATCTATTCCTTTAAGATATACATAGCTTTTTTATCGACTTTGAGTAATAAGAAGTCGATTTCAAACTTATATGATCTTTACTATAGTGATTATAATAATTTCACGGCCAAATTTAGTTAATGGCAGAGTAAAATGAGAGAATCCTTCAACATATTTTCAATAATATCCAACTAAATCAAGAAAACTTCTTATTTCAGTAACATTAGTGGGGGTTAGCCATTTGCTATTGCTTCAATCTTCTGAGAATTTATTGATATTTCATCTTTACTTACTATATGAATAAGAAAAAGTTATTGATGCTCTTTTAAGTATTTGAAGAATATTCTAAGATGTTCATGAGTTTTTGGACAAGGAGAGTACGTCAAGATATCATCAATAAAGACTATCACAAATTGATCCAGAAATCGATGAAATATTCTATTCATGAGATCCATAAATATTGATCCAAATGATATGACAATAAATTGATAATGATAATATCTTATTATGAATGGTAAGTTTAAATTTTTTATAATCTCAAATTCTTAATTGATGATAACTAAAATGGAGATCTATTTTTTGAAATATATTTGTACCTTATAATTGATCAAATATGGTTACACTTATAGAACTCTCCCATAGATTATTTTTTAGTCTAAGAGAATTTATTCTCATCCATAGAACTAAATTAGCCCTTTTTTAGTTTTATCCTATAAAATAAATTATATCCATGATATAGTTATGATAAATTTAAATATTCATACATATTATAGATTTTTTTTTTAAATTATATATTTCATAAACTATCTTAAAATATTTTCTAAACCTAAGTGTCATAAGTCTATTTTTTTTTTTTTTATAAAAATCTTAAAATGTATTGATGCCATGGTTTTCATGACCCACTAGATATGTAAATTTGTAATCTTAAATTTGAATTCTCAAAAAATTTACACAAAATTTTGGGTTGTATTGGCATTTAAAGTATGAACATTGGATACTACCTTGAAATGATAAATATAAAATTTATAAAATCATAATTATAAAGTTCACATAATTATAAAAAGAGTGCTATGATACATTTAAAAAATCACTTTTATAACTAAACATAATTAATTATACATAATAAGGGGAAAAAGAAGAAGATAAAGTTATTATATGCTCTTGCTTTTCATTAATCACATCTTATGAGAAAATCTAAATTTTTTAAAAAAAGACTTTGGATGAGAGTTAGAGACTCTTGCATGTGTATTTATATAAAACGTTTGGTCATAACAATTCTTATGAAAGTAACTGCTCATAAAAATAAAAATTTACCTGTCAAGATAATTATATATATATATATATCAAAATAATATCTTTACTTAAGTTATAAAATTGAGGCATAAAAATATTTGTATTATTTTTATAATAATATATACACTCAATAATACTTCAAATAAGTTATTTAATTTATAGAATACGTGAACTCTCAAAAATAAATTTTAATAAGTTTTTTATTAATTTATAAATTGCTTGTACTTCCAAAAATAAACTTAATAATTTTTTTTAATTTATAGATTATTTATGCACTCAAATATAATACTTTGAATAAGTTCTTTTTTCTTGAAAATAATAAGCTTTTAAAACAAATAAGGTAAAAGTTAGTTTTTATTTTTATTATATTATTCATTAATCATATTACATTATTTCTTGAAATACAATAATACTTTATTTATCTATCTTTTTTTTTTTTGAAATGAAATAAAGAACTTATCATACTCATTTGAAGATTATGTGTCATATAAAAAAAATCTTGAAATAATATCTTTCATCTAATCTTATCTTTAAAATATCTATTAATAATCTCATATTAAAATTAATCATAATTGATTTAAATTGAAGAAGAGAATCATGCATAATGAGATGGGCTAGAAAAAAATTGAATGCATATAAATTAAGCTAATATATGAAAATTAAAATGTATAAACTTAATAATATTTTACCTATCAACTTTTAATGATTGTAGAAGAAATCCTCAATTAAAGCTGAATTATAAGAATTTCAAGCTATTCTTCATTTTTTTATTTTTCATCCGAATAATTTTGACCTAAAATTTCTCTCCTATCCTCACTTCACCACGAAACTCATCTCATCAAAATATTTCTTACATGAAAGAGTCATATTTTCTCTCATATTCATAAGTGAAACTATGTTTATGCATGATAGCATTTGATTTGGATGAAAGAGAAGCCAAAATTGAAATAAAATGCATAATCTTTGCATGATTCAAGTTTTAAAAGTATTTGCATGGATAACATACATAAAAATACATATTTACGTAGATGAAAACTAATATACATGGAGACATATTTTTGAAAAATTAATATGGATTATGAAGACTCACATGTATATAGACATTTCGAAAAAAATTTATTTGAATTATGAAAACTTACATGCATGCATGCAAATACATATTTTGGAGAGAATTCATAATGTAGATATGTCACATGACAACTTTTTTAAATTTTATATATAAACTTATAGCTTTATGAAATTTTATATATCAAAATAAAGATAAAAAATTTAGTTATTCATTTACTCAAATTATATTAATAAAAAAATTTAAAGTTCTTTCATATATATATAATTTAAATTTTTTTTATCTTTTATAATTTTATATTAATTAATAGTTATAACACAATCTTAATATTTTATATATAAATTTATTTGAATCTAATAATGTGTATAAAAAGATATAAACTCTTTAAAACTTACTAACATTATAAAGTGTGTACCTTAATATTAAATAAATTCACATTTTAAATAAGATTTATACACATATTATTACACTTACACTTATTCATATTTCCCCTTTATTTTTTTTATCTCCACTTTCATTTATACCTCTACTTATTTATATTCATTCAGGTATATAAAATGCATAAATGAATAATTATATAGATACAAAGGCCTATTAATTTTTTTTAAGTAAATTAAGTTTTTAATTGGAAGAAAAAAAATTAAAATGAGCTCTTTTTTTTTTTTTTTTTGAAACTAGTGAATGTGTTCTTTCTTAGCTATGAAAAATGTGTTCAATTATAAGACCTTGAATACTATCTTCATTGATCTTTTAAGTACTATCTTCATTGTTGACTACATAACTCAAGTCATGTTTGCTTTTTTTTAATATAGTGGTAACATAATTCACGTATGATTTTCAAATAGTAACTATGAAAAGGAGAAAAAAGTGATGATGGCAAGCAAGCATCTCACAAGATAAGAAAAAAAATTCAAATAAAATAAAATAACAAGGAAAGAAGAGGAGACATAATAGAAGAGAGAAATAAACTCACTAAGTAAAGATCAGAAGAGAGAGAGAGAGAGAGAGAGAGAGAGAGAGAAGCATTTCATATTAGTTATAATTTCAATTCTCACCTTGAATAAGGCACAATGAAGACGAATGATTCATATAGCCGATCCCTCTTAGTGGGGTTAAGGCTTGTTGTTGTTGTAAGGTGAGTTTCAATTCTCAGATTCTTTTCTTAATTAATAACATTCTTATTATCTTGCATTTCATAAGATTGGCTGTATGATTTTAAAGAGTATGGGGGTGTTAACTAGCAGCTCATATTGGGCGCAATGAGCTTAAAAGAGTCGAGATGAGTTTGTACACTTTAGTGTGAATGATCTGATAAATCTCAATTTTTTCTTGATAGATTAGGTCAAGCTTCAACTTATGCTAGAAACACCTTTAGTTTTATAATCTAGGGCATCTTATTCCTCTTTTATTATAAGAATAAATCTTCACCTCTTAAACATTCTTACAGTTATGCCATTAGAATATAAATTCTACCATTTTAATAAAAAGTTAATTCAAAATAATAGTAAGTCTCAATTTCCATATATATATAAAGTCTAACCATATAATATGTTAAAATGCTTATTGAGCATTTTAGTATTAAAACATTTTGACTTTCTCTCGACATGAATATGAAAAGAAAAATACTATTCTTGCTTTTTATATCACATTCGAATTCTATATTTAAAAGTCTTGGCTCAATTTTGAAATTCATAGAGATAATAATTGACTACTTTAATCAAGAGTCTTCTTTAGAGATTACATCTCTTAAGATGTAATTAACTACGAGGGATTGACCCTGTCAAGAATTTGCAACCCAAATTAAAATAAACTCTATCTTATTTAACCTAAACAAGGAGAAAAATCACAATGAATACCTATCAGTCTTAGGAATCTTTATTAGGTAATTGAAATCATCGTTGGGTGCTATTGATACCTTTTGAAATAGTATATTATTTTATGATGCCGTGTTCAATCACCTACATAAGAACCTGTAAGATCTGCGTGACGTCTCATATTTTAATTACCACAATGAGGAAGACTACATAATCAAGAGGGCAAATCCTCTCAAAAAGCTATTTTAGAGAATATTCAAGAAGAAGATAAGAAAATAAACTGATTCTAAGAAAGAATAAAGTTTGTTAACCCTAGAAAAATGATGAGAAAGAAAAAAAATTTATCCTTAAGTAGAAGATCTAAAGAATAAATTGGGCAAATGGCCACTATTATGGCCACTGTGACAATACAAATTGGATGTGAGCCTTCTTCTACTTTATTTGCTCTTGAGGTGTTAATAGCTGAATCTCCCATTATTATGGCCACTGTAGAAATGCAAGCTAGGGCAACAGTAATGGCCTGACAAAGTGAATCATCAGTTAAGAGATGAAGATCGTAGCTCTTAAGGAATATGAACTGTTTCCATTTCCTAAGGAGTTTGTTCATCCTAATTTTGTCAGCTTATTGGAACTAGCGATCTACACTAAAATATTGCTCAAAACTGTCCTCTGTTGTGATATTAGTAACAGTGATGTCCTCCTTCTTCCTCTTTTTGTGACCTCTCTATTAGAGTTCATATTTGAGTGGTGCGACAATTTATCAAATAAATCTTTTAAAGCCATTGATAAGTTAGAAGAGGTCTTCATAAAAAAGTTCGTTGGTGTCCATAAGCAAATCAATATCAACTATCCTATGACTTTACAACATAAAATATTTAAGTGTAGGAGGCAAAAATATTTAATATATTATGTAATATTAAAATAAAATTAGTAAAAATTTAAGGATGACTACACTGTCTAGCCACCCCTAGATCCACCACTAATCATAGATAAAAAATGTTAGTTTTTATCTGAATTTGCATGTAAAATTTATTTTTCCTTCCTATAATATCTTTGCATCCAATGAAATAGATCAATTACTCAACCTGCAAGCCAAAATTGGATCCAATTTAGGCCTGATCTTCTTCCATCTTTAAGGCCAATTTACAACCCTGGTTGTAAAAAAATCATTCTTCTCAACCATAGTTATTAAGGACCTATTTCCAATCATACATATTCCATAAATAAATTCTTCATTCCACTCTTGTAAAACATATTATAAATAAAGTTAAAATATGCCTTCATACAATGTAAGCAAGCAACAATGAATATATATATATATATAAAACAATAGAAAGAGAAGTAAATTTATAAAACCTGGGCTGATAATAAAAAGTATGATTAAGAGCATGAATATGGTCTTATGGAATGAAATTTGGTATAGTTAGGACTTAACCTCCAAAAAGGTATGCAGCTGCTTGTTCTTCATTGCCATTGAAGAGCCTGAGAGCCTGCTTCACCGCCTCCAGATCAAATCCAAGCTCTACAAGCTTATTAACTTTGGACTCAAAATCAGGACCCTGTACCCAAAACCAAAGTATCAAACAGTTATTCTTATTTCCATTGGATTTTCCTCGGCTCAAGCATTAGTATTAGTTTAAAGATGCAGTATATATATATATATATATATTACAGATAAAAAATACATGCAAGCTCCAATATATTGATACATATGTATAATATGCATGGGTTAATAAATGCAATAATACACGTATCAGCACATAACACAAACATATGTAAAAATGCAGATATATTTTGATCCGATCTTGAGCTAAACCCTAAATCATGGTAAACCAAAGGCTGATAAACAACTATCCTACAAAATCATTACCCTAGAACCACAAAAAAATCTTGTGGTTACTATCTATAGAATTAACGTGCGTTCAAATGGAGCCTGAAAAAATAATAATAAAATAAATTAAATGATGTAACTGTGATCTGTTCTGTATTACCCCCCTCCCAAAAAAAAAAAAAAACATTTTGCAGTATTAAATTAAGACCACAGCTGAAATCCTTAACTGCAGAGTTGATATTTAACATTATAGGGTATTTTTAACTCATGCTAGTTGATTTCATTTTATTCCCCTTTCCTTATTTATCATATATCTTATATATCAAATAGCTTTTTTTTCTACATCTCTTCTCCTTTGTTGTTATTACGTCTTCTCTGGCCTCCTTCCCACTCTACTGCTAGGTTTATCATAAGAACTGACTGTGCGCCATCATCAAGTAAATCTACCTTCTTCATTTGTACTTCGCAGCTCTTTTCTCTTACTCTAGATTTTAATAATATCAACACCACTTCGGTTTATTTTTCTGATGCAATGGTGTTAAACTTCCAACAATGTTGGATTGAAATTGCACGTCAAGTTAGTTATATTTGCATTTATATTTATGATTTGTATTTTAGGTTGGGCTTGGAGTAATGATTAGGAGGCCTCCATTATGATCTATAGTTTCTAATCCTGAAGCACAAAAACCACCTCTCAGATTCCACACAAACGAGACTTATGCATCGAGTAAGACAGGTGTTGTTAAAGGTAATTCAAGTGCTGTCCTGGATGGCTGAGCAAGAGGAGGGAATGCCATTGCATGTCTCATAGCTCCAAGTTAGGCACAATTAATAAAAAAAGCTGACGCAAGCGCCTTCTCTTAAGAGTATCACATAGCAAGGAAAACCTCTGATCTTGAATGGACAAATGGGTGTCAACATTTTAAATGTTAAAGAAGAGTTAATTTCTTAATTATGATGATTATTTTATTAATAATGATAATTTGGCATAGAATTATGTGAAAAATGCATCAAAAGTTGAAGCATCAAGGATATGCACTAGAAAACAAGATTGATCAACAATAGATGCAACAACTTGAAGTTCTAAATTAATAAAGATTGGGAATAAAAGATGAAGTAGAAAAAATATAAGAGATCCAACAATTGATTTCAGATGGAAAAGAGAACTTGCATATCCATGTATTGTTATCGTGGGAAAGTGAAAAGAAGAACAGTGAAGGCACCATTCAACAAATACTCATATATCTGAAGTAATGGAGCCACAGGTTCCCAATCCTCATATACCTGAAGTAGCGGAGGCACATGTTCAACCAAACAACAATGGTGAAGCAACGATAGAGACAAATATGAGATGGAATGAGGATTCCTCGTGTCTATTTTCCATGGGAGATGAAGAGGCCACATTGTGGAAGTGACAATGGAGATGAACACGCGATGGAATGCGGATTTTTCGCTTGTATTTGTCATGGGAGACATGTCATGGAAGGAAGAGTACATCTCACGGTAGCTGGTTGCGCAAGTGCTGAAAGGTTCATGCACAGGGAAGGGGCCGAATTTGCGTGCTTTCTAATTTCGCTCGGTTCAAAGGGGTTTCAACTAAATGCAAAATAGCTTATCTGGGGATTTGAAATACCATATAAGTTTACATTGTATTTAATTTACAGCAGGCCGACCTCACTAAAATTTTAATACTCGCATTTCATTTACATTACACCCCTTTTACTTTCAACCAAATAACTCCTAAGTGATACAATAATTTTCTTTTCAGTGCCTCACCCGTCTTGGGCAAACGTTCAGGGTGATGCTCAATGCTTCATATGTTAGACAACCATATTCCTAAGGCCACCTAAAACTTTTGACAACACTGAGTATGAGCTTTTATATGAGAAAATGTGAAGGTGTTCACCAATAAATTCTATATCTCACACTTACAGATCATTTTCTTGTGCTAGAACTTGAGAGCAATAATATGATGAGAAGGCCATCCTGAACAATTTCAGCATTTTAGGCACTTCAAGACAGTAGATTTAGTGACATAGGCAGATATATAAGCATTTTTATACAAACAAGGTGTCATACAAACAAGGAGGATTGACAAAATATTTTTCTATTTCAGTTGGATTACATCAAGGATCAGCTTTAAGCCCTTATCTTTTTGATTTAGTTATGAATGTTCTTACTAGGCATTTACAGGAAGATGTACCTTGGTGTATGCTTTTTGTTGATGACATTCTTCTTGTTGATAAGACTAGAGAGGGAGTCTAAGAGAAATTTGAATTATGGAGGTCAACCTTAGAGTCTAAAGGTTTTCGTTTAAGTAGATCTAAAACTGAATATATGAAGTGTAATTTTAGTTGTAGAAGTTCTAGTAGTAGTGTTGTGACATTAGGTGAACAAGTTATTAAAAAGAGTGAGTGATTCAAATATTTAGGCTCTATTGTTCAAAATGGTGGTGAAATAGATGGAGATGTTATTAGTAGAATTCAAGTTGGATGGTTGAAGTGGAGGAATGCATCTGGCCTGTTATGTGATAGAAAAGTACAGCTTAAATTTAAGGAAAATTTTATAAGATGATGGTAAGACCTGCAATGATTTATGGTGCAGAATGTTGGCTAATAAAAGAGAAGCATGAGACTAAGTTAAGTGTTGCAGAGATGAGGATGCTCAGGTGGATGAGCGGCTTTGCTCTTAGAGATAAAATGTGAAATGAGTATATTCGGAAAAAAGTTGGAGTAGCTCCAGTGGTAGATAAGATTAAAGAGAGTCGCCATAGATGGTTTGGCCACATAAAGCATTAGCCGTCCAATGACCCGGTTAGGAGAGTAGATATATTAGATTTGTCTTATGTTAAGAATGGTAGAGGTAGACTTAAAAAGATTTGATTAAGATGTATAAAAAATAACCTTAGTATACTTGAATTAAATGAGAATTTGACACATAATAGGACACAATGGAGACGAAGGATTCATGTAGCCGACCCCACTTAGTGGGATAAAGGCTTGTTGTTGTAAGGTGTTATGACTAAATTCTTTGTAAAGCTGCATCCAATTTACCCCATTTTCATTACATGTATATGTATGAAATCTCCATTGACATGACCTGTCATGATTTCAATATTATTAATGGTGTAATGATTTTGCATGCAAATTGAACATTTTGAGTCAATTTTTCATGAAATTATAACATTCTTGTTGTTGTATTCCATTGAAGAGCTAGTGGATCATATATAGAGATCAATATTCTTGACAATAAAAGTTGGATTTGGGTGTTATTCTTCTAAATAGAAAAAATTGATTGTTATTTTTGTAACTATGCAAGAATTGAGAGTTGAATATAAACGTTATGTAAAAAGGTGCTCCATATTTGTTCACATTTCAAGTGGAAGTTTCTATATATACCAAACATGTACTGATTGATATAGCCAATGGGAATATGTATGCAAATCATGATGCTCTGTGTCATGTAAGAAATCTGATTTCAATAGAACAAAAAGATGGCAAGAGATGCATGATCTAAAAGAAAAAAAAAAAGAAGAAGAAAAATATATATATGGTAGAAATTTCTGCAAAAGTCAGATTGCTTTACTAAACTGATTGGGTAGGATCACCGTAAAAAGAAAAAAAAAAGAGAAAACAGGGATATAAGAAGGATGACAACCGATGCATGAATTTATATGGAGATTATCAAATACATGTTCCATCCAAAAATGAATAGATGCAAAGAAAATCATAATACAAAATTTTAAGCTAAGCTAGGATATAACAAGCGAAAAATTTACCAGAGGACCAATATTTTGTGGTGCACCTGAAAACAAAAAGAAAAACAAAGAACAAGTTAAACAATGAATTTTCTGCAATCCTGGAATTAAAGAAACTTTGTGTTCAAGAAATATCATGCAAGATAGGAACGTAATTCTTGTTGGTTAGTGAACTGCGAGAAATAAGTTAAATGATACTTTGAACACTAACCAGAACTTTGATTTCTTGTAGATGCATCAGCAGGTTTTTCTCGGACCCCAGATGTTCCCTATCAGATTAGTATATGCAAAACATGTAGGCATTATCATTTCGACAGGTTGGATATACAGAATTTGAAAAGGACAAATATAGTGTAAAGAAACAACTACTTAGGAAATTACTGTTTAGTCATGGAAGATTATATGGTACAATGAAAATACTGAATGCACATAACAGAAATGTAGATACATGCACTAGAAATTTATAAACTTGTTATAATATAGAAAACCAACAAAAATTTGTTTACTCTAAAAGATGAATCTTAGAACAAGTAAAAAAATTCCAGCAAAGAGTTATGAAAAGTTAGATACGCATTTTTTGTAGCTATAAAAATTTCGGCCAAGGTTTATGATATTCGATTGTTCTGTATTAAAATTTTTAGAAGTCAGGTCAGAATAAAATAAAACACTAATCAAAGATTTCAAATTCTCACAAAAACTTTATGATCTAGTTTGAGATTTCTCATAAATAAATCTCCAATAGTTAATTGGCCCATTCAAATATTAGAGAGAACTTTTGATTAAGACTAGCCACTAAACTCTACAATGCCTTATCTGTAGGGGTGATTTAATTTTAGAAGAGAGATATATTGTTGTTATAATGGATTCTAATTATTAGTTAGCAGAAGTAGTCCACCCAACATAACTAAATGATCCTCATTAGCGACCATGAGTTTTTTCATTCACGTGAAAGTCATAATCCTATGTTTTGTGCTTACAAAAGAGGCCAATTTTAAGTTAATTTTAGTAAATATAGGGCTTAATGCCCTATCAAATGCATCTTATGGCTCACAATTCATAGACTTGACTAACAGGGAACATTCAAACTTAGGTCGTAATTATAATATAATGGTTCCATCAAAATCAAGCTAGCCAACTAATCAAACAGCATCACATCCTTATCAACATGATATTTTTTAATGAAATAATATGGATATTTTTGAAATAATATTAGCTCTTTATAAGCTTTGGTTAAATTTATATCAAAATGGTGCAAAGAATAAATGGGTGATTGTTCTAAAGCTGAAAGTAATTACTACCATGGTATTTTAGTTTTCATGTATCTTTGTAAGGAAATGAATTTGGATTAAATTCTCTCTATTATGATTTCAGTTTTATTCAAAAAAAAAATTTTTTTTAAAATCCCAAAGTGTAGTTTGACATTTAAAAAAATGATTTAACAATGAGAATGTTCCCATCCAATTATGATATTTTGATAATACAATCTATCAGTAAGGATTATGCTCCTTGGAACATGCGTAAGATCTATTAGGTCAAAAATTATTTCATCTTTTGATAACATTGAACATTCATAACATCAGAATGTAAATAAAGGTCAAAGAAAACTTGTTCTTTATTTTTTATATAGAGATTATTATATTGTTAGTCTTGTCGACTCTATTAGTTATTCAGTAAATATTAAGCTCACAAGAATGTTGACTTATGAGCCTTGTCAAATTTGCCTCATGGCCACAAAATACTAAGTCTAGGGACATATATGTGTAAGTGGCATTTAGATTCATTTATAAACTTATTGTGTTATAAACCATGTCAAATATACTCTCATATGTAGATAAGCAAGCCCAAGCGTATTATTGTACAATAGATATTGTCAACTTTACCATTGCATAAATATAGGATCAAGCTTGAAGGTAGGGACATATAACATTACCCTTTAAGTAGGATGGCCCATAGACTTCTATTTTTAAAATATTTTTTTATGAAAAAGGCCTTGGAGGTTTAATGAAAATTCATTGCAAAATATTATAGTAGGATTTAACGTCAACTATTTAATCCCCAGTTCATAATGAAGAACCTTATTGATTAAGCCAAACATGGGAGATTTATGATCCTTATTTTCTACATACATGATTATTCACACACAAGCCAATCAACTACACTCCTATAATGTAGAGGATCGAGTATAAGGATTAGGATTTTTATGATCCAACCTTATAGACGTCACAACCCATTAAGATTTCTTTTTAAAATAAAATTTCGATAAAAAAGATCTAAAAGACCTTATACAAATGTAATATTAAATACTTTAGGGAGATTTGATATCAAATATTGGGTATGTATTTCTTCTTTTTTTTCAATCTTTGTCAAGCTTTATTTGTCCCAAAATTATTTCTTTATCGTTTAGGTGGATTAAAGCAATGCTTGCACATCAACTAGGGTACTATGAAGGATGCTAAGGTTACACAACAAATTAAAAAAGGTATGTATTGGTAGTATGTGTTACAAAGATGAATATTTTGTTTCAACATTGTGTTAATAAAAATGCATATTGGTGGTGTGTTGAGCATCTGGATGAGTTGTCTCTATGTCCATCACGCTAAAAAAAATGAATGCATGGATGACACCTTGTGGTTCCCTAAATAAGAAAAACACAGAATAAGAAAACAAAGTTTTCCAACTAAGTTAAAAAAAACAAGTAGCATATTATATATCTATAAGGTGATTTCACAATAAAAGAGTTTAGAGAAATGTAAAAATGATGAGTGCATGACAATGTGCATGACGAAAATATGAAATGCAATGATACATGTGTTAGTTTTATGGGATTAATTTTTTCTATTATAATGAGTGTCAAGCCCATCTTTGTTAGCTACATTGTCATTGGAATGCATGTGCAGTTTCTCCATTATGTGAATCTAATTGCTTTTTGTTTAATTGCATGATTTTTGGTGCACACTTTTTAATGTATAGTTATGGGCTCATTTTATCTAACAATTCGTTTGTGAGTTTATTTGTGACCACATGAAGTTTAAATGAGTACACAAAAATGATGTCATTTTATTCATACAATTAGTTCACATTCTGTCTATGCATGCCATGCAAAGAATAAGGTACACTAATAAATGGGGGGACCATGTATGATACTTTTTGTCCCATGTTAAGTCCAAAATATTCTTATGCCATTTTGTGTCCCATATCAAGTCCAAAGTATTCTAGGAGAAAACAAAATGCTTCTACTTGCATTCATTGACAAGCATCTAATGTCCATTTAAATCTATTTTTAGTTCATTTTTTCTTTTTAATAAGACTTGCATTACAATTTTCTTTGTAACTATTATTTCAATTTTGCATATTTTTACTTATTATTTTCAATTTTTGTCATGCTTTTATTTGCAATTGAAAAAATAATAATAAATAATAAATATAAAAAGAAATGAAAATCTAGACCCCACCACCACAGAGCCGCAAACTCGACACCTAAGCATTAGCTCCACTATCCCTAAGCTTAATGAGCTCGGAAAACACTAACCACTCCAAACAACAATCCCCTAAGCAATAATCGTTTGAGTGGAGAGTGGGAACAGTTTGGAGAGTGAGAGCGATTGATCAGAGCTATAAGAAGAGGAGGGTTGACCTTCTTTTTTTCTTTTTTCTTCTTTGCTTTTCTAGCCACACTCCCTCCCCTCTCCTGTTCAGACTTTATTGCAAGTTCCCCTCCGTTGCAGGCTCTTCTTCTTGCACAAGGTAAGATTTAAGGTAAAACTCCAAACAAAATACTTCATTTATACAATTCTTACTTTACAAGAATCTTCAAGAATTCTACTGTTGATCTTAGATCCAGTGCGAAATGAAGATTCTCCCTTCGTCGATCTTGGATCCGGAGCAAAGGAGAAGAATGCGATCATGGTAAAAATAAAATTTTAAGCATTTCCAAGATAAAATGCTGCTGAAATTAAGATTAAATCGAACTTTAATAGACCAAAATAAGTTTAAAAGTTCAAGACCTCCGCGTCAAACTTAGTTTCGGCATAAGATTAAAAACTCCCTCCGTAGATTTTGGATTCGGAACATGGGAGAATAGTACATTTTTGTACTAAAATATTTTGAAAATTCGCATTACTCATTGTTACACTGGTAAAATTTGTAAGAATCGTCAAATCACATAAGAAAATGGCCTTAGATCAGAGTTATATGACTCATAGCACCGCGGTGTTGAGCTCTCGGGATTTTACATGTTGGCACTCCACTTCGCAGTGCCACGATGTTGTTGCATGGCGCCAAGGCGCCATAGCTTTGCTTCACTAGTGCCTAGGTGCTGCCTTCTCTGATTTTAAGTTAAGTCCCCATCTAACGCAAAGACATTATATCACAGTGCCGAGGCGCTGACTTTTTAACCTACTTTTCCTTTAGAAATTTTATTTAGTTAAAATTTTAATTTATAATAAATATCCAAATCACAATTAAGCCCAAATATAGCCAATAGATATGCGAGATGGCAAACAAATAATAACAAATAAAATTTTATTTCAAAAAATGAAATCGTATTGCAGAAATTTGTCAGATAGAATTACAATGGCATAAAAAAGAAAAAGAAGAGAAATACAAATACAAATTAAAAAAAATGAAAAGACTATCCTAGAAATCATAATCATCCTCCTCTTCCTCTTCTTCTTTTCTAGCTCCGGTGGGGTGTTATCATAAGGGTGGTAACGAGGCGTTGCAGGAAAAAGAGCTCAACTCGGGCCAGTGTTAAAAGTTGCAATTTTTAAATATTTGAACGAGTGCTAAGTTGAACTCATTCATGTAAGAAAACTGTTGCAGTTGCTGACCATATGATAATCAAATTTCTTCTCCAATTCCTACTGCCATTGGCTGCTTTCATCCATCATTGTCCTTAATTCTGATACTTCTTCTCTAATATCTTAGAGTTGCTCAATTAACGACTTAGAGGATTTGGATCTAGACGAGGAGTGCCCTAGTGCGTTCTTTAATTCAAACCCTTCAATCATTCTTTTCATTAGGAGAGCCTTTATATAAATACTTCTTCATCTAGGTCTCCTGACACACCATCTGCAAAATGAGAGTGGGGGGATGATCGTACCCTAGGATAGTACTACTTTTAAGCATATTACAAATCGAATTAAAAATAATATTTCCTACATCTATGGTAAAGCTCTTCTGAATCGCATAATTCAAAATAACTCTATCCTTAGTTACCTCGCTAATATTACTAGTGAACATCAACTTGGAGAAAATAAATTAGTGTCGAGCTTTAGCCTCAACTGTTAAGCCGAGGGTAGAAAATTTGATAATCATTTCTCCCGACATTTTCACTAGACATTTGAATTTTTAACAGTGTAAAAATTAAGGATTTCATTAAAATCGAGGTGATTATTGTCTTAGGAAAGATACTGATCATATGTAAAATTTTACAAATTGTAATATGCATTAATGAAAGTACTATTGAAACGCACCCATTTTCCTATATAAGAATTCTTGCACCACAGAAATGATGCAGACGTTGTTCCCGTAGACTAGCTTCTCCCAACCTTGCTCGTTGATGACCCCCTCCACCCTCCCACTTGGATTGTAGAAACTACTCTTCAAGATGAGATGCATGTGGACGAGAGCATGTTAATACCTCACTTCAACGTCCACATTGACAAACCCCAGTGTCACTATAGGACGTCATTTTCTTGCACTTCTGGATGTACTGAGTGGCATGTTTGTTAATCTAGGGCTATGTAAAAGCTAAGATGCAAGAACGTCGAGAGAATAAAGACTTTAGAATAAAAATTTTAGCAACCTAGGAGTTTTATTTATAAAATGGACCCAACACCTCGACGCTTTCTACAGTGCCGAGGTGCTGGCCTCTTGATTTCTTAGGTTTATGATCAATGCCACGGTGCCCCGCATGCAGCGCCTAGGCGCCGGTCAGCTAGTCAAGACAACTATTGTGTCGGTTAAAAAGAGAACTTATTAATATTTATTACCATTAATTCCGTAACCGATCGAAACTGGAAAGCATGTCAAATATTGATGGAGTGCCGCAGCGCTATGACACAATGCTGCAGCATTGGTCAAAAGTTTGATCTTTTCTATTAAATGCGCTTGACAGCCTGACGACCTTTGAGCAACATTTTGACTAGCGCATTGGCTACTTTGGCAGTGCCATGGCACTGATCAAATAGTCAACCCATTTTATGCTATTCTTTTATGGCACTTCAGTGCTGCGACACTGAGTTTACATCGCCAGTGCAAAAGCACTTACCTCTCTAATTTTTAAGGCTTATGTTTCTGTCTAATGGCCTAGGGCGCTGGCTCACTCGTGCCCAGGCGCCGAAGCGCCAACTTCTCGATGCCATGATGTTGAACCCTTAGCGCTGTGGTACTGATTTTACAGTGCTTCAATACTGCACCCTTAAAAAAAATGAAAAATCAACTTAAACACTTTTCTGTTCACCGTGTGAAAGCCTCATATATTACAACTGACATTTCAAAGAGATGTAAGTCTAATTTACACGTTTGTCATGCAAACATATAAACCCTAATGGCATTCCGAAGGGATGTAAGTACAATATACATTCATCATGCGAACATATAAACTTTAATGACATTCCAAAGAGATGTAAGTCTAATCTATGCATTCATCATGTGAACATCTAAATCCTACTGACATTCCAAAAGGATGTAAGTCCAATCTACACGTTCTCCATGTGAACAAATAAACCTTAATGGCTTTGCAAAGAGATGTAAGTCCAATTTATACATTCACCATGCGAACATCTAAAACCTACTAGCATTCAAGCAATCTATATGTTCACCATGCAAACATTTAAACCCTAATGACATTCCAAAGGGATGTAAATCTAATCTATATGTTTGCCATGTGAACATCTAAACCCTACTAGCATTCCAAGGGACGTAAGTCTAATTTATATGTTCGCCATGAGAACACCTCTATAAATCTACTGGCATTCTAAAGGGAATGTAAGTCCAATTTATGTGTTCGCCATGTGAACACCTCTATAAACCTACTATCAATCCAAGGGATGTAAGTCCAATCTATACATTTGCCAAGCGAACATCTCTATAAACCTACTGACATTCCAAAGAGATGTAAGTCTAATCTATATATTTGTCATTCGAACACCTCTATAAACCTACTGGCATTCCAAAGGGATGTAAGTCCAATCTATATGTTCATCATGCGAACATCTAAATCCTATATAGCTTTCTAATAGATGCAAGTCCACCTTGTGTTTGCAGTGCAAGCATAATCTAAATCAACCTGCATCATAACACCAACATTAAAATGCTGGTCTAATCGGGATATCTGAAACGAGGCAACCTATGACTGCTAATCAAACTCCCTAGACATTACGGCTAATAGCCCCCTGATGTTGGTAGATTGGAATAACGACAGTCTCGGGATGATGGAGCCATGGGATCTTGATCGGGATTACCCTCATATTTTCCCTTTAAAAATCATCCACATCACACCTTTGGACACTAATTCATATCGAGAGAAATGTTTATTTTCAACCTTAATCGAGAATGCTCTGTTACTGTGGTAAAAGTAATTAACTATGAATGCTTGCATTCATAAGAAGTAGAACACAGATCTAATAAACCCTAATATAATGTAGAGAAAATCTGGTTGAATATATATCTCAATCTGCCTCATGAAGAATGAACTCCCCGAACATCCTAAAAAGATGGTATGGAGGTTTGCAAAGGGCGTTTTTCCTGAGCGATTAACTTTATTTGTCCAAAAATTATTTAGCTTTATGTGGACTTTAGCATTACTATTGTATCACCTCCAAATAGGTCAAGCCTAGCTTAGTCATTACAATAACAATGATGTGTATGTGTAGCATACAAGATAACACAACCGATATTTTTATCCTACATTATATAAAAAGATACATGGTGTGAGGAGTACTAAATGAGTTATATTCATGTCGAACATGCCACAAAAGACATGTATGGATGATCTATAGCTCTCTTTACAAGAAAACACAAAATAATACAATATAGTTCTCTCACATGTTAAGAAAGATGTATACAGATATTATGCAATGCAGCGATGTCACTCTATATACCTATGTAAGATAAAAGGGACAAGAGTTTAAAAAAGAGGTGACAAGTCAGTGGTGGGTACTCAAACGGAGTGATTATGCCGTTCTTAAAAAATAATAAAATGTACAAATGGTTTAAGACATGTGTGAAGACTCAATTTTTAAAATTAGTTTTATTATTAATAAATATGGTGGATCCCCCTTCAATGATGTCACTGAAAATACTTTTTTTGCTTCTTTTTTTTTGCGCTAGGGGAGGGATAACTCCTATAAGGCCCCTCATTTTGTGGTATTAAGGATGGTGAAATAGCCTTCGATTTATAGTAATTTCTAACTTTACTTTTTTTCCATAGATTTTTATTATAGTTATTACATATATTATTTTGTACATTTTTATTTATTTAATTCTTATCATCATAAGATAACTATGCGTGCAAACTCTTGAGTGAAAATTTTGTCTCTTGCAACTAAATTTTCATCCTCATAGATGACATCTCTGAGCGATAGGGGATGGCGAATTTTTGGAATTGTTTTGAAGTTTTTAACTCATCAAGATAATCTATTTTATAAAATAAGTGATGATTTTATATTTTGTCAATTTCTCATGAAGTTGTATCGTTTGGCATCATTATTCTCGCATTTAATTGCATCTGCTTTTGGAACACACATGAAAGTGAACATAGAAAAAAGTTCTTATTAAAGCACTCTTATGAAACTTATTACTATTCCAAGAATATTTGTGGAAAACAAAAATGTTGTCATACCCTAATAAATATAGGAAATACATGAAAAGGTTTACATCAGCATAGTACTAGCTATTTCAATTTTATGATACTTAGAAAGTGTATGTAAAAATTAATTAAAAACAGTTGGTTTATATTGACTATGGTAAAATTACTTTAATCTAATATAAGTCGTTTTATAAAATAGATTAAAATGTTATAAAATGTGTTTATCATTCAATGAACCACTCAACAGAAAAACTAATATTTAATACATATTTTAAATTTAATTTATTGATCCACGAGCAACACACCTGACTGTTAGCTAGAACGCTCAAAATAGTTCATCTGTTGAATTATTTGGACCATATTTGAGTCAAGAGACAAATTAGATATATTAGATAATAGAGGAATAAAACGGTTCTAGAGACTATTTTGACATTTGTTTTCTAATACTTCTATGGAGTATAGACTACCTTGTATAAAAAGAATTTGCTTGCATGATAGCCAGACAAATTTAACTTCATCACTTCAAAAAAATAAATTAAAAAAAAAATAAAATGCTTTTACGGAGTTACATGGAAAGCATAGTATAGTACAAAATTAGTCATCGTGGTTTCTTAACCTATTATGAAGTTATTTTGACATTTTTTCTCATACTTCTATAGAATACCTTATATAAAAAGAAATTGCTTGCATGATAGCCAGACAAATTTAACTTCACCGCTGTTGAAAAAAATTAAAAGAAGAACAAATGCTTTTAAGGAGTTACATGAAAGCATAGTATAGTAAACAATTAATCATTGTGGTTTCTTAACCTATTATGAAGTACACAAATAACCAAGAAACAGTTAAGGAATAAAGTACAAAATAAAATTCAGCATGAGAAAGAACAAAGCTTAACTGGATTAATTCCCTGCCCAAGAGAAGCCTGCTTCAGTCTTTCTTCATCAAGAATATGTGAAGGGATATCTTTCTCTGCCAAATATATATAAAAAAATAGAATTTATTGTAACAATAATCATGAAGTCAGTAAAGGAATTTAAATTTGGCAATTAATACATATGTGTGAGATAAAATCTGATAAAAAAAGAAATTTATTCCACTAAAATTAATCCTAAGAAAATAGATTATCAACCTTGCAAGAATGGCACAGAAACCTCTCCACCACCCACTCTTAAGACATTCTCCTTCAGATCAATTATGCACTGCAGTATCATAAAATTATTATTAAATTCAGGGTAGGAAACAAGTATCAGAAGTCCACCATGTCAAATAGTTACCTGATGCTTTCTTAGCATGTCAAGACCAAAGAGAAACTCCATGTTGGGAGCATCCAGTACTGTGAAGGAACAGGGGAAAAACAAATGGCCAATCTGCTAAAACAATATGAGCACCATAGGATGAAGTTTTCTCCAAAAAAATGTTGAAATATTGTCCTGCTTATATGAATGATGTCATATCTAATGCAGATTAGAAAATAATAATACATCTATGCAATAAATGTAAATAAAACCTCCAGCATGTACCAAATTGGGAAAGCTGATGAGTATTCATATGCTAGCTAAGATCACTGAGTAGCATTCAATCTAACAATTTTCACAAAGTATATTATTCAAATGTGATAGTGACACGAGGTCGAAGACAAAAAAAAGCTGAAGTAGGTTAATCTATTAGAAATGCCAAATTCATGTGCAAGCTTCCTATGAAGGACAATTTTGACAATTGACAAAAAACAGTTTTATGAGGGTGGCAGATTTTTAAAAGCATGAAGAGTATATATAACTGGAATTATGGAGAACTTAAGAGCTGGAATTATGTAGAGCTTAATTATAAGGCTATATATGTTAAAAGAATTTAGCAATTATATAGAACTAGGGGTAAACTGAAGTGAAGAAACGGATAGTTACAGCAAATACAGAAGAATGTAACACTAGAGCATTGAAGTACAAAAATAGCACAGGTATAAAAAAAGGCAAAGGGAAACTGATAGAAAGCAATATTTTTCAAAGAAATAAAAAGGCCTCTTTCATTCACACACAAAAATGGCAACGGACAGGAACCTTCAGTTAAATTCATATGTGCATCGAAGAAGAAAGCATGTTGATCATGATAAAGTCATTATTTGATTAATATAGATGACTAGTTTGATGAGGACTGATGAACAAAGTTTCAAAAGTTGAAGAAACCCATTGTGAAACGCACTTCAAACAATGTAGGATAGAATTTCAGAATTGAATCCAAATAGCACAAATGAAAACTAAGTAGAATCATGCCTTGATTGGAGCAACATGTATGCGACCGAGTATTTCTGATTGACCAACCCCAACCGCAACTCCCCTGTATCGCTGATCCAAGAGTCTTAACAACCTGGGCATGCCATAGAATTCAACTTATTAGGAAGAGCTGATGAGTATCTCCTTGTGCACAAGTATATGACTGGACATACTTTGCAATAATACAACAGTAAGAAAATTTTCAGTTTGTTTTGAACAAATTTCAGATCTACCTTAAGTTGTCAAAATGACAAGTAGCTTTAGTAAATTATGGCTCGTTTTAGAGTTGGGTTTATTAATGGACTTCTACAAAAAATTCTCATTTACTCTAACGAAAAAGAATTCAAATTAAGCAAATCTTAGTCCAGATATTTAGTAGTGACAAAAATAGTTGAGAATAGAACATGAAATGGACATAGGATAGATCAAATCATCAAATTGAACGCAACAAAAATAAAGCGAAAGCTTTTAATTTTTATGAGAAACAACAAGCCAACATGCTACAAAAATGGAAAAAAAAGAAAAAAAAAGAACAAGAGAGAAGAAATGACAGAATGAAATGGGAGTGTCAAAATAAACAATCTGTACACCCTAAAATTTTTAAAAGGGTCCTTTATTTTGGAGGGAATTAGTGAAATAATTCTTTTGAAAGGCTTCTTCTTAAATAACATGGACGCATGTGATGACATGGCTATGAAAGCGCCTTCTTCATAGGTGTTTCCATGCCACGTCAGCCTGAAATTTTTTTACAAATTCTCATATATCGGTGTTTTTTATCCATAATAATTTTTTTAAAAAAAACATATATTATATTTTTGTGATTGAATTTTAATAAACAAATTTTCTCATCTAAATTAATTTTTTAAAGTAAAAGAATGGGAGGAAATGTTTTTTAAGTCATAATTTCATTTTACATAATCTATAATTTATTACTCATAATTTTTTAAAAAATTAAAACTTTGTAAAAGTTAATATTTATTTTATTGATATTGATTAGTGTGATAAAAATAGAGTTCAATTGAGTTGGTTTATATTAAAAATTAAAATTTTAGCTTTAAATTACAATCATAACAATTTTAGATTTAAATGAAAGATTTTACTCTAGTGTCACATATGCTATAATAACTATAAGGCCATTAGTTCAAGTTTTGAGAATGGTATGGGCTTTATTTACACTGAAATGGATGAGGCCAAGGAATTAATAGCTCATAGTTGGGAGGAGAGGAGGCAAATTATAGAGAGATTTGAGATATCATTGATGAGAAATATGAGCTTCAATTCCACCGCCATTTGCATGCTGGATATTTCCTTAACCCTTAATTTCATTATGTTGAGAATAATTCTACCAATCTTGAGATCAAGTTGAGGCTATACCATTGCATGGATAGATTGATTATTGGCCCAATTGAGAGAGTAACTACTAATATAGAACTTGTTCAATTTAGGAATAAGAAAGGTTTCTTTGGGCTACAACAAGTTAAAGATATTGTGCAAAATATTTTTCAAGTAATTTTTAATATTAAATGCATTCATTGAAAAAATGAATGACTCTCCAAGCTCTAAAATTTTTCTTATCTTATTATACTATTTTCTTTCAAATATAACTGAATGATGGATCCAATTTGGTGATGGCACTATAAAGCTACAACATTCTTGTCATCTCGATGTGAACGAAATTGGAGCACATATATTTAAGGTTGCACAAATAAGGAGAAACCATTTGACAACTTTAAGGATGAATTTATTGGTGTACATCATATAAAATAAGAAACTAGGGAATAGAAATATGTAGAAAAAAAGATTTAAAAGATGACGAGGATACTCTATTATGCAAAAATAAGCTATCAAATGATGAGTGATTTGTAGATGATAATGAGGTCACACCATTTGAGTTACAACAAAAAAGATTTGAATATGGTTTTTTTTTTAAAGGAGACAGAAACAAGGTTAGTATATCAAGCACAAGGTAACAAGAGACAAAAAGAAAAAGTATTTATAAAACATAAGTATCAGAAGTTCTCTTAAATTTTAATTTCTTATTGATTGTATTGATTAGGGAAGAGGAAATAATTGAGATTGAAGAAGAGGAAGAATGAAAGAGCTTGGACTCAACAGAAGAAGATGCAAGAGAGAAAGTTATTCATTATGAAAATGACTTCAATAAGGAGTGATAAAAGTGCCGATGACTTCTGATTATTTATTATATATTTATTTGAATCTATGGAAGTTGTGTTGGAGAATAGGAGAGAAAAGTTTTTTATTAAATTTATCTTATGTCTTACTTTGCTAGTTTGTTTTGATATTTTATGTTACTTTCATTTGATATCTTATGTTATTCTGATCAATTGATATCTGCATTGCACTTTTACTTCATGCAATTTGTTGCATAATATTTTACAGTATTTTATTGTTTGATATAAGCACACTTTGTCACTTCTTACTATGTTAGGCTATTAATATATTTTTATTTAATATATTTATGAGTTATTATGCTAAATATATATATATATATATATATATATATATATATATATATATATATATATATATATATATATATATATATATATTTTTTTTTTTTGATTCTACACAAATTTCTAATCGTGAGGCTTACGCCTCAAATACCTCACCTCACGAATGAAAAATGTCTCAAAAAATATTCATTTTGAACCTTGATATATATTATATGTATATATGTATGTATACATGTATGTATATATATGTATATACATACATATATACATATATACACATGCACTATTTATGTCCAACCCACATCTTTGTCCTATATTTTTTAAGAATTTTCTTGTTTCATAATTGTATAATATCATGTCCTTCACCTTGTTTAAAATTACACAACAAAAACTCATCTAAGCGCTTTTTTGAAAATTGAAATGAGACTTATGCCTCATTAGTGCTGAGGCTTATGCCTCGAATAACATGAGTGCACCTCAAACCACCCTCTCCTCAATTTTTGTGATGCGTGTGTTTTTAGATCTAGGGTTTTTAATCACATATAAGTTTTAATTATCCAAATAACACATACACCCTAACATGTATGTATACAATCAATTGTGGCATAAACATTACTCAAGCGTCTATCCTCTCAGCTCCTCACATGTAATATCCCATTTAATTAATTCCTAATTAAGTTTTGTTTAAGCTAATTAACTATTCTTGTAGCATCCACTTTCGCCGCATACAGCTTGGCGGAGTTAAACCTCGGCAGCGTGTTCAGGGATCAGTCGAAGGTAATTACATTTCCTTCCTTAAAAGCGCGACCTATTTCATTTCCTTGACTTTTTTTAATGTGCGCACACTTCTTATTTTGCGCAATTGATTGATTATGAGGTTTGTGCCTCAAAACGCTTTAAAGCTTACACCTCGTCTCACAGACGAAAAATATCTCAATATACGATTGCATAATTTTAAAACTTTGGTCCTTCATCTCCATTATTGTATGTCAAAACAATAAATCCTTTCTAATATTCTCAACATACTTTTTTTGTTGTTGCATGAAACCCATCTAACTGCTGACCTGCTCCTTTTCCTACATAATCCATTCACGTTTGACCCACATAACCTCCTTTCAGTAGTACATAATACGTTAGTCCCTGGATCTGTGATTCACTTACATAAATTATCAACTATAATTATTTCCCACTAATCTTTTAGCAAAACATAAACTTCCAAAAAACTTGCTCAAAATCAAATGATAAAAAAACCATACAGAAACAATTGCACGCATTTTAATAGAATGTAATTCAAAGAACAATTGGAAATATCTAAGGCACTAAGCATCCAGATTTTAATTTCCTTAATATAATCTCTAGTCCAACATCAGTTAAAATTATTTATGAATTCCAAGCTCTCCAAGTCAGACACTTAAAAAAAAAAAAAAGCACAATATTTTCAAAGTGCATTGCTCACATTAAATCACAAAAACTGACTATTTTCAAACTATAAATTCCCAAAGAAAAAAAACAAGACAAAAAGGATTCATGTGGGCTCCGAAAATTCGCCACCGACCACTCGATAAAGAGAGTTTGATCTATGTCGATCAAAAGCGAGATGGAATAGTAGATAAGGCATATAGAGATTTACTCTCATTTTGTGAGGGCTTTAAATCACAGTTCTAGGTTTCACATAAGTCTGTGTACCTTTAATTACCTCTCACGTCTTGAAGAGAAGCTTTCGATTAAATTTGATCGTTAGATAAATTCATCGTAGCGTATAATAGCTGCCGCGTGGAGTTTTAAATTATGAATTTATGGCATCGTAAATTTTGACTTAAAGCGGATGGTTGGGGGAATGATAACGCGCCTGATCAAGATCCCATGGTTCCGTCATTCGACTTCGTGGTCTCTTCTAGTGGAGGTAGTAACCCACGAAAGGATCCTTGTCAACAGCCATGGGTTGCGCCATCCAAGGAGACCATGTAGACCTAGAGTGATATTTGTCTAAGGAGATAAGCTTTAGTCCACCTTAGTTAACAGAGAACTTTTTTGCCCTACCAAATGCACCCTATGGTTCGCATCTCAAAGGAAAGAGCCATTGGGGAGTATATAAGTATAATTAAGTAATATAATTGTGTTTGTTTTGCAACCGATTAGAGGACTCAAATTAACCATCATATGTGGAGCTCTTCAGCAAATGCAGACAGACATTAGTTTCAGCGTGAGATTGATTGAGTGACATGTAAATACACTTGACTTGACATTGGCTCCTTTGTGAGCTTGGGTTTTCTTAATTTTGTCATCTTCAACAAACAATTGCGGAAGGTGGATGGATTGAATTTCACTTTAAATTTTGGTATTGAATTTCATTTAACCATTTAGAACTTAGTGATTTATTTGATTTTATATTTATATTGATAATTAATTTGGATTAATCTGCTTTGAGCTTGCAAGCACGTTTTGATAGCAAGTATCCTCCGGTTGAAATATTCATTCAACACAGTCATTATCGGGGTGTGAATGATTTGAACATTCATACTACAATTTGACAATTTCATTTTTTTTATATGAAACCCCTCAAATGAAATTTACAATCAGTGCAATCATCACTGGGGTAAATGTATTAATTAGCTGTTCTAGATCCTGTCGACTCTATTAATTTAATAATAGATAATCAGATCTACTATCATATAGCATAATTAGCTTCTCATATATTTTACTAAGTTGAAATTCTTATAATATTATTATTAGATTTTTAGGTTTTGTTAACTTGACTTGGTCACAAGACCCAACCGAAAATCGGCCTCGGATCTCATTAAGTTTAGGCATTCAGCATAGTGTCGGGGCCCATGCGGGTGCTTAATTCAATATTAATTTAAGCTTAAGGGATTTGAATAGTATTACTTATTTTGATTGAGTTTCATTGCAAGTTTAGGATTTTAGATAAAATTTTGATGACATTTCTATAGTCGTCCATATATGGCTACGAGGTTTGGGCACCATCATGCCAAGAAAGGCATGTATGGGTGGTGTAATCACCACGGTCGAATGTGTCATCTCACCATGCCAAGAAAGGCATGCATGAGTCTCTAAAACACTGATTCCGCGTCGAAAGATGCGCACAGTACTTATATTTCAACACGGACTTCGTCGCGCTCGCCAAGAAGGATGGGCCGGCGCGCACGTGAATGGAGCCGCGTGGAGGCAGGGGGCCACTTATCGCTACGCGTCGAGGCGAGGCAGTCTTTGCCGAAAGATGGACGACATGATGAGCGTTCAGCGGGGAAGCGAAGGACGGTGCCGCTCGTCGCGAGGACGAGAGGAGCTTCAGTTCATGCCGAGGAAGTGAAGAATTAATTAGGGTCGACATTTTGGTGTCTATTGTGGTTATGGTTAGGATTAGAGGGGTATTTATAGGATTTTTCTTATTTAATTATTTAATTAGCCCCAATTTTTACCGACATTATTACACGGACTATATATATGTCGAGTTTAGATTATTCTGATGTTTCGTAATGACACATTCCGTTTCGCGATCGGAGATCATTTGGATCAATTCAGTGTCAAATCGGCTCAATTTTGGTTCAAAAATGTGCATCATCGCTTCCGACCGCTCGATATTCGAACATACTTGTCTGAATTGAACGCGGACAATCTCATTTGATAGATTTTGACGTTTTAACGCTAACAGTGTGATCAATTTCGCGAACGAATGTCATTTAGCATCATAGCAGCCTCCCGACTCTAATGTCAATGTAGGCGTGTCGACGAACTTCCTTCTTGATCAGTTGGCCGTCGAATTGTGCGGAGGGAGTGTCGAACGCGAGGCACGGGGAGGGGACGCTGTCAGCTGCCCGCAGTACGCCGGGGGGCGGACGGTGTTGCTCACCTGCGGGAAAGATGGGACGGATGGGGAGCAGCGACGTTCAGGGAGCAACAGGGCATTAGAGCTGCTTGAGACGGAGAGGAGCTCGGTTCATGCGGGAGGAAGTGTCGAACGCTGGAAATTAGGGTCGGCTGACATTTTTGGGGCTGTCTATTGTGGTTATGGTTAGGATTAGAGGGGTATTTATAGGATTTTTCTTATTTAATTATTTAATTAGCCCCAATTCAGATTTTTACGCCGACATTATTACACGGACTATATATATGTCGAGTTTAGATTATTCTGATGTTTCGGGCGTAATGACACATTCCGTTTCGCGATCGGAGATCATTTGGATCAATTTCAAATATCAATTTTGGTTAAAAAATCGCATCATCGACCGATATTCGACTGCTGACGCGAACTCATTTGATAGATTTTTGACGCGTTTTAACGCTGTGATCAATTTGACGAATGTCATTTAGGCATCGCAAACTCCGACTCGACGATGTATGTAGCGAACTTCCTTCTTGATCGGTTTGGCCGAATTGTGCAATATGTATATATACGATCAATTTCGATGTTACGAATGTGATAGAAATCCGTTGTCATCGAAGCGTTTACGTTTAATGCCGAGTGTATTTCAGCTTTGATTTTCGCATTGTTGTATCCGAAGTTGATCGACTTCTCTTGTAAGCTCGACTCGACTTATGTAACATGAATGGAGGTCAACAATTCATAACCTCAAATTTCCAATGCATTTTTTTTGCATTGCATAGCTCTAAGAAATTGAGAGCTAGAAACTAAATTAGCTTAAATGTTTACGAACTTGAAAGTTATAACGTTAAGGATCAAATTGGTTCCCCAACTATTTATGGAGGACTAAAATAGTCACAAACTAAATAAAAAGATTAATTTAGTCCCTTGATTATTTCAAAATGGACCAATTTGATCTCATCATTTGGATTTGGATGGAAATGAGTTGACATATAATAGAAAATATAGGGCAATATTGAAATTACAAAATAAGTTAACATTACAATGACATCTAATATAATAAAAAATACAAAAAAATTTATGTCAAAAAATTTATTTGCTCAAAATCTGCATAATGTTAATCCAAACTCCATGAATATGATTATATCTATAGCACACAAAAAAGATAAATTAATAAAAAAATGAGATGCTTCATAAATCTAGAAAAAATTAACATTCCATAAATATCTCAAACCATTAGTTTGAATAATAGAACCAAATTGGTCACTTTTCAAATAGTCAAGGGACTAAATTAGTCATTTTATTTAATCTAAGATTATTTTGGCCTTCCATAAATAGTTAGGGGATTAATTTGATTCTTATCTCAAAGTTATATAAACCATGAACTGGATTAGACATAGAACAATTTTCAACTACTGATTGTTCACATGGCAGCAACTAATTGTAATAAGCACAAGAAAGAAACGAGATAAAGAGAGTGGATATGCTTCATGTTTAGAAGTCAAGCATGACACTAGTTGCCTATGATTTTATTATATGTACTCCACTATTGATTTACGCAGCTGTAAATGTCTTTTTTCAAGAATTTAATCTCCAAACAACTGGAAAAGGTGTTCAGAAAATTTAAACTAACAAAAGAAAACCACTTCATCTATGTGCACACTGTAGCATGCTTCAGGCTAAATTGTATGCCTTCATCGTTACAGGGTAACACTTTGACTTCCTTCGCTTTGCAACTCTTACAGGGCAGTTTGGTATGGTTGATGTTTAATAAGAAACAATATTAGGTATTATTCATTTCTATTTAAATGGGTAAAATAACTGTTAGCACAAAATTATTTCAACGAGATGGGATATAAACCGCTCTAAAGGTGAGATTCCATGAATGTACAGATTTCTTAATAATTGTATTTCAAACTGAACAAACAGAATTTTATGCATGGTAAGAATTATCATACCCACAACGCTCAGCACAACTTTTAGATATTATTGTAGACTGTGCACCACTGTCAACAAATGCCTGAAAGAAAAGATAATAATGAACGGTCGCAGAAAAGTTAAAATCTATGCCTTAAATTATCGTGCAAGAGCATCGAACCAAATCAAGACTTACCGGAAAGAACAACAAAAGATGGGCAGAGAGGAGAATGAATCTCGAACAGAACAGAAAGAAGAAACTCAGAAGCAACAGTTGTGGAACTTAAACAAATGGAAACGAGATAGATGCAGTATTATCTAGTTAAAACAAATTATCCTTCACCCCATAATCATATATGCAAGGATTAAGATGGCACTGGAAAGACACTCCAAATTATCATAAACAGTTTTTTCTCAATTATGGAGATAGTGAGCTAATGGTTGCAATGTACGGACGAAGGCTTATATATATGTGTGTGTGTTTTTTCAGCTCGAGCCCTGGATGTAATGGAGCAATGTGTACAATTTTCCTGGATTATGCGGATTACAGTTGTACAAATGGAGATGAATCTTTCTTCAATAAGAACGTAAAGCTTCTTAAAAGAACCATAGAATGGCCCTACTCCGTTACAATTTAAGCTAAAAGCAAAGTTAATTCAGAGGTTTTCACTATATGCACTCAAGTGATAAGGGATTTGTCATTAATCATTTCTCTGAAAAAATATGCGCTCACTAGAGAAAAAAAAAGACAGCGATAGCTTCACATGCTAATAAAAGGTTGGATGACTTGGCTTGTCAAATTTGCTAGAAATAACTGACCAAAGCTGATGGAATCTACCACAGCCAATATAAACATGACATTTTGGCCAAGCAGATAGTTTGAAGACAAATTAAGAAAGAAACAAAATATTGATCACCACTTTATTTTGTACATGTGAATAAGTTCTAAGGAATTTTGACAATGCTTTCTAAAAGAAAACTATGATTCACAATGCTCGGAGTTAGAAAAGTCACCCGGTTATAGATCTACCTTTAAAGGTATGCCATTGACTTCCATATCCACATATAGCATAACCTATATCAAGAATTACTGATCAAAAACAATAAAAATAGTAGCAATCAATAAAACAAATTTACTTACAACACGAGCAAATGCTTCAGGATTATGCTCTAATGCAGCCTCCATATTCTCATCAATGCCTCTCTGCAGTTTATAGATAATAAATGATTTTCTAGTTGCAAAAACTAGCCATGCAAAGAAGGACATTATGCATTAGGACAAAATAACCATGGCATTCTTCCACTTCGAGTACATTTTAATGTCAATTGGTTATGGACTACTGGAGTACAAGAATAGTAGTATTCTATGGAAATTACATAAACTGTTTCATTTTTCCTACAGTTGATAAGTATTTAAGACAGCAGATAATGAAATATCCTAGAGATGCGTAGAAATACAGCATGGACAACTTTGAAAGATCATTCAGCTTAAGGGGCTGAACGTGTCTTGTTCAACATCACAACCACAGTAACATATAGTGTCACAATCTAACCTAGCAGCTTACTGAGATGAGAACAAACAGTAAGTCGGATATTAAAATATTATTACATTATTGTTAATAGAAAAGAGCTAATAAAACTATCCTTTTATTATAAACACTCATTTTGTATAAGTTTAATGGGAAACACAATATAGAATGAGATACTATATGGGGAAAAGAATCAAAGATGAAAGAATGCTATCTACAATTTTTCAATTAAGATATGCAATTTTTATATTTTAAATTTCAAGGACAACTTTTGAGGGGAGGTTGTAACAACCCGGTATTAAAAAAACACCCAATTGATTGGACAGGGCCATAACAACCTAGTACAAATTGCAACACAAGCCAAACTACGTGTCACAAAACTCGTCAAGCAAGCACAACCTTACTTGCACTATTTAAGGGCATGAGAGGTTGAGAGGGAGTGAGAAAACCAAGAGATGGAGAAAAGGAAGAGAAAGTGGATGAATTGAGGAAAGCGTAGAGCAGTAGATACAAAGGTGCGAGCACTTGGCTTGCATGCATGGAAGTCAATCTGAACGGAGGCACAGATGAGCAAGTAAGTGGTGTCGAACACACAAGAGCATCGAGCATGCAAGCAGCCTCGTGTATGTAGGAGTCACATCCTCAGTAGAAGCCTTGTCGAGTGAGAGTAGGGTGGGTCAAACCAAAGAAGAAAAAGGGAGGTTACAATTTTATTAAGTTATTTTAAGTATTTATTTAAATTATGGGGATTGACATACATACCACACAATTCTTATGAATTAACATATCCAACAACAAAATTTCAATTTTTACATATATAACACCTCAATCTTCAATATCATAACAAAAATATCATCATCGCTCACTTTTTAAAAATGAAATGCATCTTTTTAAACATAGGAAAGCATTGGATAAGTAAATATCTAAGTTTAGGTGTTAGATATGTAAATATATAAGAATTACTTGGTATACATGTAAATCTTCCTTTAAATTAATAAATAAATATATAAGAAACAAAATATAAATTAAAAATTTTAGAAATAATTTAAAGATTAATAATAAAAATAGTAATATATATAGAGAGAAAAGAATAAAAGTTTAATTTGATAAATCAAAATTTAAAATTTATTAGGGATAATAAGATTTAAATAAATGAATAAATAAATATATTAATATTCAAACCACTTTTATCTTTAACTTTACATAAAGCAATAATAACAAAAATTAAAATTTTAATTTAGATATTTGTGGGCTTAAAAACTTCGCGCCTGGCCTCTCAATTAAAAAAGTTTAATTTAGTGTTGCGTCAATCTTTCAAAATGAAGTTGAAATTGCAGATAAGGCAATCCAAAGATTTCACCTTTTGTTGTGAGAACTTTAAATTTAGTTCCAAGTTTCCTGTATGCGCAAGCATATGTCAATAATGCAAAATGATGCGCATCATGGTGCACAGTGCTGCACGATGCACCATCGGCGTCATCTATATAGCATGACGCGACACATCAAAATGGTGTGCTATTTGCGCTATGCATGAGCAATGCGTATGGCAAATGGCGCGCATCAAGTTGATTTTTTTAAATTTGATATGAAAATATATATATATATACACACACACACCTATATACATACATACATTTACATATACACATGCATGCATATATATACACACAAACAAACACACATACATACCCACATACATATAGATAGATAGACCTACATACACACATACATACATACACATATACACACGTACATACATACATATATATAATAATTTTTCCTACTTATCTATGTTTTTTACTTATAATTTTTAAATATTAGCATTATATTTAAAATGACGCACATTGCGCCATACACCATGGCTCCATGAGGAGCTTTGCACTATGGTCCGTCGTTTTCCATTGATAAGTATGGGCGCAAGCACAAATAGTTAATCACCCCTCCCAACTGTGAGTGAAAACTTTTGATTAAGGTCAATCATTAGGTCACTAATTGCTTAGTGTATTAAAATTAAAGAAATTCATCATTGTAAAATGAATGGTTGGGGAAATGATGACTAGTCCAATCAAGATCTCATGAATCTATTATAGTCTCTAATCTACTCAGTCAGAGAAGGTAATTGACTCAACTTAATCAAAGAATCCTTGTCAACAGCCATGAGTTCTTTAATTTAAGAGAAACTTGTAGACCTGAGTTGATGTTTATCTAATAAAATAATTTTTTAAGTTCACTTTAGCTAACAGAGGATTTTGTGCCGTATCAAATACATCCTACGTTTCACAACTTAATGAGCAAAGCTATTGGGGAACATATCGGTTACAACCATGACCATAATGTTTCCATTTGACGGTAAACCATTTATTATTTTGAAAATCATTGAAAGTGTGCTCCAATATTGCTTCAATTAATGTTAGTTAAGGTAAACATTCCCAATATGATGAAGAAACATATAGCTCTATAATTAATGATTATCCTCAATAAATGATTTTCGAGGAACTCCCTAGTTATAGTATCCATTGCAAATTATTAGAGAATGGTAATAATTCTTGCTTCATTCTTTACTAGGTCTTGAAAGACAAGTGATGTTAGAGGTTCTAATATCAAGCATTATCACCTAATTATCAAAAACTTCGAGGGTGTCCAAGTAATTCAGATCCATATCCTCAAGGGATGGATTTTTGTGTAAACATTGCCAATGAGAGGCCTCTAATTAGCCATATTTTAAAGATGGAAGGACATTAATAAGCTATTTGAGCATCTTGGCCTAGATAAGAATGGTTCTATAGTGAGGAATTGGCTTCATAAGTGGCCTATTTAGATGTTGATTGCAATGTTGAGTGTGACCAATAACAATGATAAATTAGTTCTCTAAAATGTATTGTATTAACAAATCAATTAAGTATTATGGATACCCCTAATAAAAGCGATTTGGCAGCTCTTTCTACTTTCAAAGATCGTTCTTCTCAATTCCCATTGATTGTTATTCATTTGACTTGCTTGGCTACTTTGACTTATATATACTTCTTGTACCTATTTTGAATTCACCCGTTAGAGGATCCCAAAATTGGTAAGTGATTACAGTTGCATTAGGTGACCTAATAATGAAGGTTTTGTAATTATGACAATTGTATTAACATTTATGATGATCATCATGCACTAATTGCGTTTTGGAGAAAATATGTGGAACACTTCTCTACAACTGAATGATTGGATAAGGATCACAATAAAGATATTTCAAAAGGGTTCCAAACAGGGCATCATAAGAAAAAACAAAAATCTAAGGTGGCCAAATGCACTGTCTTCCTCTAAACTCAAATGATTAGTTTTTTTTTAATCTTTCGTTGATGTAGAATTTGATTAGGTTGCTTTAATTTATTGATATTATGAGTTGTCCCTTGCATTATTTTTGGCTTCTTTTTTTTGGTAAGCCTACTTTAGCTTGATGATTGGCATCCTTCAAGATATTTGGATATTGCTTTTGATTTCATGTTAGAGTAATTTCTATTGATTTCCTTAATTTTTGTGGCGGCTTTGTTCTTAGCTCACCCTAATGTGTTTCTAGACTCACGTGCAAACATATTTCCATCAACTCCTTGCAAATTGATTTTCAAAATTTTTTCTAGTCCATCTTCTTGAGCATAAATATAAGTCACATTTATAATGTCATCAATAATAATTAACTTCAACACAAACACCTAAAACACTAAATAGGTTCACCTCAATAATCTTCCATCTCTATCTATTATTTATTTCAATCCTAATTATTACCTTCTAAAAACACAAAATCTTATAATCTTCCCAAATATTTTTTTATTTTTTACTTTTCCTTTATATTATTATGAAGATGCTATAATTTTATTCGAAATATTTATCTATAAATTTTGAAATCTTCCTACTCAAGTTCCTTATCTAAATACATATAAAACATCCAATTTCAACTAACATTCTTAATAAAATATCTAACACAAAATAAATATTTTCTTTTTTTGATACCTATTTTCATGTTAATCATTTTTAACTTAAAGAATCATTTTAATCCTTTTTTTGATAGCTCTTCTTCTTCTATAAACGAACTCTCTCAGGTTAATCATTTTAACTTAAAGAATCATTTTTTTATAGTAAACATTTAAAAAAGAGTGGAGTTATACAATAACTTAGTGAATAATTGTAATTCTACTATATGCTAATTTTTATGTAAATGCTTTAACATGTAATGCAGTAAATAAATAGTTGAACATGAATAATTTATTTTATGAAAATTTTTAATCATTTGCTTTTTCTTTAAACAAAAACCTTTAATCATTTTCATTTTCATTTACATTTTATTTATAAGTCATCTAGCACCGTCTAAATATTGAACTAATTAAAATACATTCATTTCCATATCCTTTTTCAAGCATTTTACATTTCCATTTTCATTTTTACGTGTGAGTATGATAACATCCCTAGCTAGTACCATAAGGGGGCAATTTTTTTAATTAACTTATACATTTATTTATTATTTTCATTTGAAATATGCATTAAACTTTCAAGACAAATACAATGTAATCTTTCCAAAACAGTTTATCAAGTTGATGCAACTATAGTAAAATATTCAATTCAAGTTATACATAATTTTGAAGATCTAAACATTTTAAACATGAATACATCTATTTTTTTAAAAACCTAAAATTAATATAGTAGAAAGATAATTACTCACCTTGATTCGTCAAAATTATACTTCCAATTCGGTCCCATTTCTTTCCCCTAAAATCATAAATAAAACCTTATTGTAACATTTACGTATATCCATCTCCTCTTAACTTAAGTTTATTTCTTCATCAGTTCACTAACATTAGCATCAAAATACTTCTTTAATCCAAATCCATAAATTTGATATATGGATTTGATATTTTCTTTTTTATCCTCTGCAGGCTTGCTTAACCCTCCCTCCCTCTCACTCAGATTTTTTTTATTTCTACTATATTTACCTTATAGAATCATATTATTTTTCAAACAACAACAATAACAACAACAAGCCTTAATCTGGTCAAAATGAATCCTATTTGTGATATGTCAAATTCTCATCTAATTCATACTAAGATTTTATTTATACATCTTAACAAGTCTTTATTTTACCTTAAATATAAGTAAATCTATCTATTTCCTAATCATTTCATCACTACGCTTTAAAACCATAAATTCTCAATCTTATCTACCACTATTATATCCAACTTTTCCTGAATATTTTTATTCTATCTCTAGAGTAAAGCCACTCATCCACCTAAGCATCCTCATCTAGTAACATTAACTTCTACTCTTTTATCCCCATCCCTCCTTCGTCATTATTTCTACCATCTTATAAAATTTTCCCTTAAGTTTAAGTGGAACTTTTCTATCACATAATAGGCCAGATGCTATAGGTTCACATTATATAAATATATTTCGTTTTCTTTCTAGTTTTTTTTAAACCGATTGTTATAATCTCTCCTTATACAAAAATTGATCCTCAAATTTAATGATTTAAATAAAAATTAACATACCTTTAATCGAAGAGATGTAAATAATGTTCTCATATTTATGATTCTTTTTCTCATATAGCATCCCTTTTTGTTCCATATTTTCATAAAATTCGTACAAATGGAATATCTCCATTACGAAGTCATTTTACATCATACTTTGAAATCTTCACAAGCTCCTCTATGTAAGTCAAGTTGGGTTGTATATCGACTAAATCTATATTAAGTTTATTTGATTCATCAACAATATAATTTTAAAGTGTAAACATATGAAATACATTGTGAACTCTCTGCATGTTTATTGGTAATGCCAATCTATAAACCACTTTTATAATCTTTTTAATAATTCCATATGATCCCACATATCTTGGACTCAACTTCCCTATTTTTCCAAAGCATTGTACAACTTTCATTGCACTAACCTTTACATATACAAATCTCCTACATCAAATTCCATTGGTATGTGGTTAGCATCATAATATTTTCTCTATTTAATCTAACCTAATTTTCTCAATAGCATCATCCACTAATTCTGCACTAAGGATTTTTCTTTTTCCAATTTCAATCCAACATAATGGTGTCCTACATTTCCTTCTACAAAGAGCTTCATATAAAGCCATCTCAATTCTTGCTTGAAAACTGTTATTATATGCAAATTCTATTAATAATATATATGTCTCTCATCCTCCACTAAAATCAAAAATACATGAACGGAGTAAATCTTCTAAAGTTTGGATAGTATTTTCTGACTGATCATCTATCTGCAAGTGAAATGTAGTGTTAAAAGTCAACTTATTCCCAAAGCTTCCTGAATTGTCTTCCATAGCTTGGATATAAATCTATCATCTCTATTTGAGACTATAGATTTTGGCACCCTGTGTAACCATACAATCACATTCACATATAACTTTGTTAATTTCTCAACCTGATCTGCCTGTATGATTGTTAAAAAATGTGCATAAGAATCAGGAGGATTACAAGGTATCATTGTTAATACTAATACTTTTATTATTGTAACAACCAGTTTTTAAAAAATGAAAAAAAAAATGTGAACCTACGATTCTATAACGAGAGGAAAATAAGAGAAAGGGGGCACAGGCAAAAAAAAAAAAAAAAATTAGAGAGGGTCAGGCCAACCAATAAGAGTAAAAAATGGCAAGAAGGGAAAAGGAGAGAGGAAGAAGTAGAGAAAGGAAGATGAGAAAGAGAAAATATAAGAAGCAAATTTCACAAACAATAAATTCAGGTCAAATAAATTTCTTCTTCCTTATATTCATCAAAATAATATATGGTAAAATTTTTAAGTGTAAACTTTAAAGAAAGTTTATGAAGGATCCATATACATATATGATGTAAAATTTCTCATTTAAGAAAATTAAATGAAATTTATTTAAAAATTATAATCATGCATTAGAAGATGATTAAAATAGAATTATTTAAGAATGTTTCAGGAAAATGTAATATGAGATTTTATAAAGATTAAATTCTACTAAATGATAATAATTGCATGTTTTATTAAATTAGTTTATAATTTTAGAAATTATCAAATTTATAGATTCGGATTAAAGAAGTATTTTGATGCCAATGTTAGTGAAGAGATGAAAAGAAAATTAAGAAGGAGATAGATATATGTAAATGTTATAATAAAGTTTTCTGTATGATTTTAGCGGAAATAAAGAAGATAGTAGTAGAAGGATAATTTTGATAAATCACAGTGAAATCAATGTGAATAAATTACCTTTCTACTTGTATTAATTTCAGTTCTTTAAAAATATAAATGCATTCATATTTAAAATATTTAGATCCTGGAAGTTATGTATAACATAAATTAAACATTTATTTTATTATAATTGCATCGATATTATAAATTATTTTGGAAAGATTTTATACATTGCATCTGCCTTAAAAGTTGAATGAATATTTCAAATAGAAATAATAAATAAATGTACAAGTCAATCAAAGGAGCCATCTCCTTATGATAAATAGCTAGGAGACGCCATTGTACCCATGTAAAAAATGAAAATGAAGATCAAAATAAAAAAGGCTTACAAAAAAAAATATGAAAATGGGTGTATCTTAATTGGTATAAAAATAAATAGTGCTCCTAAGATGACTTATAAATGAAATGTAAATGAAAATGATTAAAAGTTTGTGTTTAAAGAAAATACAAATAATTAAAAATTTTCATAAAATAAATTATTCATATTCATTCATTTCTTTACTGCATTACAAGTTAGAGCATATGCATAAAAATTAATGTATAATATAGCTGTAATTATTCACTAAATTATATATAACTTAATCAATTGTTTAAATGTTTATCATAGAAAAGGATCCTTTAAATTGAATGGCTAGCATTAGAGAATTTCTTTATAGAAGTGGGGCTAATAAAAATAAGTATCATAAAAGAAAACACTTATCTTATATTAGAAACTTTAATAAGAAAGTTGAAATTGGATGTTTTTGTGTGTTCAAATGATATTATAGACATATTATTGTTTAGTGGCACTTTATAATTTTGACGATTATGATGAAATATTAAGAATATTAAATAATATAACTCTACCATCCAACCGTCAATTCTCACCTTGAAATTATGAGCTTCTAAGCCAAGTCGTGACATAAGTTGTGTCATGTGATTTGTAATTAATGCCTTAACTATCTCTTAACTCACATGACATGTGAATCACAACTAATATAATAGTTAATCCTTGCCACTCTTACCACAATCAACATAGGTCTTGAGCTTAAGGAAAATGCTCTAACATTAGCAAACATAAAAATAGGATTCATTTCATGGACTTTGGTAGAAGTTTAATGATTGAATATAACCTACATCAACCTACTCTAAATTCTCATTTGTACTTTGACCTTTTATTTATAAACTTAACAAGAAATATTTATTTCGAATGATTTATATTACAAGGTCATATATTATTAATAAAACAATTATAAATTGAAAGTAAATTAATATGTTTGATATGTCATGCAATACTTGTGCAAGTATTTGAAGAAGAATTGCATACATTCTAAAATACATCAACCTACTCTAAAATCTCATTTGTACTTTGACCTTTTATTAATAAACATAATAAGAAATGCTTATTTCGATTGATTTCAAGGTCATATATTATTAATAAAACAATTATACATTGAAAGTAACTTAATATGTTTGATATGTCATGCAATACATGTTGCAAAGTATTTGAAGAAGCATTGCATAGATTCTAAAATACTCAATTACTCCAATAAAGATCACGTAGCTAATAGTCTAGCTCAGGACAAGCAAATTGTGTTACCAAATCATCAATTCCCATACAACTCATCTGAAGAATCATAAAAAGCATTAGAATCGTAAATCCCATGCATGCCAGGAGGTCCTTCGCTTCGATCCAAATGAAACTCTCTGGGAGGTTACGTGAACGCAGTTGTAAGTGATTCTTAGCTAGGGATTGCAAGCCAAGGTTAAAGGCTAACATTACATACTCTCACAACTAGAGTTTTGTGAGTGGTTTAAAAACCAAGACATGCCTTTCTAGCTAAGATTTCTTGGAATATGTAATACTCACAAATAGAGTCCGATCTTCAAATTGTTTTCATCACATTATAAGACATTTGACACTTTATTTTATAAAAAATTTCTCCAATATTTATGAGCAATGTATATATGAAAATATGATGTTAGTTATTAGAATTGATCTTCTTAAGGAATTTACATGTATTCATATACATAGGTTTCATGGGGTCATCTGGCATCCTTTTTACAAATTGTTTTTACAAGAATATTGTAAACATGCTTTAGTATTTACAAAATAATTTTTATAATTTTTGGAATGATAGATTTCAAAAAAAAAAAGTTTATATTAAGAGTTATAATAAAATTTAAATAATTCTAATAATAATATTTAAATAATTCTAATAATAATATTTATATCCGTTTATTTATTATAAATAAATAAATTTTTTATATAAATATCTTCCTCCAAAACCTCCTTTTTTCTATTTTTGCTGTGAGAACTTAGAGAGAGAAAGGGAGGAGAGAGAAAATGCGGTTCGGTCCTAGAGCCAATTTTGACAATCGGGTCAATTAGAAAAATTGACCGTCTCGAGGTAGGCTACCGTTACCATACTTAAATTTTCAGAAATTTTACTTTTTTGTAAAAATTTTGGTATTTTATTTGGTTGGATTTCGTACAAGTAACTTCTCACAAATTTTCACCAAGTAACTTTTGATATGTTGTAGAATGAACTGTGTCAGGCATATTGACACAAAAAGTAAAGTTTTTATCAGGTATTTTGTATTATATAGTATTTTATATATTTTTGTGAGTATATTGAGCTTGATAAAAATTGTTGTAAAATAAAAAAAAGCTTTCAAATATTGTTCAGAACTTTGCATATAAATGATTTTATAAATTATAATTATTAATATATACACACAAGTCTACCTGCAAATTCTACTGTTATTTTACACTTGCAAATTTCTCATATACTGCAGCAATTTACTCCTTTTTATCAAAATATCGATTCTCTGGTATTGATGCATTGTAAATATTTGTATAAATATGTGAATTGATTTACAAGTAAATTGTGAACTTTACATATATTGGAAGGCATAAAGGCCTAAGTAATATGTGTACAAGGAGTATAAGGGCTTGATTAAAATTAATTGTGTTATGCATGGGGAGGCATTGAATGAATAATTAAATGTAGATGTATTTGGAAAGTATAGGGGTTTGATGATATATATATATGTGTGTGTGTGTGTGTGATGTATTTGACAGGTATAAGGGCATGAGGGAAGAATGATATGAAGTGTTTGAAAATATTATTTACTTTAGTATTTTCTGTGGATTAGATGTAATATTAAACATGAATTATATATTATAATTTTTTATATATACTCTTAATACTATAATTATTTTGACATACTGGACTTGATATTAGTTGTAATAAGCCTGCTAATTTGCTATATTTGATAACAAATACTGTTTATCATAGTATGTTTAAAATTTAGAGTAAATTTCGTATAACCTACTGAGTATTTATACTCATTCCTACTTTACTTGTATATGTAAATTTTAGAAAAGGGAAAGGGTAAGGAGCAGGTTGATTAGAGAGAGATTGTAGGCTCTTTTTTATAGGTATGAATTTTGCTAGAATATAGTTATTCTTTTTGAACACTACCTTTGTCGGTCCCAAGTCCGGATGTGAAACGTTGAGGGTTGTGATAGGTAGTCGACAGCAAGCGTAAAATTTGTCGAAATAATCATGACATGAATCCTTTAAATCTTTGTGTTCATGCTAGGGATATACTATTCATCCGCGTATCAAAATATATAAAGATTTAAAAGCGATTTTGGTGGCCGATAAAAGAAAGACATACCGAATATGTCTCTAAACGCCGTCATGATCATAAAGTTCGGCATCAAGAGATGTTATCACATTATCTATACCCGAGTGGAAGTGAAAAGAAATTGAATGGATTTTGGATTTCTGATCTAGAAAGTCGCGATAAGATCCTTGTGGATAGAGTCGTCATTTCTTACCTAAAACGCAGATTAAGTTGATAAATTGTGATTATATGTTAAAAAAATTGAAGACTTCATTGTGTGATCGTCACGAGAGGTAGATTTACCTCCGTGACATGGAATGGAATTGAGAGACGCACACATTTACACTTAAGTACGCCTTTTATCCTCGACCGATGGACAATCGAAAGAACATTCAAGTCCAGAGGATTTGTTGAGACTATGTGTTTTAGATTTTGGAGAATGGAAGATCATATTCCTACATCGAAGCTACATAACTACCAATCTAAGATTCGATTCTGCAAGAATCAGATGGTCGAAAGTAGAACTCATGGGGGGAGAGAACGATACCGTGGTCCAGAGTTGATCGCTACGAGAAAATCGATTAATCGATAGATTGAAAAGTCTCGCCGTGATCGCCGCCAGTATTAATGCACTTAAAAGACCGAGTAGAATTTCAAGTTGGAGAATTTGTATTCTGAAAGTCAAACCCATGAAAGGAATTAGTAGATTTGATCACGGAGGTAAATTAAGCCCTCAGTACATGACCTTTGAAATCACCGAAAGGATGAATCGCCATGCGCTACTTACTTTACCCATCAATCGCGACATTCCAACGCCTTTCACATTTCAACGTTAAGAAAATGGATCACGATGCAGAGCGTAAGATTTCATATACAAAGCCAAATACAACCGATTTGACTTACGACGAGCTAGAAAAGATTTTAGAATTGACAAGAGATTATAAAATGTACAAATTTCCTACGTTAAAATTAAATGGAAGCAGCACTAATCAAAAGCTACTTGGGGTCAACAAGAGATGAGAGTTTTCCTTTCCGCTCGAATGATTAAGAAGAAATTTCGAGACTAAATTTTTAAGAAGGGAAATTGTAATATCCAAATTAGCTAATTTCCTAATTTTGTTTTATCTAATTAATGTGCATCAAAGCAATATAATCAGAAGAAAACCCACTTTACTTTGCATGCAGCGGCCGGATTAAGGATTTAACGCGTGTATGGTTGGATCTAAGGAAGCTAATCTCTCGCAGCTTCCTTATTTCATTTCCTCTGGGCCGCAGCGATAAATTCCTCCTTACTTTTCCTCTCGCCGGCTTCACCGAGAAGCCGCCCTGCCGGCAGTCGATTCGGATTCGCCTCAGGTGGCCGATCGGCGTTCGAGTTCGGAATCTGCGTCGGCTTGGAGTCCGCTCCGGGGCGTTGAGCCTTCGAGTACGTGGGTCAGTGAGCCGTCGGCTCGGATAAGGATTTCACGGTCTGGCCGTCGGAAGGCGTTAGTGAGTTCTTGAATTTCTTTTTTATTCTATTTCCTTGACCGCGGCCTTCCAGTGCAGAAATGCGTGTAGGGAGTTCCGTAATCTGTTAGGTGAGTTGCAAAATTTTGTGTATTAGAATGGGGGTTTAGTATTGGCATTTTTGTTAATTTTAGTTTGTTAATTTAATCAGGTAATTAGTATTGACAGTAGTTAAGATTACGTTGGAGTCGTGCTCCTGCGTTTCGAAAGATGATATGAGAAGACATCAATTTCAGGTAAGAATGCAGTTTAAGCTGGTGATACTAATGTGTTAAATGTATTTATGAGTTTCATGTATTCAGAAGAGTAATTCAATTATAGGTTGTGTACTCGAGAAAGCGTCGCCGCACATCCGCGACTGGCGCGAATCTTGAGGTGGCGTAATTGTTAATTTAAATTGGTTTATAGTCACGTATGCATGTATTTGTTTACCGATTCTTATAAATTGTATGAATAACGTATATATATTTTGTCGTATTATTGTACGATTCTGAATGTTAAATTCTTGGCAAGTATAAATGATGATTATAGGTTAGTTCATTTTCTTTAATAGCGTATGATTTTGTTGAGCGTATGAAAATATTTTAAAACACATTATTAATTGTTAAATCGTAATGTGATAAGCGAGAAATATCGGGAAAAATTATGATAGGAAAGTATGTTATAGATATTGGATAAGCAAAAGTTGACGAGATGGCCGTGGCGGGGATCTTAGCATCCTCGACTGATGAGGTTGGAGCCGTTAAAATTTATCCAAGCGGTGTCGAGTATTAAAGTAGTATAGTTCCTCTGCGCTACCGCCGACTTTTAGAGTGGTAAGTGGCGACTTTTGTTATGAAGTCAAAACTTATGCGATTATAAATGATATTTTAGGAAAAGGATTTGATATAGAGCGAAATTCTTTCATTAAATAAGCGAATAAATGAGCGACGACTCGAAAATTATTTGATCATTCTTACTACGGCGTATTGTTGATTCATTCTAGTTCCACTCTTACCTTTATGCAAATTTTAAATATACATGCACGATTGTTTCTTAAATATCATGCGATTGTTTATCTTACATTACGAGAACTGCTTTAGCGTTGATCTCTAAGTTTTAGCTTATGATCTTCTGGATTGATAATTTGAGGAAAGAGGCGAGGTGGATAGAAATTTGGTCAGTTTGTTGATTAGTGCAATTTTGGAGTGTATAGTTTTGGGAAGATTAAAAGCTTTTTTTGATTAAAACTTTTATCTTGATGTCTAGTTGTTACGTATTTATGTCTGGCTTAAAGATTTTAAATGCTTATTTGGTGATATGAATTAAGTAGTATATGAATTTTAAATTTTGTGATGATTTGATTAGATAATTTAACTTTCCTTTGTTAGCATAGGTTGGAGCGTGTATTTGGAATCACGTAATCATCATTCTATTCATACACTTGATTGACCTAGTATAAAGGTTGGGGTCATGCGGGGTGTAATGAGAAAGAGTGTCGAGCGATAAGATTGATGAGCGATAGATAGGCGTGATTTGGATTTAGAATAAGTATTGAATTGAGTAATCTGAGTATAGGGCGATTAATTTTGGGTTTGTAATCCATATATTTTACCCTCATACATGATATATTAAATGATAAAATGTATCAAATAAATAATTCTTGTAATTACATATTAATTTGAAGAAATCGGAAAGGTTAGATGTGATCCTTCAGGAAATGCTGACCACTACGTCTTGAGATAATTGAGTGAAAATCTGGTAGCAAGTGATGAAGGTAGATCGATGAATTATTACGAGTGTTGTGATTACAGTAGTTGATAAAAGCATCTATGAAAAAATCTCAGTGGCACATATCTCAGTTTGGTTGAGTGGATCGGCGTTGAGGATATTTTAATCGTTCTCGATTGAGGAGTGTGATCCATAGTGGCGGAAGATTGGCGCTTAAAATTGGAAAAATTCAGATTGGATGATTTTTACGAAAATAAAAAAAGTAATCTTGCACTTTTGTATTAGAAGAGGAGGCGAAAAGGTGGTGGCGAGCTCAACCAGGGAAAAATTTGGAATAGATGCGATTACATAAATGGGATGACTTGTTAAAGTGTTCAATTGGTTTATTCTAGACTTGCTTTCTGAAAAATTTTAATCTAAGATCAAAAACTATAATGCGGATATGAAGCAGTTCAACTCTTTTAGATATACTCGCATTATATCGATCTACGGGAAGAAATATCATGATTTTCTCAAGGCCCGAGATCAATTAAGGTTTAGCTTCTTTGATATCGATGAGTTCTCGGTGTTAGTTGAAATTTAGGAGAATTGAAAATGAGTTGAATTTTTAAAGCGATGGGATTCTGGTGACAATAGCAAAACTTTGAAAAAGCGATTTCTCTAACAGAAATTTAAATTTGATGATGACAAATTTAGTTGAAAAACATTGTGATAAGTGTGGAAAGCGACATTTTGGTCAATGTTTGGATTAGGAAATCTTCTGAGATGTGGTCGGTGGACATCGTCGGGGTGGAGAAGAAGAATAATATAAAATCATATAATTATCGGGGCGGTCAATGAAAGAAAGTTTTGGAAAAGGAAGTCGTAACACACAGTTTTGGGAAAACCTTGATTCAAAAAAGGAAACTTGAGCGTAAAACCAACCTCCAGTAAAAGCCAGAGTTTTTGCCATCACTCCGTAGGAATCAAATGAATCAAATGAAGTGGTGTCAGGTATGCTTAAAATTTCAGATCATTTGGGTTGATTTTTTGTTTAATTAGTGCTTCGTTCATTTGATTCGATTATAAGTTTACCAGTTGATGTTATTTATTTCACATCTGTATTGAATATGGAGATGTCTTCTGGTGATAGTTTGAGTACAAATAGGAAATGTGTTGTTGACATTAACATTCAAGATAAACAATTTCTACACTAATTATCTTTCGTCGACATTTTGGCATTATCTTAGGTATGGATTGGTTGATCAAATATTTTGCAACAATTGAATGCTGGAAGAGAAAAGTGAAATTTTGCATGCCTGGTGAAAAATCATTTTATTTTTCTTGTGATAAGAATGTCGTATTTTCTTTGATTAGTGTAGTGAAATTGAGTAAATATTTAAGAAGTGGTGAAATTGTATTTCTGGTCAAATTAGATGTGTTGAATAAGGAGTGTTTGGTAACATTCAGGTTGTTTTTAATTTCGATGTGTTTAGAATTAGGGTTATGTAGCCGAAAGTAGTTTGGGATTGATATGCAATCACAGTACAACTTTTATACATAAATATCCTTATAGGATGGCTCACAGAATTGTAATAATTGAAGTGTCGATTCAGAGAATAAAAGGATTTATTTATGACTTCACGCGTGGAGTGCGTCTTATTGTTAAGAAAAAAAGATGAATTATCACGATTGTGTATTGATTGAGTTAAATAAAGTGCAATCGAAACAAGTATCTACAAAGGATTTTTTGATCGGTTGGAGGGCTACTTGTATTTTCAGAATTGATCGAGATGGATATCATCGGGTTAGAGTTAAAGATCGCGATATTTTTTAAAAGCGACTTTTGGAACATATGGACATTATGAATTTCTTGTTATGTCATTTGGTTTTAACTAATCTCTGCGTCTTTATAGACTTAATGAATCGTGTTTTATTCTTGGTGGGCCAGGTTTGTTATCATCTTTATTGATGATATTAATTTATTTTAAAGCGGCGAAGAAGCGTCTGAAATCATCGATTATTTTAGAGTTATTAAGACAAAATCAATTATTTGCGAATTTTTGAAATGTGAATTTTGGATGCGTAGTGTCGCATTTAAGTCATTATCGGTGGCGAAGGAGTTTACATTGATCTCAAGTAAAAACAATTTTAGAATGGAATTCCAAAGTTTTTAGGCTTAGCAGGTTATTACGGGAAATTTGTCGAGAGATTTTCTCGTATTGTAATCCTCTCTAATTTATTGAGAAAGGATGTTAAATTTGATAGACCGAATGTGGCGAGTTTTTTGAATTGATAAAGCATTTGACGCAGTTTTAGCTATTATCGAGCGAGGATTCCAAATATTTAGTGATGCATCTTTAAAAGTTTGGATTGTGTTTTAATGCGAAACGAAAGCGATTCTTTATCTTGAGACAATTAAAATCTCGTGAAATTATCGTCGTGATCTAGAGTTAGCATTTGTGATTTTTATCTTAAAATTTGGATACATTACTTGTATGGAATGAAATCACGAAATTTTTTCGATCATCAGTCTTAAATATATCTTTTCTGAAAGAATTGAATCTAAGACAAAGAAGATGGCTTGAGTTCATTAAAGATTATGATTTAAATATTGTATTGTCAGGCAAAGTAATGTGGTAGCGAATCTTTAAGCCAGTCAGAAATGCCGGTTGGATTATCACTTAAAGTCGAGTTGATCGAGAGAATTAGAATCTGTTAGAAGTTAGAAGATTGATGATCGGCATTTATATCGATTGGCAGTCTGTCAACTTTATTTGTGAGAATCACTGAATTGGATCGTGGATATCGAAATTCATTAAACAAATCAGTAGTAGAAGCAAAATTTTCTTTACAGATCGAGGTGTTATTCGAAAGAATTCCTGATTATAGATGCCGTGATGTTGATTTGAGACGAAATTTTACGAGGAGGCTTGTCAGGCGGGATATATTATTCATCCAGTAATTCAAAATATATAAAGATTTAAAATTTTGGTGGGTATGAAGAAAGAAATGAATATGTCTTTAAATATCGAAACTAATTGTTAAAGGCGGCATCAAAGACGGTGGATTATTCTGATCATTACATACGAGTGGAAGTGGGAAAAATTGATGGATTTTGTTATGGGATTTCACTAGATCAAGCAGTCATTGATAGTATCACGGGTTGTTGTGGATAGATTGAGTCATTTCATTTCATGAAACAGACAATTGATTGATAAATTGTCCAAATTATATGTTAAAAAAAAATTATAAAACTTATTGTTAAAAGTGATCGTCTACAAAGATGGTAGATTCTATAGATTATGGAATAAAATTTAGAGGCGCACACATTTACATTTAAAGCGACACATCGGTGATGAATGATCGAAAGAACAATTCAAGTCACAGAGGATTTGTTGAGGTATGTGTTTTAGATTTTGGAGGTAGGCGGGAAGATCATATTCACATGATCAGTTTCTTCTAATAATATCAATCTAGTATTGAGATGGCTCGTATGAAGCATTTGTATGGTGAAAGTGTAGAACTCCATTGAGTTGAAGAAAGAAAACGGCAATTTATTAGGTCGAGTTGGTTGATCAATTCTGAGAAAATCAGTTAATCGAGGATAGATTAAAAAATTTCGGGATCGTCAGAATTCGACTTAAAAGCTAGAATTTCAAGTTGGAGAATTTGTATTCTTGAAAGTCAAACTATAAAGGAATTAGTAGATTTGGTGAAGGTAAGCTGAATACATGGGGCCTTTTGAAATCTTGAAAGGATCGCATATGCTAAACTGCCTTGCATTTGAATTGTTCATCTTTCGCATTTGATGTTGAGAAAATGGATCACAATCTGAGCGAGAAAATTTCATATACAAAGTTTGAAATACAAGATTGACTTATCATTGGAGCGGAAAAGATTTTGGAATTTGATGTGAAGAGATTACGAAATAGACAAATTTCTATGTTAAAATTAAATGACCTGAGCCGAAGAAATTTACTTGGGAGGTTGAACGAGATGAGACAAAGTTTCTCTTCTGGAATGATTGAGAAGAAATTTAGGATGAAATTTTTTAAGAAGGAGAAATTGTAATATCAATTAAATTTAATTTCTTAATTAATTTTGTTTTATCTAATTAATCGTCGTTCTTGTAGTGATATAAGCGTAAACTTTACTTTGCATCGTGGGATTAAGGATTTAATCGTGTATGGTTGGATCAGGAAGGTAATCTCTTGACTTCCTTATTTCATTTCCTCTGGGCCGCAGCGATAAATTCCTCCTTACTTTTCCTCTGCCGCTTCACGAGAGCCGCTCGCTGGTCGACTTTGGCGGATTGCCTCAGTGGCGCTAGCATGCTCGAGGGATCACCGACGGCTTGAGTCGCTCGGGGCTGACGCCGGGTGGAGTCCGTGAACCGATGGTCTAAGGGATTTCACGGTCGGCCGTCGGAAGCTTAGGGAGTTGCGTGAGTTCAATTTCTTTTCTATTCTATTTCCTTGTAGCTTCCTTGGTGTAGAAATCGTGTAGGGAGTTCAAGTATCTTAGGTGCCAGTGTATTAGAATGGGGGTTTAATATTGGCATTTTGTTAATTTTAGTTTGTTAATTTAATCGGTAATTAGTGTTGATAGTTAAGATTCGTTGGAGTCGTTACTCTGCGTTTGAAAGATGATATGAGAACGTCAATTTGAGGTAAGAATGCTTTAAAGGCGGTGATCTCTTTATGTTAAATGTATTTATGAGTTTTAAATGTATTGAAAAGTAATTGATTATAGGTTGTGTCTTCGAGGAAGCGTCGAGCAATCGCGAAACGCAGATCTTGAGGTGAGCATAATTCTTTTTAAATTGTTTATAGTCTGTATCATTTTTCTGATCTTATAAATTGTATGAATAAATATATATATTTACGTATATTAGCGATTATAAATCTTTTCTTGCGAGTATAACATGATTATCAGGTTAGTTCATTTTCTTTAATAGCGTATGATTTTGTTGGCGTATGAAAATGTTTTTAAAACGTCATTATTAATTAAATCTGATAATGTGATAAACAGAAATGTCGGAAAAATTGTGATAGAAGGCTATGTTATAGATATCTGCGAAGATAGCAAAGTTCGGCGAGATGGTAGTGGCCGGATCTTAGCATCCCGACTCATTTATTGAGGTTGGAGTTAATATGTCGGAAATTAGGCAAATGTATAGTTTTATTTTTGCTGCCACTTTAGGCCAGTGGATTGACTTTGTTATGAAGTCAACTATCTGATTATAAATGATATTTAGAAAAGGATTTGATATAAATGAAATTGCTTTAAAAAATAAATAAATGAGCGACTTTCCGTAATGATTATTGATCATTACTACTAGTATTGTTTAATTCATTTATGACATATTTCTTACCTTTATCAATTTTAAATATCGTACGCGATTATTTCTTAAATATTACACGATTGTTTAAAGGCCTTGTTCGAGCTTACTTTAGCATTATTGATCTGAAACTTTTGGCTTATGATCTTCTGATTGATAATTTGGGAAAAGGCGAGGTGGGTAGAAAAGTCTTTGTTGATTGCAGTTTGGAATGTATAGTTTGGGAAGATTAAAAGCGTGAAAATCTTTAAGTTTCATCTGAGCTAAAGGCACGTATTAAAGTATATGAATTAAGTAGTATATGAATTTTAAATTTTGTGATGATTTGATTAGATAAATTTCGCTTTCTCGTTCATGATACGAGGTTGGAGCGTGTATTTGGAATCATATACAGCAGAATATATTGATACACTGATTACTGTATAAGGGTAGAATTAAATCAGGGGTGTGACACTTAAGATATGAGTGACTTTACTCTTAGAGATAAAATCGAAATGAGTATGTTGGAAAAGTTGTAGCTTCATGTGGGATCGAAAATTCATATATCTTTTCGAAAAAAGGAAAGAGTTGTTTAAGTGTTGATAATTTGAAGGCGGATGAATAGTAGATAAGACACTACCAGATTTGTTCTCATTTGGTGAACTTTTATATCTGGTTAGGGTTTCTATATAGCAGTATAATTAATTACATCTTGAGAGAAATCTTTTCGATTAAATTTGATCGATGAATCGTTAAAGCAGTATATAATTCGATGAGTGGAGTTTAGAACTTATGAAATTTATCATTTTAACTTAAAACTTTTGTGGGGAACGATGGCCCGTCGAATCCGTAGTTCCGTCATCCGGTTCGATCGTCAGTCGAGGAGGTAGTCGATGACCGAAGGATCCTGTCGACAATGGGTTCGTCGTCCGTGTCCTTGTAGACGGGTGGAGTTTGTCACAGGGGACAATATAAGTCAGCCTTTAGAACTTTTTTGCAAATCATTCTACGTTTCCATCGAAAAGCAGTTAGAACATCTAGTGGCCAAATTAGTGGTGTATATCGCGGAACCACCCGGTCGGAGAAGTTAAATAGCCATTTATGTGTGGTCTTATGCAGCCGGGACGAGGGCAGATGTCTGAGAACTTTAGAATATTTGAGTGTGAAGGTAGTTATGTTTAATTTGACTCTTTGTGAAAAATTTTCTTAATTTTGTAGAACAATTGTGGAGGTGAATTGATTTTATTTATTTTTTTTATTTTTATTTTTTTAAAGTTAAATAATTAATTTCATTTTTTTTATATTTTTTTTTTGTATTTTGAATTTTGATCATTTATGATTGATTTTAGATTTGAATATATATGATCATTTATCATTTGTCTTTCATAATTACATTACCGTAATAGATTGATGATAGGCGCTTATCTACTCTGTCGATTTTACAGAGGATCAGTGCAATTCATCATCTCGAAGTATAATCCTTCTCTAGTTTGAGCATGAGGATCGGTTTGGGACTTTTTCAAATTTGAATTTTAAGTATGTTAGTTTATCTTGTATTATATGTGAATTAAAACTACCGGATATTATTAATTTGAAATTTTATAATATCAAATTTTTAAGTTTTATTAACGGGACGGTCAGAACCAAGGGATGATATAGCATATTCTTTTGTATTTGACTTAGCATTCTCATATAGATATCTCATTCTTTGAATTGTATGGGCATTAGAATGTCCCAAGTTGAGTTTCGATGTCAAATTTTGATTTTGAGTTTTGTTAGCGGACGGTCAGAAGACAGCAAAGGGAAGTGTAGCATTGTTCTTGTATTTGACATGATTGTAATGCATTAGTTTTATATGGGATTTTAGGTTTTGTTAACTTGGGACTCAGAAGAAAGCGTAGCATTTGTTCTTTTTGTTTTAAACTTTATGATCTACATTGTTTGAAAACTCAATATATCTGAGTATCGTTATTTTAAAATGTTATATGGACGTTGAATATACAGTTGAAATATATATTCAATTCTGAAGCTTAGATTTTAATATGACATTTTAGGTTTTATTAACCAGAAGAAGCAAGGAAGCGTGCATTTATTCTTTTTTTTGTTTTATACCAAAGCGTGTCTCATTGTTTGAACACTTCATCTGACAGTATCTTCTTTTAAAATGTTGTATGGGCATTGAATGTCAGTTGAAATATATGTTCAATTTGACTTAGATTTTAATATGACATTTTTAGGTTTTATTCTTGGACGGTCAAGACCAAAGGAAGATAAACCACAATATTTCGACTATTTTCTGCAGGAGGATCAATAGATTAATTATTTGAAGATCATTAAAACCTTAAGTCAGATTAGCATAAAGGATGGGTTTGAGATTTTCTTAGAATTGAACTTTAAAATATCGATTAAATGATCGATAGATTTATCTTTAGTCGTTTGGAATTAACTTAAGATTCTGATAAGCATCATTAAATTTTAGGTTTGTTAACGGACGGTAAACAAAAGCGTAGCATTTATTCTTTTGTTTATCTAACTATGGCATGTCATTGTTTGAACAGATCATCAAGTATCTTCTTTTAAAATGTTATATGGGCGTTGAATATAGTGAAATATATTGTTGATTTGAAATGATTTTAAATATCGTTAGGTTTTATTACGGTCAAGAAAAAGCGTAAATTGTTCTTTTGTTTATATAACAGCGTGTCAAATTGTTTGAGCAATGGCATACATGAGTATCACTTCTTTTAAAATGTTGTATGGACGTTGAATGTAGTTGAAATATATGTTCATTTTAGATTTTAATATAGCATTTTAGGTTTTGTCCGGGACGGTAGAAACCCAAAGCGTGTTGTTGTTCTTTTGTTTTATACAAACTAGCGTTCATTGTTTGAACCTTCATTTCTGAGTATCACGTTCTTTTAAAATGTTGTATGGGTGAATGTCAGTTGAAATATATTCAATTAAACTTAGATTTTAATATATGACATTTTAGGTTTTGTTAAGGAGTAGAAACCGGAAATATAAGCATCTGTTCATCTTTGGTGGCGTTTTTAAGTTTATTAAGAAATTAGGTCAATGAGATAGATATAATTCGATTGAGAATATCTTGTCATTTTAAAACAATGGCATAGTTAAATTACAATGGCGAGGATATAAATTTGAAATAAATCATTTGGAAGATATGATCATATGTAGAGGCAGCTTAAAATATTCTGCATTTGTTTTGGCGATCCTTTTTTTAAATCAGAAATTTAAGAGATTTGAAAATAATTGATTTGAAGTATGATAATATGTGAGCATAAAAGGGTTTAGGCGTTGTTTTGAGCGATCATCTTTTATAACAAAATGAACATTAGAGTGAAAATAATGATTTGGAAGCTTATTATATGAGTAAGTAATAATGGCCAAAATGGCTTGGGTCGTTGATTTAAATTTAATAGCCTCTCACATGTATAAAATCGAAGTATAAAGGCGAAAATAATTGGTTGGAGGCGTATGATCATAAAGAGTAATGTATTTTAAAATAGCTTGAATTGATTTAGAAATGCTACTCTCATGATATAAAATCAATGGCATAAAGTGAAAATAATTCTTTGGAATATGATATATCTTAGTTTATTTCTCTTGAAAGGAAGGGGAATATAAAAAATGAGTAGATGTAATATTTATTTAAAGAGCAGTGGATTAATTAAATCACCTCTCCTCCTTCTTATGTGGCAGTGGGGACATGGTATTAAATTTATTAAAGATGGCGAGCTTTCTTTCCACTGAAAGAAAGGGATAAGGATACACGTCTTTCATCCTTCAGTAATGATGCGCTTAGATGGTTCATTGCTGATTTTAATGAGCATTATGTGTCAGATGATGACAGGTGAGAAAAGAGGTAGAAAATCATAAATAAGAGAATCTATAAAATCATCATACCATTCTCATTCTTTCATTTTCTCTGATTTTTGAGTTTGAGTTCTCAGAACATAAAGAGAAACTAAGTGTCATAAAATTTGTAAGTTTTCATATCCCATTTAGCAATTTTCCATTTTTTTGGTATTTTTTATGATGGATCATAAAATAAAATGTTTAAATTTCATATGTCTTCCCCTTGATAAATTTTTTTTTGTCATGTTTATAATCATATGCGGATCATGTGAAAATGGACATATGGGTAAAAGATAACATATTAAAACATGTATTTAAGCGTTTTCAGCGTATACAATAAGATTTAAGTATATTAGAGCCGTACAAATACATGTCATAAATAACATCCATTTATTATTACACCACTTGTCCATGTTAAGCATGTAAAGAATAGAAAGATTACATTCATAGGATGAATAGTTTACATAGGTGTCATATATGATCATGCAAGAATATTACCATTTCTCCATAGGAAACCGATTTTGAGCAAGATGAATGAAATCTATAGGAAGCAAAAGCAAGAGAAAAATGGTTAGCCATACATTATCCAACATTTTTAAAGATACACCATAAAATCAAGTAGATAATAAATAAAATGAGATTTGGGCCATACATCATCCCAAATCTAAAGGAAACTCTTAGCATGATCGGCATAAGATATAGCATATTGAAAACCTAACTTCCAAAGAAGCTCAAATGCATAAAACAAGCTTAGGGTTAGAGAAACAACGGAGGTTTAGCTAAGAGGAAAGGAGGAAAAGGGGTTTGGGTTAGGGTTCAGTAAGGCTCACGGTCAGCTCGGTTCTTCATCGTGAGGAGGAAGGAAGGAAGAATCGTGAGAGGGAGAAAGACGAAGAAACGAAAGTTCTTCGTCACGAGGAGGAGCTGCCTAGAGCCGATCATGAGAAGAGAGTTTCAGTAGAAGGAGAAGAAACAACGAAGCGAGAAGAGGAATCGTCTGAGGAGCCGTCGTCAGCGGCGGAGCGTCGAAGGAGGAGTCAAGAGAACCGTCAGAGGAAAGGCAGAAGCGAGAAGCGAAGAGGATGTCGAATGAGTCAACGCCTCGTTTTTACAAATCAGCTCCTTCATTGGCTGGCCGGCAGAAATCCAGCGTGTGCGGGGTTAGGTAGGGATTAAGCGGGATTAAGACTTAAGCATTAGTCCTTTAATTATAATTTAATATTATTTTATATGATATTAATTTATCTCCCAATATGGTGTCAATTTAGTTGTTTTGTTATGCGAAACCTTGCAATGCGATCAATTCGTGTCGGAGGCAATTGGACGGCGTCGGCGATGGTAAGTAGAAATTAGGTTAAATTATCGGCGTCGCATTGATGTCGGCGTTACGCCTTTGCGAATGGTCACCGGAAGGTGTCGTTTGATAGATATTGGCAACAGCGGCGCGTCGTTATAGCGAGTCGTTTAGACGTCGTCGAGCCGACTTTGATTTATTAATTTCATTAAAATTAATTTTAATTATTTTTTGGATCGATCAATTGATTTGATATTTTATTTAATTAATTTTAATATTTTCGGCGCGTTGCGGCGTCATCGTCGAATAAAGCGAATTTGATCGGTTGGATCGCGATTTGAGGATTTTAAAATCCACCTTATTTATTTAATTTAATGTGGCATAGTTGTAGGTCAACAATGCCCCAACAACATGTGTGCGCATGGGCGGACGTGTTTGTTGTAATGAATTGACCTTCGGATCTCGAGATTTGCTTGGATGTCAGCAGTTGTAATTTCTACAACCGATAATACATCGTTGCCTTTGATAGAAGTGGGTATAACTCGGGTTGGGCAAGCATTTGCATTTCATCGGTTCAAGCTGATAGCTCGTTGAGCCGGTATTGTCATTAGTCAATGTTTTGTGCTTGATGGACTAGATGAAGGAGATGATTTGACTTGTCATCATCAACTTGTCGAGAATTTGATGCATCTTCAACTATGTTTTCTTTGGCGGACTTGTTGAAGACTTCCTCACGAGAGCTTGAAATTTATATTTTCTCCTCTATCACGCTTTGTGCCTTGCGGATTTGATGGAGTTGATGAGATGAGATGAAACATCTTGTCTGCTTTTATGCTTTAACGGACTTGTTGAAGATCTCGAATTTGGAATTTGTATTTTCCTCTGTCCACGTGCCTTGGTGGACTTGATGGAGTCGGTGAGATGAGAATGTCTTGCTGCTTTGGACTTGTTGAAGACTTCATCTCGAACTTTGGGATTTGCATTTTCCTCTGTCGGCTTTCTGCCTTGACGGACTTGTTGATGAGATAGAAATATCTTGGTCACTGCTGCTTTGGACTTGTTGAAGATTTCATCCTGTATCTTTATACTCCTTTATCGGCTTCATGCTTGGATTTGATGGAGTAAAATCACGAATTATCTGGAGATTTGTCGCGTCTGAAATTACATACGCCAGCTTTACGCTTTGCGGGCTTGTAGAAGGATAAATGACGACAGCTCTCGAGCTTGTGTTGGATCAATAAAAGAATCATCGATCTGTGCTTTGCACATGTAATGAACATCTTGATGACAAAAAACTCCCTTAGTTCGGCATTTAGCCTTATACGAACATTGGGATAGCTTCTTCGATCCTCTGCTTTTTGCTTGATTGGACTTACTGAAGAAGAATTTCCGGTCTTTGCTTTACGCTTTGATAGACTTCTTGAAGGAGTTGAGATTTTCGTTTGTATTTGATTCCAAACTTCGGCTTAGTGCCTTCTCAGTAAGGATATCTTTGTTTGTTGTAGAATTTTGAAAGATGACCTTACGACCAATAGGGATAATTTCCCGTCACGGGTCACTTAAACTCACCAAGTTGGAGAGATTTGGGGATTTGGATGCTCTTGTCTTTGAACTAGCAGTAGGAGGATCCCTACTACGACTTTGTGGCGTGTTGAGTAAGCAGTCTGTCGGTGACTTCGTATTTTGGCGTGTTGAGTCAGGCTTATACACCCTTGAGTGGTGGACTTGAATTGATGAAGGATTTTATCCTCGGGTAACGAGATGGGGATCTCTTACTACGGCCTTTGTGGCGTGTTGAGTAGAACTGTCGGTGACTTCGATATTTGCGTGTTGAGTCGACCTTATACCGACTCGAGCCTTTAGATTTGAAGTGGGATGATAAATGTATATCCAACTTGGTTTGTTGAAGTTTCTTGACTTGAAAATTTTCTTGGTCGATAAGACTTTTAAATTTGAGCATTTGAACATAATTTTGAGTATGCATGTGGGGATCTCTTGGCGATGTCACGAAAGAAAGAAAGGCCCTGTCTTTAGAATGCGATACTTTCTTATAAAACTTTAAAAAAATGCCGTATACGGGGGATTTTTTATTTTATTTTGAAATGCATTCTTGTGTTACTGAGAATTTCAATGAAAATTTTTAAGTGTTTGACAAAGATTTTCAAATCACGATTGTCAATCACACTTTCATGTGTAATATTTCTTTAGATCAGTTGATTGGCGGCATTGGTCTTTCACCTTTGAAGTCCGGCGATAGGCTCCTCTTGATATACCTTTTCAATAAGGTCCTTCCCGATTAGGTTCAAATTCTGCCAATTCTGCGATGAGGGATGATTGGTCTTCTGACCGATTCTCCTTCGAAAAGCTTCGAGGGCGTCTTGTATGATCGAATGCTCACGGACATCCCGATAGACTTCTAGATTTTCTTTGAGCTTGGAGCGACCTCGTCAAGCGCATCAATCTTCCATCCGAGCGAGCATTCTCATCTTGGGTAAGATTTTGTTGAATGGCTATTTTCGAAGGTAGTTCAACTTGAGTGGCAAAAGCGCTTGACCCCACCAGTGCATAGGGGGTAGACTTTGTAGGAGTTTGTAAGTGGTGGTAAGCCATGCTTCCACAAGTTTGGTATGCCACTCCCTTTTATTTCTTGTGAGAATTTTCTAAGCAATTTGACTAGTGTTTTATTAAATGCCAAACCATTTGCTCTCGGATTATAAATTGAATATGATCAATCTTATGTCGATCGCAAATTTATAAACTTTAGTACTTTTGAAGGCGTGACATTTATCGAAATGATTGGTGGTACAATCATACAATATTGTGGGTAAAGAAGTTAGTCACTTGTATCTTCTTTAAATGGTGCGACTTGACCTTGGAGAAATAATCGGTGGTGCTAAGATGAAGCGGTGACCGGTGATGATGGCGGATCAATTGGTCGATTACATCTCCCCAAGACTCAAGCGAGATCTATCGTTGGATGCAGATTTGGAGGCGATGAATTATTCTGTGGACGACATTCATGGCATCTCTTGGCATGATTGATACAATCTTTTACCATAGGCGGTAATAGTATCCAATTCTTTTAATTTTGAAAGCCATTTTAGGACGATTGGTGTGCACAAAGTCCTTGATGGATTTCAACAATTACTTTGTTATTCTTATTCCCACATCATGTACGTCACGCGCGAAGGATCTACGATCTGAGTATTGCCAACATAAGCATATAGTGAAGCCTTTTCTCGAGTTGTGCATTTATCGACTTATTACTTAATTTGCCTTCCTTGAAGTAGTCGACGAAGAGCGTCTCAGTCTTCCTTCTCTTCTATAAAAATTTCATTGTGTTTTGGCACCTGGTTGGAGGCTTTCTTCTGGAATGGTTTGAAGCTTGTCTTGTTGACTTTGAGAAATAATTTGTAAGGGAGTGTAAGGAGCAACACGAGCTGCACCCTGCTGATTTATGTTTGACGACCCCTCTTCCAGCGGGGATCTTAAACTTATTGGCTCTAGGACTCGACGAGTGCACACACTAATTAGTATGTAATGCGTTCGTCCATACTCGCCATTTCTTTAGCTAATTTAGCTAAGTCACTTTGCTATTCACAGCTCTGGAGACTCGAGTCATAATGACATTTGGAATTTGCTTCATAAGCTCGAGAACTTCGTTTGTGATAGTAGGCCAATTCAAGCTTGTTGATTTTGTAAAGGCCCAACACTTGATTAATGGAGTTGAGAATGCCATAAATTTGCAATTCGGACTCCCATGGAAATGGCTTCCTCTAAACGCCACCGCTTCATATTACGCCCGTTGTTGGTTGGGGGTTGAGTTAATTTATAAGAATGTCTCGGTATGCCACCCCGGTGTGATCAAGATGAGGCAGTCTGAGCGAGCCTTTGGAAGATTTGAGGGTTGAGTGTATCCCAATGGGAAGCTCCATCAAAATACAATTCCCATTTGTTGCTTTTCTTTTCATATATGCATGATTTGCTCATCGGAAGATCATCGTTAAGCAATGAATCTGGGTATGGGATGGCGCAGAAAATCTGAATTTGCCCTTCACCGCTTTGGGGACATATGTAATATCAAATTGTAATAGAAGGACGGCCGTCTTGCGGCGGCGCTCGTTGGTCTTGTCATGAACTTCAGCGGATCGATCCTTGAGATAAGGGTAATTTTATGAGATAGCATGTAATGGCGTAGCTTTTGGGCGGCAAAATTAACGTCAAACTTCTCAATTGGAGAATAAGCGCTTGCTCCTATTAGTCTTATTAATGTAGTATAGAACATTCTCCTTTCCTTCCTCATTATGTGCATGACAAAGCACTAGAGATTCTTCTCTTTGTCTACAAGATGAGAGGCTTTCACGGGATTGGGCTGCAGAATGGTGGATTCAGGTTCGATATTCTTGATCTTGTCGAAGGCTCTTGACATTCTTCGTCCCACTTGAAAGAGTATCTTTCTTCATTAATTTTGCAAAGGGCGACATCCGGCGGTTGATATAAATCTTAATGAATGCGAGATGTCCTGTATGGAGCGAAGTTGGCGAAGACTCCTTGGAGGAGGCATTTCGACAATTCGCTTTGATTTTGTTGGGATCGATTTCAATCCCTCCACGGCGCCTGACATATCCAACTTTCGAAGAGACTCAAAGCGCGAGAGGATTCATCTTGAGATCATATTTTACGATTCTTTCAAAGCGATCCTTAAATCATCGAGATGATCTTTGCGATCTACTCTTGAGCGAGGTCATCAACATAGCACTCTACTTTTGATGAATCAACTTCGTCAGATTAGTGTCATAGCCTTTGGTATGTAGCTCGGCATTCTTCAAGGGCATGGCGTGTAACAATATACCCGATTGGCGTCACGAATGAGGTATGCTTCTCATCTTGAGAGCCATCTTGATTTGATTGTGATCCGTCCATAAATGAGAACATGTCGTGGTTTGAAGTGTTATCCACTACTTCGGTTGATCGGAAAGTCATCCTTTGGACATGCTTTGTTTAAATCCACGAAGTCGATCTGATCTGAATCGACCATTCTTCTTTTCCGGGGACAATATTAGCTATCCGGTCGGTATTTTTCTTGAATAAAACCAATGATGAGCTTCTTGGTTTACGCAATTACGTTCTTCAACCTCCAATCTCATTCGCTGAGGCTTGCTTGGCTGGTGATCACGGCTTAATTCTTGGTTGTGAACCGTATATCGAGGGATAAGCACGGCATTTCAATATGTCCAAAGCAATCCACAATTCACGAGCAAGGTTTTAATTCTTCCACTTATCTCTTGAAGTAGAGCGATGAGCGTTGAGGATCCTCTCGGTTCCCAATTAATTTCTTTAAGTTCATCCATAGTATTTGCCTCCCCACCATCTTCAAGCTCTTGGTGGTCACTACTTCACTTATTTGTGAGGACATTAAGAATGACATTCTCATCTTCATCATCCTCTCACTTATTCTGTTACAGCGTAACAGGTATATCCTAATGGACCGTTCTTGGATAACCAAGGCCTTTGGTAGTGTGTTTATTTCTCTTACCAATGGTTTGAGAACCTTTTGGGTACCACATCATTTCAAAGCTTAGTCCTTTGCTTTACTTGGACCCCATGTTTGCGCATTAGGTTTTGCATCTTTGGAGTAATATTTTGGTATCCTTGTGGGCATAGCTTCTTCTTCTTGAGATAGTTGCATTACCCGTCAGGATCTCTTCTTGACACCCCGGTTTATAAAAGCGGGCTTCACGGCGTGTTTTCAGGAGAGGAGGTACATAGAAGGTCACCAGTTCCTCGACTTTGTGAGTTTCTCGAGGGTGATTTCTTTAAAATGTGGGGAGGAAGGGGAGTGACTGAGTGTAGTCTCTCTGGCGATGGATCTATGATTGTTTTAAAGTAGGTGCATTGCACCTTACCTTCAAGATTCATTCATGTCAACGATTTTCTCGATCGAGCTTTTCGAAGAGTCATGCGGACCTTTGGATTTAGAAGAACACATTCATCTTCTTCTTGATATCCTTTGCTAGATGAGGGCAGTGTTATTGATTTTGGACTGTTCTTTATATCCTAGGAATATTTGGAACAATCTCCTTTTCCTTTATTCATTTTATCTTCTCCTTCTTAACTTGTTCTTTTATGGGTTTTGAAGTAGATGCGATTATTCTTAGTTGTTTTGTTAGCTTTGATTCCGGAAGGAAATAAGCGGCATCTTGATAAATCTTCATTTCATGCACCGCAAAAGGTTGCATGTCACCCTGTTGGCATTCTTCTCCATCCTTTGTATATTTCATACATTGATGCAATGTAGATGGGACAATGCCATACTTATGAAGTCATGGTCGACCCAGAAGAGCTCTGAATGAAGTATCTGCATCGATCACATGAAATTTAGCTTCTGTGTAAAGGTCTCCAAATTTAAGAGGAAGGGCGAATGACGATAGTTTTGTCCTTCTCATTGAATGAACCATGACTTTATCTCGTCCGGATGTTGTACATCAGAGATAGCCATCTAAGAGTTCTCAATTCATAAGATTCCACGGAGGAAGGGATCAATTAAGATCAGCGGTATTATAATTTCATCACTTTCATTTGTAACATCTGAGGCGATTGTGCTCTGTCCGGCATTAGATCATCTTACGAAAATGTGACGGTTGGAGGCTCTTGAACAGGTTAGGCGGTTTGACAAAATATGCTTGAACTTTTCTCTTTGAGAGCTTCAATTAAGGTGTTACGGAGATCTTACATTAGAAGTGCTTATATACACTAAGCTCTTGAATTTTTTAGATGGGATAGAATATTGTAGTCGATCCCTTTTGATGAAGGCTTCTTATTTGAATCCTTAGGGATAACTTTTTCATTGACTTTTTTTCTTTTCCTTTATCTTTATTCATTGGCTCTTTCCTGTTGGGATGGTAGCACTTTCGACCACTTCTCTCTCAAGTGCTTGACTACTTCATTTGCATCGAATCTTGGATGATTTCGATTCTTGACATCATCCCAATGATAGACTAGAAGATTGAGAATCCATTATATTTTTTTATGTTTGTTGATATGGTGAGCTCGTTCATCTTCATCGGGAAGCGAGTTCTTCTAGGCATTATCAACTTCATGCATCATCAAGCAAGACTTCGAGGAAGTTCTTGACATCTTCCCTTCTTCATTGATCGAAGATTTGAATAGATGCAAGCGTGAATGGGTCGCTTGATTGTATGTAATCTTCCATATTGATGATCTTTTGCGTTGCGACCATCATAGTAGTAGTAACATTTTGCTTCTTGTCTTCTTCTTTTATTTAATTTATTTTTTTTTTGTTTGGCGGGTTTCTTAGCCTTCCATTGCGGTATTTTATCTTTCATGAGATGAACTAGCCTTCCCATAACTTAGGTTTTGTCTCAACTCAATGCAGACTCAGTGGTGATTTCCTTGAATACACAGAGCCTTCTTGCTTCATTTTTTGATCTTTTTAGAGGCTGACGCCATCCTTCATCATCGACCGCTTCTCTTTGCCTTTATCATTGCTTGATAGTCGGAGATGAGGTGATTACTTTGGTGGATTCTTTCTTGGACGCCAATACCTTTGTCCGATAATGTGAATTCCCATTTCTATATTTTCTCTGCCAATCTTTGAATATGTAGCAATCTTGTGGGATGGCCGATGATATGGACATGATAGTTAGGATTATCGCTTGTCCGGTCTTGTCTTTTACACTCTGGTAGTTGGAGACTACTTTGAGTGCATGTTTAAACAATTTGGCCACACTTTCCTCTTAAAGAATACTCTTTGTTCGACTTTTCTTTTAGGGTCGGAGACGTTGAGTCATTCTCCTTTTGTTTGCTTTGGTCCGCCTTGCGACCTCGAGTACATCATTACCTCAAGTATGAGCTTGGGTTGTGGGCGATTGAGCAGCTGTCTTGGTTTTCTTGATAGGCAGTAGCTTTCTTTGTCTACGTTATAGACTAAGCTTACTGTATCCTTCTTGTATGAGGTGAAATGTGTTTCACCTTTCGAGCTTTTGCTCTTTTGAATTTATCTTGGTAGATCGGCGATAAATTTAATTTCTCAAATTTAGCCACCTATCAGTAGCTCTTGAAATGTGGTAATTGAAGCCATGCAAAGATAAAGCGCCATCTTATCATCGATGTTGCCCATCGATAGTTGGATCATGCTCTTCTTCTAATTGTTGTTCACATTTCATACTCATATTTGCCAGCGTAATATATCAGATTCTTGACTCGTCTTTCTTCCTCTTCTCGAGGCAAGATCGTGATTGTTGTCTTTTATTGTGAGCACCTTTTAACGAACATATTTTTCAAGTTCGCAAAGTGATTGAGTCATTTGATAACTTCGACATACCATTCAGCGGTCGAAGTTAGGCCCGGCTGGGAATAATAATGCATCATTACCTGTGTTCAGCGGGATGCTTTGAATTGGTAGATCTTTGTTTAGGATTACCATTTCGTCAAAGAGATTAAACTTTGGCATTGAATATCCCTTTGGGTATGGAATTTGATCATACTCAGCGGGATATGGGACCTTTACTAATTTTACGCGCCTTGCGGTATAACGACTTTGATCTTCTCATTCAAGATAATATCAAGTTGAGAGGCATCCGCGACTTGATATAGTTTGTATATTAGAAGCGGTTGTCGGTGACTCATTTATTTCAATCCGGGCTCAATTTGGACCCTTGAAGCATGTGAGATCAAATTTATTGGAGGATTTGCATTCTTTGGAGGCTTGATGATTATTTGGGGGCGGTGTTGGACTGCCGCTATTTCTCTGCATTTGCATCATCGCGTCATCGCATCATCATTTATTTCATTTTCATATTGGCGATTTCTTTATCTTTGGCTTTCATCGATTTGAATTTGTCTGCTCGCCAAAGTGGTAGTATCGGTGAAGGTGGGATTTTCTTCCCTTTCTTCTTCTTCTTCTTGTTGTTCCTCTCCTGAAGACTCGAGAGGATGCCTATTTGAACATTTTGTTGTTCTTGAGTTGAGGGAGAATGCTGTTATGCAGCCTTTGGTTGATATTGGCGCCAGGATGGCTCACCACTTGTTGCACCATATCTTGACTCTTCTTCTTCTTCTCCTCTTGGACAATTTCAGTCCGATGAACTTAGATTCCAAGTGTGGAATCGAAATTTCTTCGATTAGAGGGCTTGATCGAGTTAACCTCCTCTTGATGGGATGAGTTAATTGATGGCGGGATCCCGGAGATTCTCCAAGGTGTCTGTCATATCTTTATCATTGGGGCCCTCTTTTTTAGGCTCCCATCAGATAAATTTGAGTTTGGGCGGATCTCAGGAATTCACACGGATGTCACGCCATGCCTTTCTTTAGAGAATTTCTTTTTTGAGGCAGCCTCCATATCTGCTACCTTTCCACAGGGACCTTTCGGTGGATTCTGACAGCTTGTCCAAGTGTCACAGATGTTCACCGTGTGGGACATGGATTGATTGCGTCCGGCATTGGAGTTCGGGATGAGGTCTCCTTGGAGGCGATCCAACATCCATACGGGACCTTGGTATTTTCATGATCCTCTCTTGGCTACTTGGAGAACCCGATGCACTCGTCGAGATATAGTTTGGGTTTCCTCGCGGAGGAGGCTGGCGATGTTGTGTCGGAAGAATTTGTTTGAAAGAGGTAGTTTGTTAGTTTTAAGGTTATCAAACCGATTATGGGTGGAACACTCACTCTTTGGTTCCATAATTGTTGTTGGTTGTCAGAGGCGAAGTGTTGAGCATGCTCAAGATTTCTTTTCTTCTTTGCCTCGGTAAGCTTGCCTCGGATGAAGAAGCATCATACCTCCCGTGAATGGTTGGTGGATTGTTATTCGAGGGACAAAGAGCGTCAGCCCGTAGACCTCTTCATGATTGGTGTCTCAGAGGGGGTCTCTGAAAGGCGATGTTTCTTTTGAAGTGACCGTGATAGTCACAACTGAGGTGAGATTCTTTGCGGCGTGCGGGCGAGTTTTGAGTCGAGGCTAGCTGCTTTCGTTCAAGATGGTGAAATCCAGCTTACCTGGATGGTCTCCGGTGCTTCGACATTGATGTGGCGTTAAGCGGATGTTGGCGCCCGAGTAACGATGCAGTGTATGTGTCTTAATTCACGGAGTTTAAAGGTAAAATTAGCAATTAAAATAAAGCTATCACACTTACTTCCAAAATATGGTATGATAAGATAAAACATCTAAATACGCTTAAATAAAATCTCAAATGACTTAAGACTTTAGTAGAAAACTTTTAAGTTGTCAAGTTTAACTTATCATTCATTTTTTTCATTTCATTTTTTTTTTTTATGCATTATAACTTAGATTTGGCCAAAGATGGAAAGAAAACTCCCAGTCGAAATCTGTGGGATCAGAAAATTATACACATCTTTCAAAAAAAGGAAAGAGTTGTTTAAGTGTCGGTGATAATTTGAGATGAATAGTAGATAAGACCACTAGAGATTTCGTTCTCATTTGGTGAGAACTTTTTATATCTGGTTCGGGTTTCTATAAGCCCACATAGTTAATTACCCTCCATCGAGAGAGCACTTTCGATTAAGGTAGTCGATGAATCGTTAAAGAAACGTATATAATTGCGTGAGTGGAGTTTAGAACTTATGAAATTTATTATTTTAACTTAAAACTTTTGTGGGGAGCGATGATGGCGGATCGAATCCATGGTTAGTCATCCGGTATCGCGATCCGCAGTCACTTAGTCGAGGAGGTAGTCGACCAGAAGGATCCTGTCGACAACATGGGTTCGTCGTCAAGGTGTCCTTGTAGACACAGGGTGGAGTTTGTCTAGGGACAAATATAAGTCAAGCTTAGCATGGCTTTTGCAAATACATTCTACATTTCCATTTCAAGCAAAGCGGTTAAGAACATCTGAGTCGGCCGTGGTAAATAATTTAGTGGTGCCATATCAGCGTGAACCACGGTCGAGAGGCTCAGTGCATGCCATTTATGTGGTGCCAGCGGCAAAACCAGCGGACGGAGGACCGCAGCGTCACTACGAACTTTAGGAATATTTGAGTGTGAAGGTAGTTATGCATTTGATTTGACATTGGCTCTTTGTGAGCGAAAATTTTCTTAATTTGTCACCCGAAGACAAACAATTGCGGAGGGGTGAATTGATTTTATTTATTTTTTTTTTATTTTTATTTTTTTTAAAGTTAAATAATTAATTTCATTTTTTTTTTATATTTTTTTTTGTATTTTCTTTGAATTTTGATCATTTTATGATTGATTTTTAGATTTGAATATATATGATCATTTATCATTGAAATTTTAATTATAATTACCGATCGTAGTTAATATCGATTGATAGGCCTTTGTCTACACTCGATTTTCTGGTCGAGGATCAATTCATCATCTCGAAGTATAATCCTTCAAACCTTGTCCTCTAGTTTGAACATAGAGGATCGGGTTTGGGACTTTTCTTCAAGAATTTGAATTTTAGAAAATGTTATGTTGGTTCATATCTTGTATTATATATTAAACTACCGATATTATTAATTTGAAATTCTTATAATATCAAATTTTTAGGTTTTGTTAACGGACGGTCAGAAGACAAGCAGGGATGATATCATCGTTCTTTTGTATTTGACTTAGCATTTACTCAACATGCATATGGATATCTCTTTGAAAATTGTATGGACATTAAGATGTCTAATGTTGAATTTGATGTCAATGATTTTGAGTTTTTTTTACCGGACCGTCGAAGACCAGCGGAAGTGTAGCATTTATTCTTATTTGACATGATGTAATCAAGCATTAATTTTGATATATTTTAGGTTTTGTTAACGGGACGGTCAGAAAGCAGGGAAGCGTAGCATTTATTCTTTTTGTTTTATCCTAACTTGCGTGTCTTTGTTTGACAACACATACATTACTTATTCTTTTAAAATGTTGTATGGACATTGAATGTAGTTGAAATATATGTTCAATTTGTTTAGATTTTATAATTTTAGGTTTTGTTAGGACGTCCAAGACCAACGGAAGATAAATCTCTTTTTTTCTTGATCAATCTGATTAATTATTTGAAGTTTAGATCAATCATTAGACCTCATACAGATTTATGCTAAAGGATGTTTGATTTTTGAGATATTGACTTTTGAATATACATTATGATGAAATAGATTTATCTTTGTCGTTTGGTAATTAGATTTATAGCGTCGTTAAATTTTGGGTTTTTTGTTAGTCAGAAAACCGAAGGAAGATTGCATTTATTCTTTTTTGTTTTACGCATGTCTCTATTGTTTGAACACTTGACATACATACATATAAATTCTTTTAAAATGTTATATGGACATTGTTGTAGTTGAAATATATGTTGATTTAGCTTAGATTTTAATATACATTTTAGGTTTGTTAACCTCTAGAAAACCAAGGAGTAATTGTTCTTTTGTTTATAAGATGTCTATTGTTTGACACTTGTCATACGATTATCTTTCAAAATGTTGTGGACATTGAATGCTTGAAATATATGTTTAATTTGCAGCTTAGATTTTAATATGACATTTTAGGTTTGTTAAAGGTCAGAAGACAAACAAGCGTAGCGTTTTCTTTTGTTTATCTCACGCGTGTCTATTGTTTGAACACATACATTGAGTATAATTCTTTTAAAATGTTGTATGATTGAATGTAGTTGAAATATATATATTGAGCATTTTTTAATATATTTTTTTTTGTTCTAATAAACCAGAAATATATTTCATCAATTTGAGCATTTTTAGAAGTTCTTCAAAAGTGTGGATCAAGAATAAGATATATAAGCTTCGATTGAGAATATTTCTTTATTTAGAACAAATGATCTTTTAAATTGAATCAGGATAAAATGAAATAAATCATTTCATAATGATAAGAAATGATAAAGTAAAGATTTAGGCGTTTGTTTGAAAGATAATCTTTTACAAATCAATAAACGTAAATGAAAATAATTGATTTGGAAGGTATATGAATATAATGAATAGCTTAAAGTGGGTTTAGGCGTTGTTTTTAAAGATCTTTTTATAAAAATCATAACATAATGAAATAAATTGAGGCTTATGATCATTAGTAATGGAAAAATAGAATTTGATTTAATAGCCCTCTAAAATCGCATGATATAAATGGCATTTTATATCAATATAGGTAATGGGTAAAATAAAGTATTTGATTTAAATTTACTTCTCTCATATGTAAAATCATGATAAAGGTAAAATAATTCTTTTAAGCATATATATATCTAGCCCTTTTCTGTCAAAGGAAGGGGAATATAAAAATATGAGTAGATTCTATTTCATTTAAAGAAAAGTGGATTAATTAAAATCCACCTCCTTCCACAGCTCACAAGTCAATTTTAAAAGAGAGGTATGTAAAGACTTTCTTTCCACAAAGAAGGGATAAGGATCATGAGGCACAATGTCAATGTGCATTGCATTAAAATGGCGTCAAGATGGTTCACGCATCTATTTAATGATATTAAGATGATGTAATAGATGAAAAAGGGAATTTGAAAAATCTATAAATAAGAGAATTCTTTATAAATAAAATCCTCACACTTACTCTCATTTCTCCTTCTCTCTTGATTTCACAGTTTGAGTTCTCTGCATAAAATTAAGTTGTGTCAGTAAAATTTGTAGTTTTACCCTCTCTTTTTTTTTTTTTTTTGGTATTTTTATGATGGATGTCATGAAAATGTTTCATTTTGTATGTCTTTGATATACCCATTTTTTTTTGTCATTTATAATCATGTGCGATCAATGTGAAAATGCATATGGAGTAAAGATAACGCATAACATGTATTTAAGCATGTGTTCAGCGTGTCGGCGTATCAGTAAGTAGTATTACCAAGATCAACAAATAGTACGCGTAAGCATCCATTTGTATTCATCTTCAATAGCAGCATGTAAAGGGGTAGAAAGATTCAACATTCATCAAACAGGATGAATAGTTATCGTATGTCGTATGACATGAAAAGTGAGTTAAAACATAAGATATCATAAAAATCTTAAGCATTTTTTTTTACTTTTTTTTTTAAAATTTTTACGGACCTCGTCACCCATTTAAGCTGGGAAAGTTTCACCAGAAAAGGCATGGTATGTCGTGAAATACCTGAAAATTATTTGCCAGAAAGGCGTGCATGGGGTGCTTGATAGAATCCTTATCTCTCTTTATCAAAGTTTAATGAACATTCTCCCATGAGGTTCTGAAGGCGGCCGCGCTTATGCGAAAGTACATGATGTCTTAGTGAGACCGCAGTGAAATTTGATCTTGTTAGAAGATATCACATATGCAGAGTATAAAGATGAATTTACCAATCTTTATCTGGCTATCAAAGTTTATATCTCTCAGGGGTTCTTATGAACAACGCCAGAAAGGCGTTGCAGTATGTCGTGAGACAATTTGGCTTTGATAATAGCGTTTATATTAAGTCACTATCAGAGTATAAAGATGAATTTTACCGAATCCTTATCTGGCTTATCAAAGTTTATCCTCCGCTCTCCCGTTATATGAAGTACGCCAAGAAAGGCGTGTGGTCGTGAGACACAATTTGAAACTTTTGATATAGCATTCCATTAATATGATATCTATGCATATCAATGAACATGATAATATGATGATAATCAATCCCTTTCGTTAATTTCAGTTCAACTCATGAAGAAACAAATATATAATTCAGTAGAAACCAATTGAAAGTAGTAGAGAAATTCATAGGGAACAAAATAATATGATATTTAAGCATACATCCTTTCTTATCAAATTTTCAAACTTACTCAAATAAAGAAATTTTCAGAAAGCATCTTGATAAGTACTTGATTTCCCCTTACATAAAATAAATTTCAATGCTTCATGCCTCTCAGTTAATAGCTTTCCTTTCAAAATACTTTCAACATGTATCATACACTTAAATCGATTCAATTTCCCTAATAAAATATTTTCAGCATGCATTATCCCTTTAGAAAAGCCAATCAATGGATCTCTTAGTAAAACGATTTCAGCATGTATCATGCCCTAGATAACAAGATGATCTAATTTCCTCTTAGGTAAAACCAATTTCCATTTTCCTAGAAATTTTTTTTAGCAACGCTTTCTAACTAATGAAACAATCACTTGATTTCAGAGATAAATGCATAGATATCCATGAGAACATAGCATCATGATATTAGTGATTTAAGATGCAATAATTTGAAAACCCTCTTTTAATTTTAGATTTCAATCCAATCATGTGCAAGAGGCATAATATGTACCATTTCTCTAGGAAACCGATTTTGAGCAAGATGAACAAATGAAATCTATAGGAAATAGCAAGCAAGAAAAATGGTTGGGCCATACATTATCCCAAAGCATTTTCAGCAAGATAAACACCATAAAATCCGTAGATAATAGGAAATAAAATGAGATTTGGGCCATACATCATCCCAAATCCCTAAAGGAAACTCTTAGATCCAAGCATAAGATATAGCATATTGAAAAAAACTTCCAAAGAAGCTCAAATGCATAAAACAAGCTTAGGGTTAGAGAGAAACAACACGGAGGTTTGAATGCTAAGAGGAAAGGAGGAAAAGGGGTTTCTTTGGTTGGGGTTCTAAGGCTCATGGTCTTCGGTTCTTCAATCGTGAATGAGAGGAAGGAAGAATCGTGAGAGGGAGAAGAAAAATAGAAAGAACGAGAGAGTTCTTTCATCTGAGGAGCCGCCTGCCATCAAGGAAAGCAAAAGTTTCGAAGAAGGAGAGAAAACAACAGAGGGAGCCGCGGAGCCGTCGCGTCAACAAGGCGTCGAAGTCGAAACGAGAGAGAAACCAGAGGAAACGAGAGAGGATGTCGAATGAGGGTCAACCTCGTTTTAAAAATCGCGCTCTCGCATTTGAGTGAATCCGAGCGTGGGCGGCAGTTAGGTAGATTGGCGGGATTAAAGTACCATTAGTCCCTTTAATTATAATTTAATATTATTTTATATGTAATTTATGCACCAATATGAGTGTCAATTTAAGTTGTTTGATTGTCTTGCGAAACGCAACAGCGATCAATTTCGTGATCGGGTCGCGTCGGCGTGGATGAAATTAGGTTTAAATTATGCGACGTCGCGCGTTTCGACATTCGCGCACACTTTGTCGAATGGGTCTCCGGAAGGTGTCGTTTGATAGGTCGACATTTGGCGACAACGGCGCGATCAATTTCTAAGCGAGTCGTTTAGACGTCGTCTTCGACTTTGATTAGCGCATAATTTCATTAAAAATTAATTTTAATTTTTTTTTGGATCGATCATTAATCGATTTGATATTTTCTATTTAATTAATTTTAATATTTTCGACGCGTTGCAGCGTCGAATCGTCGAATTAAAATGAATTTGATCGGTTCGGATCGCGATTTGAGGGATTTTAAAATCCTTATTTATTTAATTTAATGTAGCTACATGGTTGTGGTCAACACTCTAAGTGGCGGATAAGATTAGAGAGAGTCGCCTTAGATGGTTTGGACATAAAGCGCCGTAATCGATGATCCGGTTAGGAGAGTAGATGTAGATTTGCTTATGTTAAGAAAGATGAGGCGACTAAAAATACTTGGTTAAGATGTATAAAAAATGACCAAGTATACTTGAATTAAATGAGAGTTTGACACATAATAGAACCTGATAGGCGAAGGATTCATGTGCGACCAAGTGGGATAAAGGCTTGTTGTTGTTGTTGTTGTATAATTATTCTTTTTGCAATCATGTTATTATTGTTTTGATGGATATTGATCTGTTTCATGATTGTTGTGTGCAATCTCTTTTGTGATTGCATAATCTTTTATATGAACTAAGTGGAAGTGGCTGACTTTTATTTTATTTATTGATATTGATGATATTAGTGGCTCTGTGTAAAAAAGAAAAAAGAAGAAGAATATAATTCCTTTTAAATAAATCTTGAGTATTGTCTATTACGTATTCGACACGATGTCACCCGCCTCACTATAAGAGTTATATCGTTTTGGGTCAGGACAGAATGCATATATCATAGATTTAGTTTCTCTTGATGATGATTATAGGATTTCAACATTGGCGTGCGCTAATAGTTAGAGTTCTCACCAACATGATTTTGGCCATATATATCTTGGTGGAATAAAGCCTTAGAGAGTATCTTTGAGCTTCTTTGTTCTGTGCAAAAACTTAAGTTTTAGGTCCTTTATTTTGTAGACAGCTTTATTGCATTGATGTTAGATCAAACACTCCTCTCTCGTAAACATAAATTTGGTTGAATCTGAAAATATAAATCTTGGCATCTACTATTCTCTTTAAGCTTGATCACTTTTATATTTATTTGTGATGTATCGTACTTTACCCGTAAATGTACTTCCCCATTAAGTTCGTCATTTTGTTATAATATATTGATATCATAGTCTATTACAAGTGTGAGTCATGAAATTTAAAATAAAAAAGATTAATGGCTATAGGCTGTACTTATTAGTGAGCACTAAGATGTTTTCAATATATTAGTTATGTTTGGAATAAAACTTAGAAGATACTTTCACAAATATCTTAAATGTTGGATTCTTCCCTGACCACAATCATAAGAATTTCAACATTGACATTCAGTATCGGCAAGGGTTCTAGCTGACACCGACTTGGACATCAATATCTCGGTGAGAGTTAAAAATGTTTGGAATAGTTTTATTGGGCATCCTCATCATGATATGAGGGTATACTCACATTTTGGAAAGGCTGTGGAGCATCCTTAATATATATATATATATATATATATATATATATATATATATATATATATATATATATATATATATATATATATATATATGCTTCATCAGTAGTGTGGATCGAATCATATCTCCTCTCCTATAGAAATCAACTTGGTTGAAGTCAAAACGTGCCAATCTTAATGTCCTTTGTTCTCTATATGCTCGATTTCTTTTGCAGCACTCAAGCTATCTAACGAAATTAACATTAAAATATACAAATAACTCAGATACACATGGTAGAATGACTAAATTCCAGAACTATAAAAGAGTTAAATTCATATCAGATCTCAATCTGGATCTGCCCTCATACTCACACATAAGGTCAGATCTGAATCGGATTAAAGCTTCTCAAATCTGACCAAAATTCTAATGCAATCGGATCATCAAACTAATTAACCAGACCATAGATAAGAAAGAGGAGAGTGGGATTGTGCAAGGCCAGAGAGAACAGCAGGTAAAATCAATGGTATGTTAAGGTGGAAGAGGAAGGAACAGGTGACTATTACACTACAAGAAGGGTAAAAACTGAGGAAAAGAAAAGCAGAAGGCAACAGGAGCAAGCCGAGAAGCAACCAAAAAAGGTACAAGATCATAGTGTCAACACTTGGAAAAGCAGAGCATGAATGAAATGGGTCATTATGGCAGAAATGAAGATAGCATAGATGATTGGAGGCAGAGACAAGAGTGGGGAAGGGAAAGCAACGAGAAGCTGTAAAGGAGACAACAGACTATTATGACAATGTTTGTAGAAAAGACAATAAACCAATAGAGCAAGGGAATGTGGATCTGACTACTAAACATAAGAGTAGAAGAGACAAGAAGATGTGCAACAAGAAATGAGTAAGATGGGACATCGTAAAGATTAGCTAGGAGATTGAGTTTTAAGTAGATCAATATTAACTTTGGGTACATTCAAGAATCCTAATAAATAATCAAAAAATAATGTTTGCATTAGTGAATTTTGTTGGTTCAGAATCAAAATAGTTCAACCTTAATTAATGTCAAATCCATCATAACCAAAACTGGTCAAGTCAGATTTTGAACTGAGTAATCAAATCAAGAATTGAATCCAATTAAAGGGTTAACTGGGTCAATTTTGGGCGATCCTTCTCCATACTTGACATATTAATAGCTATTTCATGCCTCTCCAAACTTCTAATCTATATGAAAGCTAGGTCAAAATGGACAAGAGGGGAAGATTGGTAGAAACCTTTTTTGCGATGGCAACCTTTTGAAAATAGTTTGGTTAATAAAACAATAGGTAACCCAACATGGGCACTCAACCTATTAAACACAAAGATAAGCCTACCTACCTTGTTCATCACACTATTCAACTGAGGAGCAGAATGTCACGCCGATATTTCAAGCTAATAAAAATAGGAAACACATAACAAGTGGGATACAAGCTGCCAGATAATGACACCAACTCAGCAAGTACTCAATCCAAGTTCCTCAACAAAGTGTTGATGGTATCAAGAAATAACCTAAACTCCTCTGGGGCAGAAAATAAAAATAAGAAGTGCTCATGTCATGTTTGGCTTTGCAGTTAGTTCATTGAAAAAAAAAAAGGAAAAAGCAACCACTGCAGAAAATTCCATGATGACAAGATTGTATCTCCAGCTCCTGTTTCATTTTGTCCACAGGGAAGGCAACAAAGCTGCAAATTTTTGCATACTTTTGTTTGGAAAAATACTCATCAGGATGGCATTGATTCTCCTCTTTTTTCATGTTTTAAGATGCACATTTTGATGATAACTAAAGGTTTTCTTTTGTTCGGATCCTCAAAGAGGATTTAGCACATATTGTACACTTTTAGCTAGTACTCCTTTTTTTTACATTAATGCAAATGCAATACTTTTAGTTGTAAATTCCATAATTAAACCTTGTAAAGAAAAATATTGAAGATAACTGCTGCACCCTAATTGCATATGGACTTTAACTAATAAGGCAAAGATAATTACATTTAATGCAATAATAAAATCTTTTGAAGGCATTGGTACAAGCCAACAAAAAAACATTAGAATGAATAAAAATCTAATAAGACTTTCCTTAGAAGAAAAGATTGATAGTGAAGGTTTTCAAAAAAAAATGACCTAATTATTAGTTAAAGAGTGGCTTATGAAATCAACCTGAAAAAAATGATGATTACAAAAAATAAAAAAATGAAAACATAATGAAGGGAAACTAACCTGACGTATAGCTGCCTCAATTTTTCTTTGTGATTCAACATCGAAAGGATCAGCGTACATCAGAGCCTAACAATAAAGGGACAAGAAACATTCATGTTAGCAAGCATCAAACTTACTTGAAAATATAACAGGAAGATAATTAGGTAACACCAAGACTACAACGATCTCAAAACAAATTGACAAAGAAACTCATTCGAGTAAAAAAGTGGAATAATGGGACAGTTATAAGTACTTTAATATGCAAACAAAACACTCAACTGCAAGATTTAAAAAAAAAATACAAATCTCAATTGCACCAATACCTACGCCTAAGATGAATATTCAAATGAGAAGTAAATTATGAATAGTAAGAAACAAAAAGAATCAACTGAGTATTTAAAAATGAAAGAATCCATAAATACAGTTTTTCAAGTCTTCTGAAACAAAAAAAAAAAAAAAGGAATTTGCATAGCCCAGCAAATCTCCTTTTATTCTCTTTCAAAATCAATAAATAATCTGCTTACGAGCTCTTCTTCTTGTTTATTCCTTAGCTGCAACTTTTGTTGATGACGCTCTCTCAAGATTCTTTGCAGATTATCAAGGTCATTTCCTTGTATTGCTCGTGCAAGTGCTGGATCATTCTGCAAGTTAACATAATTAAACCTTTTAGAAAAATACACCATTAATAAACTAGAAGAGCAATTATTCCAGATTAATAGAAGATGTTCGATCAAACTAAATAAATCAGATCATTTATTTCTATAACTTTATTTTCAAAAAAAATGTTCCACAACATCTATTCCATCAGGCTTATTACTTCTATACAAGTTTTAGCATGAAAGACTGTCCCTAAATATGCATATTGATAACCTCACCAACCGATATTTAACATCAAAACTAATAAATTTTGATTAACCCATGCCTAATGATAAGGCAAATCAAGTTAAACCAAAAACGTTTCTTAACGTTTACCTTCACTCTTAGCCTCTTCTTCGATCATGCATCCACTTCCACAAAGTATTCTGACCCTCTAAATTATATCAAAGGTTATGCCAATTTTCTGCTCGCACAGACATAAAACAAAATATATCTAGATAATTTAACAAAGAGTTAAACACCAAATTGGTCACCCAACAATTTATGGAAGACCAAAATAATCTCAGACTAAATAAAAAGACCAAATCAGTCCCTTGATTATTTCAAAATGGACCATTTTGATCCAATCATTTGGGTTTGGATGAAAATAAGTAGAAATATAACGGAAAAGATGGGGTAATATCGGAATTATAAAATAAGTTAACATTACAATGACATTTAGTGTAATAAAAATACATAAAATTTATGCCAAAAATTTATTTGCTCAAAATTTGCATAATATTAATCCAATCTCTTTATATCTGTAGCACACAAGAAAGAAAAATTAATAAAAAAAATTGAGATGCTTCATAAATCTAAAAAAAACTAAATTTTCAAAAATGCCCCTATTTTTAATACCTCAAATTGTTAGTTTGGATGGCTGGATCAAATTGGTCTCGTTTCAAATAGTTAAGGGACTAAATTGATCATTTTACTTAGTCTGGGATTATTTTGATCTTCCATAAATAGTTGGGAGACCAATTTGGTCCTTAACTCTTTTAACAAACATTCTTCATAGTGCCCACTAAACCCATATCTGCTAGTATTATCCATATCCGCACAAATATGCCATCAAAATGTTTAAATATGGAAAGTGATATGTATGAATTTATAAAACAACATAAAATCATGCTACACAAGCCGTGCATTGGATATATTGTCAACATACACCCAATATGGATGAAATGTAAATATACAGTAATCAACTTCAAAAATGCCAACAATTCACCGTTTAATGCTTTTCACAGATCCTGTTTGGAGAGCTATCCCTTGACTTTAAACATGAAATTAAGGTATTGAAGAGACTAACAATAACAATAAAGATGCTTACTCCAAGGATAATCAAGGATAAAAAGAAGTTTTATTAACATCACAGATATTGGTTATTTAGAGTAAGGGTTGCATAAAGAAAAAAAATAAGCAAAAATATAAATGATTTACTTCAGAATTCTGCGTAAGAATTAAGCTTTTACTCAAGCGTTTATAATGCCATTTTATTTGTGAGCATGTTCATAAGGTTTACAAAAATTCTTAGCAAGTTAAGAAAAGAATCCTCGGTTAAGATTTCCTGCAGAGGCAGGAGCATCTTCACAAAAATATCTGAGAAAGGCACGATAATTGCAGATAGAGAGCAACTACCCACACTTCTATGCACCATCAAATTAAGAAGACTAGTAAGTCTTCGAGGCAAAATTGGCCATTTGAAATTTACCAAAAAAAACCATTAACATAAGCATTTTTCTCAGTAATCCAATTAGAACATGTCAATAAATAGAAAATAACCAGTAAGAACAAATATAACATTTCAAAAAATGGTCCAACCAACTAAATGAACCCTTACAGTGCACAATGTCTATATAACAATACAATTGGTCTGCAGGTCTCAAAAAGTTTCTAACAGCTTAACATACAAGGAAAGCCTAAGCTAAATTTTCTAAAATAAGCAGCAGTTCTCATACAAACATTCTATCGAAGCAAGTAAAATGACAATAGCAACTAAAGATGTGCTACCTCTACTACAATCCAGCGTCCTATTAGCAAAATCTGACATCAATTCTAAAATATTTGGTGAAGCCAGAATAGCAACCTAGCTAAGATATTTACTCTGAGGCACTAATTTTTTCCCCCTTCATTTTAGGAACTCATTCAGCTTCCATTAGAACAAAGAGATCCCTTGTCCAGGGCCGCTCCGTTCCTCCTTCCATCAATATATCCTTCATTCAATCATAATTTTTACCATTTAATGAAACATATTTCAATAAAAAAACGATTTGATGCCAATGGAGAATGCCATCTGTTCTAATGTGAAAGAAAAACATAGTATAATAACTCATTCAATGATAGAGGAACTATAAGGTCAACACAAGGAAAAAACAGTAATCAAATCCTTTTCCATCACCTAAATCACCTTGCGTTAAATTCAATGCAGGCAAGTGAAAATCTTAAGTAATAGAAGGACGAACCCAGAAATCTTCAGCTACTACTGGTACAAAGTAATTTTTGTTTGTCATTAATAGCATTCAATCAGGCGAGTGACTGTGTGCTCTGATTAAATACACAGCTGAATATTTAATAATAGTAGATGGTACAGAGAAGTCATCATCCGCAGAATGCATCCATTAGGCAAATATAGGTACTATCAAAGTTTTCTGTTTTCCTACCCAAAGAGACTAAATGTGGGCTTCGTGATGAACACTAAGGACTAATATATAAAACCCAAAAATTCTCTATCCTAGTTAACAAGACTACATAACTACTTTTTTGGTTAAATTCTAGCTAATGATAATATCTTAATTTTGTTAAAAAAAATCTTAGAAAATCTTCAGAATCACATGGAAACATGCATTTTTCCGGAAGACATACAAGGTGGAAAATAATCCAGAATTCTGGAGGTGTAGAAACCAGGCAGACTCGCTAGCAAATATAGAATAATTGCCTTTTTAAGGTAAAATATTGTGCTGAAACAAGTAATAAGTTATTAATAATGATAGTTCCCATTAAATAAAGTAGCATTGCCTACCTGTAGTAACTGACCCATCAACTGGGAATCACGACGAACATGTTGCTGGAATGAAGCAGGATCTGAAGCAGAACCATCTGGATTTATACTGAGTTCATTGGAAGATGGCCTGTGATAAATTAGCTGGTGATGATCATTATAAATTAAAAGTATATTCCATTTGAAAATTGCTTGACTAGAAATGGAGGAACTGCATGAACTTGTTAATAAAAATAATAGTTACCAAGAAAATCAGCAAGTTACGGTTAAACTAACTTTCAAAAAAAAAAATATCCAAAGATTATAATAACTATGATGGATAAAGGCTTAAACAGTAAGAATTTTTTCTCCAGCAAATCAACGTTGACTTAATAAGTGGTACAAGACAACAATAGTTACACTGCAACTCGGCAGCATACATCATAAGCAGAGGCAAAGGGATGAGGAGCAGGGAGGCACCTACTCCCCTCGGCGCTCTCCCATCATGTGGTTAAGGGTGGTGCTAACAATACTCATAATGTGACCTGCAAAGCCTACAATGGTGTGCCACACTCTGATCACAACGCACAAGCAAAAATTGAAGATTAAGCATGGAGGTCCCATTAAAAGGAGTAGAAAGACATTGATAGAGAATGTGGCTTGAAGACACTGAACATTCTTAGCTCTTCTCATTTTATATCAATTATATGTTATGTTTCAATGTTTATGAAAAACCTATCTAATTTGTGTACTTTTATGTCATGCATATGTAATTTGTATATAGTTGGGTCATGTATTAAGGGAGGAGAGGTTTATTGAGAAATATAGTTAATTAATTAAAAAAATTAATAAACTATAATTAATTAACCCATGAGGCCAGCGGCTAAGTGTGGAGGGAGTGGTTACTCCCATGTGGCAGGTCCCTCCCCACTCTCTCCCAAATTCTCCCTCCACTTCTAAATTGAATGGGAGTTGTATTAAATCTTTGTTTGTTGTGAAATAAAAGTTTAGCTGTTGTTTGAACCAAAATTTGAATAGTATTCTTCATGGTTGGGGCTGGTGGTTGGCCAACAAAGAAGGGATGATTTGGTGATCCTGCCTAAAGCTACTTTGGAGAGTAGCCTATTTTTATGTATTGATGTTTTTCGTGAAATTCCTATTTTGTTCTGTTATTGATGATTCCTACTATGTTAGGAAATTGTTCTCCATAATTTTCCTCCACTAAAAAGCCAAACTCCAAGTCCTTAAAGTAATTGGTCAAGTCTACGGCTGAGAAAAACTAGTCTGGTTGTTGTGTTTGTTTGGTGTACCTAAACTCCATAAAAATTAATAAAATTTTCCAGAATTGTAGTAAACTCTTTTATCTTTCATTTCCCAGAGTTAATTAGCATTTAAGCTCACTGTTTCCCTAAATTTAATCAACCGTAAGTGTCATTCCAGCCGATCAGCCATACAGTGTTTTCCAGTGACTAGTCCTAGAGGAAATTCAAAAAAAAAAAAAAACTACGCACCATGAAAATTTATGAAACTTTCCCCATCATAAGTAAACTTTCCCGATCATAAGTAGGCTTTCCTTCCTACAAATTACCTCTGATTTTATACGATTTGGAGTACTGTAGATGGAATTTTAAATTGTTTGAAGCTGGGTGTCCAAAGTTGACTGTTTTCTATCTTATGTTGACCAACCCCAAAATATGTGTAACTTAAATAACACTCCAAACTGAACCTTACCAAGACCTTTCTTGATCTGCTAAGCATCTTAGGAGAACCCCCATCTACCATTTGAGTCACCCCAAGTGTCTCATCCACAACACACACCACACTCTTGTTCACCTAGCCACATACGAACAAATAAGAGCACTAGCATACCACTGCAAACATGCATGGTACACATTTTCCTATTATAAATTTAAATTTATGTTTACCAAAATTACCTCCATGATCACTTCCTTTTGTAATGACATCTCTAAATATATTGTTAATGCCACTTCAATAATTATGGTCTGGCTCCACCTCTGCTTAGCATCAACTAAATTTAGCAAAATAAAGTTATACAATTCATGAAGAAGCACAATGGAAAAAAGATTTTACATGGGTTGAAATCTACAAAGATCTAAGAACAAAAATAGATAGATAGTAGTTGCAATAATTATGATCACATACATCATCATCATCCATGGGGCCAATTTACTTAGTAAATAGAAAGTAATTATGATCCATTCTTGTCACCCTAGACACCAAAAATTCAAAATACTTTCTGAGCTCATTAGGTTTCTAATAAAATTACCCATTCCTAGCCAGTTAACCCATAAAGACTTTCAGATCCACTGGTTTTCCAATCACTACATTATACACTAGCAAGCAGACAGGCAAGGACATAGGTGGACATACAAACATACATACATAGATTTAGCAAGTCAAAGATAACAGTTAGCTAATTTTATATCATTTAGCTATGCTAAATCTCATCCATTCAAAATACAAGATAAATGATAAAAGATGTGTATTATGCAAGAAAAAATGGTTATTTCTATCTAAATGGATAGCAATATATATCTCTGTGTGCACGTGTGTTTATGTGTGTGATGGATTATTATTCTCCTAGGAGAAAAATGACAAATCACTCCTAATTTTGTTTTTACATCCACAACTTAATATAATTCTCAGCCTACGATCACCTTGTTGATTATGACCTATAATATAAAAATTACATGTGGATTAAATTTCATCAATTATGTGAAAAAAAAAATTACATGATCAGATGATATATAGCTCTTTCAAAAAGTATAGATTTAACCATGCATTTCCTCAATCAAAATCATCCAATATAAACAAGAAATCATCAAGGACCCATATATTTTATTCCAATCCATCTAAAATTGCCATGACTTTGACATTTTAGTGGCATTATCATGCAATTGAAGCCATCCATCGTGAAAATTTTGAGGCATCCAATTCATGATTAAATGATCTTACAAATTCTTGAAATATTATGCCGCTAGTTTTGATAACATTAAAGAAAATAGATGATCTTGATTATGCACTTGAAAGTCATAATATTAAAACTCGAATTAGATGGAGAATGATGATTCTCCTCCTACAAGGATAAAATTGTGTCAAAGTTTAAAATTGTACAAGCGGGTATTGAGGCATTTTTTATCCGTGAGGCAAGACGTAAATCTCAGAATCAACAAATTATGTAATGTGATGGCCCATAAAAAAAGAGAGATTTAACCGACTAGTGCTGGTTCAACTAAACCAGCACTAGTCGGTTCAACTTATAAGGAATGAAATGGGGATTCTCCCCATTATCTATCGAAACTGAGGGAACGAGAGAGAGAAGAGGGTAGACGAAGAGAGAAGCAAGACGAACTAGGGCTTGATGGCAACGTCGAGGTGACAGTGGCGTTGATGTCAGCCACACATGTGAGGAGGGACATTGAACACCATAGCCTTGTTCGCTACCCCCATGCCGAGCCAAGCAACTATCACTCAGGTATGAGTAACATGCAATTGGGCCAATCAGTTGAGGAAAGCAAGAGGTAGGTTTTTATTTATTTATTTTGCTTTGTTTTATATAGGTGAGATAATAAACAAGTAAAATGTATTTAATTTTTTTTATAGAAATAAGTATACCTAAATCTTAGGTTGCAATATAATTAATAAAATATTTATCTCATGTATCTAGAAAATTATTTATCTTGTAATATTGAAAATTTGATGACTAATGTTATAAAGAAAGTAATGAATAAAATTTTTTTTCATATAAATTAATAAGATTTATGCATAAACACACACACATTATTCTCATCTCTCAAAATCATGAAAGACATACATTTCAATGTTAAGAAAATGGATCGTAGACTTAGAGTAGAGGATCTCGTATATAAAAATTAAAGTACAACCATATTTGACATATGCATTGGAACCATAAAGGATTTTGGAATTTGATGTGAAGACATTAAGAAATAGACAAATTCTTTACGTTAAAATTAAATGGAAACACGGATCAATCAAATAAGCCACCTGGAAGGATGAATAAGAAATGAGACAGAGATTTTTCTTCCTATTTGACTGATTATTAATAAAATTTTGAGGACAAAATTTTATTAGGAGAGGCTTGTAATACCCAAAACCATATTAAAGATAAAATCCATTATTCTCATCTCTCAAAAATCATGAAAGAAATTTTTTATAAAGATTCTATTCTCAAAATTATTCTTTGTGACATACAAAAGCTTATATAAAATATAATTATAATGATAATTAAAAATTAATTAAGTTATTAATTAATTACCTTTAAGTTTTAATTAGTTTCACCATTTTATAATTAATTTACTGTAGCAGCCAGTGTAGCAATCAATATTGCGGTTACTAGAACCGAGGCTATTCCACTTATTGTTGCATGCAATGGTTGATTGGGGAGTTAATAAAGAATGAAAGGTTAATATTTAATGGTTAATTAACCACTTCTATTAGCATATAATATAAAAGCCTAGCCTTATGTTTTCCTTAGGTTCGAGATTCATTCCCTGCCTTGCCTCCCGTCCCAGCAATCCCGCAAGACTACTGTATCAGTCTTCCCAGCGATAGACGGGGCTTAAAGGAAAATTTTCAGCCGCGGGTAAAAATTAAGCTAAGTAATCTTAACCTAAGTATATGTATCTGTTAATATTGTTTATTAAACCCATTTCTTGCTAAGTTCAAACAGAATGTAATTAATTCCTGTCGTTTGCCAAGAATTGCAACAAATAATAGTAATAAGAAAAGAAAATTAGTGAAATATTAAGACAATAAACCTATATACGTTATAGGATATAGGTTTATAAGGTATAAATAGATATAATTGTATATAAATCTAATATGAAAAGAAAAATGATAAACAAACTTTGAATTCGATGAATTTAATGTGATGAAAAATATAGGAAAAGTAATTTTAATATATTTTAAGTAGTTTATATATATATATATATATATATATTCTAAATTAGAAAATAGATGAAATGGTTTTAATAATATAATATGGACAATTGTATATATATCAGATAATTAAGTGCAATTATATATATTAAACCAATTTAAATTAGTAATAAGGTAAAGAGTTGTCTAAAGCTTGTATGATATGTAAAAATAACAAGAAGTTAGAAAGAAATTATAGATTAGTAAATAGACATTAATGACAACCACATTTGTATAAGGTATAAATAGATATAATTGTATATAAATCTAATATGAAAAGAAAAACAGTAAACAAACTTTGAATTCGATGAATTTAATGTGATGAAAAATATAGGAGAAGTAATTTTAATATATTTTAAGTAGTTTATATATATATATATACATATATTCTAATATTCTAAATTAGAAAATAGATGAAATGGTTTTAATAATATAATATGGACAATTGTATATATATCAGATAATTAAGTGCAATTATTATAAAGTATGTATATTAAACCAATTTAAATTAGTATTAAGGTAAAGAGTTGTCTAAAGTTTGTATGATACGCAAAAATAACAAGAAGTTAGAAAGAAATTATAGATTAGTAAATAGACATTAATGACAACCACATTTGTATAAGCGCATAGGAGCATGCTAATATTAAGTTAGAATTGTTTAAATGATAATTTTAAACATTGCAAACATGTGAATGGAATAAACTTAATGACATTAAATGGGTAGGCCTTGAAATTTTTAAAGTGAAGAAATCTTATTGTAAATTAAAATGGATTGCATGAGAAGAAATCAAATTCAGGTGAGTCATTAGTGTGTTATTATATATAAACTTATATTTATGTTGAAAACTTCACTGAATTAAAGGAATAAATTGTTATTAAATTGTATATTCAAGGAAGCATCAAGTACATCACGAATTTGGCCCAAACATTGAGATGAAATATATAATTGTTAATTTAAATTCAATTTTCTTTAAGACTGATGTTAGCTATTATTTATATTATTTAAGAATATTTTATACATTGCATATAGACATTTTCATCATATTTGTGCAAACATAGATGATTACTTTTACAACTCACAAATATGCTTAATTGATTTGCTAGAATTGTGATTCAATCAAATGCCTTGATGTCATATTTCATAGCTATAAATATTGAAAATATTTCATTACAGGATTTGATAATTGTTAAATGACATGTAATGCATATGATATATTAAGAAATGTCATAAAATTGTAATAAGAAGACTTTTATGAAACCTACTGGTAGGCAAAAGTCAAGAGAAGCTTACAGATTTTAAAATTTGACTCTTGGAGATTGGATAAACCAATTATTTAGTAAAATGACATCAACTATGTCTTATCTATAGCTTTGAGTTGACGAACTAGGTGATAACCCTTATGTTATGAAAATCAACCTATGCAACTATAAATGATATTTCCAAAACAATGATTTGACATAAGACAACACTCGAATTCATCGCATTATGTATATGTATCATAATTCTACGTATTATTTACATGTCACAACTTTATAGATTAATGCTCAACTCACATACTTGACAGCAAGTTTACCTACAGCATGTTTACTTATAATCGCATTTCAAAAAAATTCAATTATATATGCACATTGTTTCTAAAATTTTAACTTGAGATTATTTTAGCGTTATTTGTCTTATTGGGTTTTAACTTATGATGATACATATTTACATTCCAAGAACGAGGAAAGTAGTAGTTAGTCAAGTTTTTTTAATTGTACCGTTTTAAGCGTAAAGTTTTGAAAGACTATATAGGCTTTTGGCTACGTATAAGAGTTTCATTTCGATGCTTTTAATAGCTCCATATTTAAGTTGGAAATTAAATTTACATGCTTCCCAAATATGCGATTTAGAATCTTAAGAATGTTCTAAATGTAAGAGTTTACTCGTGATGATTTGGTGAAATTCAGATTTCATTTGCTTGCCCCAAATTGACACATGTTAGGATAAGTCAGTGAAATCTGCATCTGATCGAATCATTCCATTCTATTATACATCAAACTAACCCTGAGATAAGAGACGCTATTTGGGATGTGATAATATATATACAGATATATCTACATATATATGTATATATCTATACACATATATGCACACGCGCGCGCGCGCGCACACACACACACACAATATAAAAGATATAATTAAAAAAAAGTGTTTAATTTATATCATTGTGAAAAATTTAAGTTGTGCAAAAGTTTTTTTTTTTGTGATTTAAAATATTTACATTATAACTTAAATATAAAAGTAAGAAAACATGAAGATAATTTAATTTAAATCAAAATTAAATATTAATAAATAATAGAATTATATGAAAATTAAAGATATAGGAATATTCCTTTAAAACGTATTCAACAAACTTAATTACTAGATTTTGTAGGTTGAATTTATAAAGAATGATGAGTTAGCCAATTATAAAAAAACATAAAAAGTGCTATGAATATTATTATATAGTTATGTAATAAGTATATTGTAATAATAATATTGTAGTTTTATTATAGATGTTCTGTAAAATAAAATAGAAGTTTAAAATTGTTATTATAGACAAGAAAATATATTTTGAATTACTATTTATGTTTCATAGGTTGAGTTGGTGATGTGTGATCATGTTAGCGGAAAAGTCAAGTTAAACCATCAAATATCAAGACTTTCAGTGAGTACTCATGTTTCTAATTTATAAAAATTCCATTGTTTTCTTCTTAATTGTTTGTTTGCCATGTCATAGATAGATTTACATTGATTTTTAACTGCAATGTTTCCACTGAATTATCTTTTCTTCGAAGTATTGGTCATATTGAAGTGTTTGTGTCAAACTTTCTATTGTTTAATGTTTACTCAAGTTTTACTTGTTATAGAAAGATATTGAATGCAATTGAATTACGTGAATGGCATGAATTAGATAGATTGCTTGCATGTATGCTGACTAATAGAGATTTACCCCTTTATGGTATTAGCTGGGAACGCTAAGACACCCATGCACATATATGAAAAAAGATATGAAAAAGGTTATTGATATTGAGTGCCTTAAATGGTACATCTACAAGGTAGCTCTTGGACGAATATAAACAATATAGATAATATAAGATATTAAATTATAGTTTATAATGTGATTAAACCTTTAAAACTCATAATTGAACATAAATCATCACTTGATTTTATACTAAATTATCTTGTTCGATTGGCATGTATAATATTTATATTTCATTGCGTTATTGTAATTTAGAGATATGAGTGAATCTATAGCTCATTATGGTTTTAATCTAGCAATTGCAGGTTGAAAACTTGTTAAAAAATGAGTAATAGAGAGGAGAATGTCTATAGAAGATGAGTCCAAAATACAAAAAAGTACATTTAAAATTTTCTATTTTTTTTTTTTTAACTTTAGTTGCTCCTTCAATATATTATTGAGTTATTAGATAATAATAGATATTATAAGCCCATCTTTCCATCATCCACCATCTGTTCCCGTTTGGAAAACTTCAAGCACCGGGTCGGGTCGTGATATGCAAAATAAAAGAATTGTGCACACATCAAAGTATAAAGCAAGAAATATTCTAACAAATTACCATATTAAAATGTAATAGAACAACATCCTAATATATAATAAGTAATAAAAGGCACACAAAGTATCAAATAATATATTAATATCTTAACATCAAATCATGAAGTAAGAAATACTCTAACAAATTATCATATTAAAATGTAACAGAACAACATCCTAATATATAATAAGTAATAAAATGCACACAAAATATCAAATAATATATTAATATCTTAACATCAAATCATGAAGTAAGAAGTGTTATACTAAGATCAAAGTAACATAAGATATCAAACAAAAATTTAATGAAGAATTCAAAATTAGTTTAAAATAGTAACTTTTTTCTCCTCACCCAATGTAAAGGAGATGGTGCTTAAGAAAAGTATATGTTGAGATCAAATGCATGTGTGTTAGAATGTGTGTTATTTCAACAATTAAAACTTATATGTGGAATGTCAAACTAAAAATGCACGTCTCACAAAAATTGAGGAGAGATGAGCCTTGAGGCCAGCTTTATATCATGAGAGGCATAAGCCTCACATAACACCAATGAGGTGTAAGCCACATTGCGATTTTCTCAAAAAAAATGCTGAGATGAGTTTTAAGGCAGGTATTTTACTACACAATTTTAAATAAGGGTGTGCATATAGTAGGGTTGTCATGATATAAGTTCAAAAGTGCCTAAGAAATATTTGTATAATCCCAATCATGAATAAGCAAGAAATAAGCATAGGAATAAACTATGGTGCAATCAATTGAGATCAGAAGGCAAAATCAATAGCATCAAAGATCATGCTGCACGGGAACACACCTTAATAGTGGCCACAGTTGCAGAAGCTATACCAAATGGTAAGTTGAAAACACTGATTTGAAGCACATGAAAAAGAATCTAATAAACTAGTTTCATCAATTCACAAGTTGGTGCAGTTTTATTTAGAGCGGGTTCCTTGGAATAATCACCCAAAATTAAAGAAACAAAAGAAATGCCATTAAGAAACCAATAAAGTTGAACCGCTTCAAATAAAAATTTTGATAGAATGTACAATAAAAGAATGAGATTGAAAGTAAAGACAAATATTAAAAAAATGAAAGATATCTATGATAAAAAGTTCGATGCAAGGACTACAACAAAGAAGTATTCCCCATTGCTCATATGATAAAGATGGACATATCTCAAGTTTGAAAATAGGTTCATTTCAGGAGTATAAGAAAATTGAAAAAAAAATTGAGAAACTGAATATCATAATGTGATTGTGAAAGAATCAAATTACAAGATTAAAGGTTAAAAAAGTTGAGTAGATGAATATGAATTATGAATGGGATTGCATCATAAGATCGCAAAAATAAACTTTAAAAAAGAAAAAAAAAAGTTAATGCAAAAGATGAAAAGATTATATGAAATTGAGGCCAAGTTATCAACGTTGAATTGACTGCAAGAGAAGAGGTCTAACTATCCAGAAATATGAAGGATAGACACAACTATGGGTAATCATTCTCTCCTCCGGAGATCTACATAATCTGTATCCTATTCTCTTGATTTTATTTCATGTCTTTTCTTCGCCCAAAAACAGAATTGGTCAATTTTTTGGCTTAAATCGGATTTTATTCAAAAGTCACAATAAAAAAACTCCCCTGGTTTCTTTCTTCCCATCCAATAGAAATCCCAATATGAACCTTTCAGATGAACCATTAATGGTTCTTGTATTATATACTGTTTCCTGAACTATAACATATATGAATTATGCTGTGGTTACATGATTTATTTTATTGCGAGCTGTCAGTCATAGCAAGTAATCACACAGAAGGTACAGGAATACCCGGCATTCGGCGACAGCATCATAATCAGATCTCCTTCTCTGACACCAACAGAGCCTAAGCGATCCCAGTTACGAATCTCCTTCCCATTGAAATGGAGCTGCTGCTTATGTAGAGCGACACTGGTCTGCCATCCAAATTTCCAACTAAAGCAAACTTCCGTAAAAATTTAACAAAAATTAAACTTTTCCATGAGACGGAAATATTTCTAACTGCTCACCTCCACCTCAAGAAGTGCCTTCACATTCTCAACCTGCAAACCATATGCATTCAACATTTATAAGCATGATGAAGATTAACAACTGCAATAAATTAGGGTTCTTGCGGATTCTTACAGATTCATCTTGGTCGACGTCGAGGGTGATGAATTGTTCATCCGCAGTCATGACAGTAATCTTCATCTTGATCGCCTCCTACAAACAGATAGCAATAGTCGCGATTATTATAATTAGCGTTCGTGGACTCTATTTGGAGGAAGGAAGCAAGAATACTTAATCTTCACGGTCAACGAATCATCAATTAATTTTGAAGAAATTTTTAAATTAAGTATATTTTAAAACTTAATCAACCATTAAATACCGTAAAAAAAAATTTAAATATAAGTACATCGCTCAATTGTGGCTACCTCACCGATACATGGGTTAATCGCCCACTTATTTAAGCACTACGAAAGATAGCCGTACCGATAAGTAGGCTGACTACCGCTCAATTTTTTTAAAAAATAAGTTATCTTTTTTTACGATATACGCGAAATGCAAATAAATGTAACATGAACTTGTAATACCATAACAAATGATACCGTAAAATACAAATATCAAACAGACACAAATGTACTAGTAATCAAATGATACAAAAAAATTTCATCCATAAGCCAAAAATAAACTCAAGTACGTGATGGATAAAAGTGAACAAAAAAATATCCAACAAATTTATACAAAATAAGTACACCTCTAAACACTATCGCCGACGACGCCGTATAAGCTATCGCAAGACTACCCTGGAGTATAGTTTCGAACGGACGATCGCATTGATGAGCTCGCTCGCATCATCCGATCCAATGTCCGGCGAAGTCTCAGAGATACCAATCGCGGACGTCGACCGTCCATATGGTACGAGACTGGGTGCTCTCTGAAAAGAAGATGGTCCCTGGATCAACATATGGAAGGCCCCGCCCATATCACCCGCATATATCCTGGACATATGCTCGCGATGCTCGGACTTGTAGTCTCGATATTAAGCTCGATTATCGATCATATGCTCAGATTTTATTGATGGAACTGATAGTCCACGTCATCTGAACGTTCAAAGAAAGGTCGAAAAAGATCCTTCGTCGCCAAAATATGCTCCGCCTACAATAAAGCAGTTTAAAATGTTACTACATAAATATGTGAAGATAATAACTAAGAAAATATACAAATTATAGAGTTATCTTAACATATGCTCGCCGGCGGTGCTCCGGGTAAGACGTCGTTTGGTAGCGCGCAAGTACAACGATGCCCACTAACTAAACTGATCATGTACCGCATCAGGCGCCGTAGGTATCGCCCACCACAACGCGTGATCTCTGGCCTCCCACAGAGATACTGATGGTCGCACCGCCTATATTTGCTTTCCCTCCATCGACTCTAATGAACCGGAGTCCATCGGGCTACATCTGTGGGCAAGTGACCAAACCGACGAAGGACTCGTGAAGGTGCCACTCCACCCTCTTCCAACTAATCAAACTGTATAACTGATGTCCTCACCTGAAATATCAGCGACCGACCAAGGTCGATGGCTCCCAAGTCACCTGTATGTGTCAATGCATGTTAGACAATGGTTTGACAGTATTTGTTGAGAATGATGTATACAATTAAAAGAAGTACCGCTCAAGAGAAGCCCATCTAACTCATCCTTAAAAAATCTGATATTGCCGAACGGTATCTGATGCACATATCTCTCGTTCCACCTGATAAAAAAAAATATCATATACAAGTCAGATAGTTGCATGTCATTATGTTAAAGCCAACTATAAAGATATTAATTTCCTAACCTGAAACCGATGCTGAGCCCATCGAGATCTCTAAGGTAGGGGACATGTAACGTCGGTCGGCCAACATGCAGCGCCCCAAGACCAGATCAGAAGAATCAAGACACCTACCATGTTCTCCTCCTCTAGACTCATGCAACTCCTCAGATATGGCTACATCGCACCGCCAACAGAGAGTGAATGTGTCAAGATCCTCTAAAGAATGGGAGATACTGCAAATGCACCTCACTCGAATGACGGTAGTAAAAACTCCCAAGAAGGAACAAAACATGCTCGCACATGTCATGAAGTCCAACTCGGGAGAGACTCCTGAAAATGTCCAACGAATCACCCCTGAGTGGCATGCAGGTGCGTGTGCACGGCCCATCTGAATGTCAAGATATGCTGCGGGGTGGGTCATGATACCATTCGGAATCGGATGCCCACTATGCTCCATGGCGAGACAACGCCCACTACCATGTCCTATAATAGACCAACAATAGCCGTGGTCCATCACATAAACCAGGGATCATTTGTCACGCAATGTCACATCATCTCCCACAAAATGAAATGTGTTGTGCAGGAGACCGCTCAACTAGTCTTTGATGTGATGGTCAAGTCGATGTCTGCGGTACACGATAAAGTCCGAGTCGGAGGAGGTGAGAACCGTGGGTATGGAGCCACTCTCGAGCATAAGAAGGTGAGATCTTTGCCTCAAAATAATAGTGCATTATGAAAAGGTTAAAGTAACACAACATAAATGAAACACATAGAAAAAATAAGCAAGTATATTCATACATATCGGATGTGCCACTAATGCGCCCCGAAGTAAGGCTATCTTTGGGATGAACCTCTGCAGGTCGGGTCAGTCGTCATCCGCTCAAAGCGCCTCTCGGCGTCTAACCCGTCTAGAAGGCTCCTCTTCATCGTAACAAGAAATGGAAATTTATTAGAGTACTGATATAATTGCAGAGACAAAGAAAAACTAAGCATATTCAATTAGGATATATCTAAACACAAACTAAACTCACCACCTACTAGAAGGGTTATGTGGGCATGATGTCCGGTAATGGGATTGATTTACAACTACTACACATGATTGCTTTGTGATGCGCTCATCCATTGTGTTCTTGTACTACATTGATGTGGCCTACGACGACTTTGACCATGGCGGCATCAAAGGATCAGACCCGGTCTGCGTCATACTGGCAGTGTTTGATCATGTGCACATGAAAGTTAGAAGTATATACGCCATACATCGACATGGTGTAGTATCTTGACACATAAAGAGATGATTGATTCTATGTACTTAGGCTATGGTATGACTACGACATATGATAAATCAATGTTAGTACAACTACGCATGAATTGATCTTAGTGAAATCAACTCGAAGGAGCGACAATTCATGTCCAACACTTGCACCTCATTTGCATTAATATTTATTGGTTATGGGAAATGTCTCAGCTCAAATTTGCTTAGGTTGTTTGGGTTTTGGAGAGAGGTGAATTGCGAATCAATTGAACTTGCCCGCTTATAGAATAGACTCATGATATTATAGTAAACTGCAGTTATCAATGCTTGAATTGGTAGTCCCGTGCACATTTAAGTACACCATTAAAACATTGATGCATTCGTGGTCATGGTATGCGCTTCCCACCATCATGAATCAATGTCCACTTCTCCACGTTCTACCAACCATGATATGCTTTTGGTTTAATTTTTTTATGTCGACCATGTTGCGGTTAAATATGTTGATGTCATCGGTCTACGCCAAGTACATTTTTTGCACATAAACTCAACATCCATAATACCCATTCTCCTCCGCCTTCTTAAAGTTTTTCCTTAGATGTCAACAATGATGATGCGTGCGGCCCATGAAAATACATCGGCACCCACGAACCAACCACGAATGCTTATCAGAGATTACACATAAATTGCCCTCGATGAAACAATTGGCAGTTGTTGTAGGCACATAATAATACGAGCCGAGATTCGTTGTTCTCAGATTGACCACTTGCAAAGCAAGCGGGAAATAGACCATTATTTGCATCAATATCAATAGGTGACCGATACTTGCCCAAAAGGCGTCCGTCCATGCGAGAAAAAATCCCCAACCGATAGATGGTCCAAAAGCCGAGCAGTCTCGAAACGCATGTATCGATGACATAATTACGTAGCGATGCAAGACAGCGAGCATAATGAATCCATAAATAATAGGCGATATGACTCCTCCAAGCCAAATATTGCGATACTCTTACGTCATCCAGGGCCTTCATGTAAGAGACCTTGATGTTAAATTTGATTCCATCCTTCTATGATCTCTCGGGTTTGGTCGATTTGAAATCGCATTCTTCGCATTATGAAGTAACTAATAAACTTAGAAGTGCATTGGCGATGTCACGAACCGATGGTGGAAATGCATGCGTACCTAAAGTTGATAACCTCCAGCGCCTCCCAACCTCTTGCTTCTGCTACAATGCATGCACCATTGGCAAGGTCACTAGGCGATCTTTGCGCATATATAATAGTGAAATTCTTGATTGGATGTCACGCGTAGCTTGGACATTATTATGAATGAACCGATTCACTGAAACTCCTTCTTATTTGAAACACATACCTTCATATAACTTCTGAACTTGACATCATCGAAAAAACACGAGATATCAGATGGACCATCAAACACAATATCACATCCCAGTCTTTCGTGGTGCGACATGGCCGAACGTACTCATTAGTGGAATTCATTACATCGTGATCCGCGAATTCGGATAGAATGACTCGAAGAAGATCATGGCCGTCTTTGTCGCATAAATTGGCATTACCAAGCAAAGACTCATCGGCGACATCGTTATCATCGGATCGATGCTTGATTCACTATTCATCATTTCATACTCATCATCAGGTAGTTGTCTAGATGAACTAGGTTGATCATGCAGTTGCGTTTGAATAGGCATCTCGGTTCTGCATTTAATCATATATCATCTTCCTAAAAAAAATATAGAATATACAATAAAAATAAAAAATAAAATACATGATGTCGAGATGAAAGCTTACACTATATCTCTGTTCTTGATGATGCTTGTGCGATTGTTGTTGGCCAACTAAACTCGTGAGCATAACCGATACATTCACGGCATGTCGGTGTCGGTTTGGTGCGGCGATCATTGTGGTTTTATTTCACGTAAAGAATCAATGTTTGGCGGAAGCTTATCAATCTGATCTATCATCATCATCAAGTACAAGCTATGTATCCCGCTTCTGAAAATGGCATGTAATCTCTCTGAAGTTATCAACATCATAACGCGAGACGAGCACTTTTAGTTTTAAATCTCTAAGCTTGTATGGCGACACTCGCATGGGCCAATTTTTTCCACCATCATAACTTGGAATGAACTGACCATCAGCGATCGATTTCGTCATAGACGAGAATTAAAAGAGATCGACTCATTCTACTTAAGAACCAATGTTGTAACAAAACATAACAATACACTCAAAATCCGTTACAAAATACATATTGTTCACTTAACAATTAAACAGCATAAAAATGACCTACCAAATTACCTAATCCCGATATGTGTATACCTAACCACAAATTTTAGGAGAATTATTATGAAAAACATGAAAAACTTCTCTACATTATTGCTAATTCAAATAAGCAAGGAATCAAAAAAAAAATCAAACTTACGGGCGAAATCTACGATCTCGTGGCGCTGAACTTACGACCAAAGTCCTTTGGTGGAGCTGCCAAAGTTAATGTCAATGGTGGAGCCGGCGATGGGGTCTCGTCGCGTCTGGGAGGAGAACGGAGGAGGGGCAAAGGAAATAGAAAGTTATCGGGCTGGGTCAGTATTTAGAATCTTGCGCCCAATTACATTTCTGCGATAAGTTAGCGGCTTCCCGTGAAAATGTTAGCCAACGGCGAGCTAATTGGTCGCTAGATAAGTGAAGGCGTCATCTTGATGAGGTAGGCCGTGACTTATCGATTATTTAAAGTTAAATTTTTTTTATGTAATCTATTATTAATTAAAACATACTTAATTTAAAATTTTAGTCATTAATTTTTGGTTTACATACATGTTATAGAATTTTGATATATATAAAACTGTTTAAATTTAAATAATATTTAAATTTTTAATATCATTTTAAAATATTATAAATATTAATTTCTAAAATTATATATATTTTAAATATAATTATAATATTAAATATATCATATAATTAAGTAATAAAGTTATATATTAAATATGGCTGGAATCAATTTTGTATTGAGTTCTTTATGTTTTCATATTTTTTTAAAATATGCTTATTTAATATATTTTAAAATATTTTATTTTTTATTTTAAAAAATACTCAGCAATATTTAAATATTTTTAAAAATAATTATTATTATCAAATATATTTTAATTCGAATTAAAATAGAAATAAAAAATAATAATTCAAATAATTATATATAAGTATATATATATATATATATATATATATATATATATATATATATATATATATATATATATATATATATATTATTCATATATATAAATTACCTACAAAATTATTATTATTATTACATCTTTAACACCTAAATTTTACTATTTATTTTTATACCAGGCCAAACTAATGCTACAAAAAAGAGGAATTTACATACATACCACATCGAACTTCACTATTTACATATTTAACACCTAAACTTACTATTTTATAAATTTAACACCTAAAATATTTTAATACAATACAAATATCATTATCCGTACACCCACAAAAACTTTGTAACTCTCCGTTTCTTCATAACAAATTATCGTAACCTCCTCGCCCCATGCACAAGAGAAAATATTACGTCGGGTCGTACATCGGACTTCAATCATCTACGCGTGTCCATTATTAAAAAATGCCATTTTTTGTGTTTTTCACTTCGATGTCGCTGGACGCGCATTATTGGCGTTGTTACGCTATCCAGTGCCGACCATCCGTTCAAACAACGGAGAAGAAAATATCACGCATCGTTCCATTCTCATAAGCAGGTTTAGGGCTTTCTTTTCGTAAATTTTTCTCGACTCCCTCTCGCGCCTTCGATCTTCCCTCAGATTTAGCAAATCTTTGGCATTAAAATTGAGATATTATCGACTCATGAGATATTTCTTCATGCATTCTTTAATGAATTTAGGGTTTTTTACTTGTTCTCACCGTCAGTAGGAGAACATTTGCTACATTGAGTTGTTTTATTGAACAGACTATTTTCTTGGTATTTGAGATATTTTGTGTACTCTGAATTTGATGATTACATTTTATTTTCAATTTTTTGAACTGTTAGGCTTGTCATATGTTTAGTATATCATATTTTAAGATGTTTGGTGTTGTTTCATGAAGGATTTGATGAATTCTGGGGCTTGTTTGGATATAATATATTCAGTCGATGGCATTATAATTTATTTGTAGGTTGATTAATGGATGTTTGCTTCAGTTTTGCATGTGTACTCTTTGTACTCTTAGGAGAGTACAACCCATTTTATCATTTTTTTTAAAAGACTTCTGAACCTGTTTGGATATAATATGTTCAGTACATGGCTTTAGAAGCAGTTTGAATGCTGATTGGTAGGTTTTTAGGGCTTTTTTGTATTTGCACTCTTTGTACTCTCTGGAGAGTACACTCCATTTTATTAATTTATTTCAGATTTTAAACCATATTTGCAGAGAATATGTTTAATATATTCCATTAGAAGTAATTTGGAGCTGTTTGTTAGTTTTTAGGAAAGTTTTGCATCTGTACTTTGAGAGTACATAGCATTTTTCTCATTTTTTCTACTTGGTTTGGCCTGTTTGGAGGGAATATGTTCATTACATTCCATTGGAAGCAATTTGGAGCCTGTTTGGTTGATTTTTAGGAGAGTTTTGCATATGTACTCTCTGTACTCTCATGAAAGTACAAAGCATTTTTCTCATTTTTTTTCAGTTTCTTTGGCCTGTTTGGAGAAAATATGTTCATTACATTCCATTTGAAGTAATTTGGAGGCTGTTTTGTTGACTTTTATGAGAGTTTTATATATGTACTCTTTGTACTCTCATGAGAGTACATATTATTTTCTCATTTTTTTCACTTTCTTTGGATTGTTTGGAGAAAATATGTTCATTAAATTCCATTTGAAGCAATTTGGAGTCTGTTTGGTTAGTTTTTTGAGAGTTTTATATCTGTACTCTTTATACTCTCATGAGAGTACATAGTAATTTTTTCATTTTTTTACTTGGTTTGGCCTGTTTGGAGAGAATATGTTCATTACATTCCACTGGAAGTAATTTGGAGGCTGTTTGGTTAGTTTTTAGGAGAGTTTGTAACTCATGTACTCAGTGAGTCTGAGCATTTTCTCATTTTTTTTCACTTGGTTTGGTCTGTTTGGAGGAAATATGTTCATTACATTCCATTAAAAGTAATTTGGAGACTGTTTGGTTATTTTTATGAGAGTTTTACTTCTGTACTCTCTATACTCTCATAAGAGTATAGATTATTTTTCTCATTTATTCCACTTTCTTTGGGCTATTTGGAGGAAATATGTTCATTACATTCCATTTGAAGTAATTTGGAGTCTATTTGGTTAGTTTTTATGAGAGTTTTGCATCATCTCTATACTGAGTCTGAGCATTTTCTCATTTTTTCACTTGGTTTGGCCTGTTGGGAGGGAATATGTTCATTACATTCAATTGGAAGTAATTTGGAGGATGTTTGGTTAGTTTTTAGGGGAGTTTTTCATCTGTACTCATGAGAGTACAGAGCATTTTTCTCAATTTTTTTCAATTTCTTTGGCCTGGTTGGAGGAAATATGTTCATTACATTCTATTTGAAATAATTTGGAGGAGATTTGGTTAGTTTTTAGGGGAGTTTTATATCTGTACTCTCTGTACTCTCATGAGAGTACAGATTTTTTTCTCATTTTTTTCCACTTGGTTTGGCCTATTTGGAGGAAATAAGTTCATTACATTCCATTTGAAGCAATTTGGAGTTTGTTTGGTTGATTTTAAGTGATGTTTTGTATCTGTACTCTTTGTACTCTTAGAGTACAGAGCATTTTCTCATTTTTTTTCAGTTTTTTTGACTTGTTTGAAAGAAATATGTTCATTACATTATTAAGTAATTTGGAGAATTTGTTTAGTTGATTTTTAGGAAGTTTGCATCTCTCTGTACTCTCATGAGAGTATATATTATTTTTCTCATTTTTTTCACTTGTTTTGGCTTGTTTGGAGGGAATATGTTCATTACATTCTATTGAAAGCAATTTGTAGGCTATTTGGTTGGTTTTTATGAGAGTTTTGCATATGTACTCTTTGTACTCTCATGAGAATACAGAGTATTTTTCTCAATTTTTTTTCACTTTCTTTGGGCTGTTTGGAGGAAATATGTTAATTACATTATATTTGAAGCAATTTGGAGTCTATTTGGTTGATTTTTAGGGGAGTTTTGCATATGTACTCTCTGCACTCTCATGAGAGTACATAGCATTTTCTCATTTTTTTTCCACTTGGTTTGGCATATTTGGAGGGAATATGTTCATTATTCCATTGGAAGTAATTTGGAGGCTGTTTGGTTGATTTTTAGGGGTGTTTTGCATCTGCACTCTCTGTACTCTCATGAGAGTATAAAGCATTTTCTCATTTTCTTCCACTTTATTTGGTCTGTTTGGAGGAAATATGTTCATTACATACCATTGGAAGCAATTTGGAGGCTGTTTGGTTGGTTTTTAGGGGAGTTTTGCATATGTACTCTCTGTACTCTCATGAGAATAAAAGCATTTTTCTCTTTTTTTTCAGTTTCTTTGGACTGTTCGGAATATATATGTTCACTAAATTCCATTTGAAGCAATTTGGAGTCTGTTTGGCTAATTTTTTGGAGAGTTTTGCATATGTACTCTTTGTACTCTCATGAGAGTACATAGTAATTTTCTCATTTTTTTCACTTGGTTTGGCTTTGGAGGGAATATGTTCATTACATTTCATTGGAAATAATTTGGTGGCTGTTTGGTTAGTTTTTAGGGGAGCTTTTATATTTGTACTCTCTGTACTCTCATGAGAGTATGAAGTATTTTTCTCATTTTTTTTCACTTGGTTTGGCCTGTTTGGAGAAAATATGTTCATTACAATTCATTTGAAGCATTTTGGAGTCTGTTTGGTTGATTTTTAGGGGAGTTTTACATCTGTACTCTCTACTCTCATGGGAGTACATATTATTTTTTCAATTTATGTCTGATTTTTTGATATGTTTGGAGAGAATATGTTTATTACATTACATTAGAAGCAATTTGGAGACTATTTGGTTGGTTTTAGGGGAGATTTGCATCTATACTCACATGAGAGTACATATAATTTTTTTATTTTCGATCAGATTTTTTGGCCTGTTTGGAGAGAATATGTTTATTACATTCCATTATAAATTATTTGGAGGATGTTTGATTAGTTTTTAGAGGAGATTTGTATCTGTACTCTCTGTACTCTCATGAGAGTACATATTTTTTTCAATTTTTGTCGATTTTTTGGCCTGTTTGGAGAAGATGTTTATTACATTCCATTAGAAGCAATTTGGAGGCTCATTGATTAGTTTTTAGGGGTGTTTTGTATGTGTACTCTCTGTACTCTCATGAGAGCAAATATTATTTTTTCAAATTTTATCTGATTTTTTAGTATGTTTGGAAGAATATTATTACAATTTGAAGAAGGGCGATTGGTTGGATTTTAGAAGTGTTTTGCATATGTACTATGTGATTATTTTTTTAATTTATGTCTGTCTAATTTTTTGGTCTGTTTGGAGATAATATATTTATTACATTCCATCAGAAGCAATTTGGAGGTTGTTTGGTTGATTTTTATGAGAGATTTGCATATGTACTCTCTGTACTCTCATGAGAGTACATATTATTTTTCCATTTTCTATCATATTTGTTGGCATGTTTGGAGAGAATATGTTTATTACATTTTATTAGAAGCAATTTGGAGACTGTTTGGTTAATTTTTAGGGGAGATTTGCATATGTACTCTCTGTATTCTTATGAGAGTACATATTATTTTTTCATTTTTTTGTCAAATTTTTTGGTCTGCTTGGAGAAAATAAGTTTATTACATTCCATTAGAAGTAATTTGGAGGCTATTTAGTTAGTTTTAAGGGAGATTTATATATGTACTCTCTGTACATTCATCAGAGTACATGACATTTTGTTATTTTTGAGTTATTCTACATGTGACATGTGTTTCGCGTAAATGCGATAAATGGCGGTCGATGAAGACGTGATGTCTAATGATTCAAATGAGAAACTCCTTAGACCACCTGTTCATAATAACGGATGCCTATGCATCTTTGATTATGTCAAACAGGTTCGGTGTTAGGAATGATCATACTGGTTATTGGCCAAACTCAAGAAATTAAATCAAAAGATTTTTTATGTATGCGAAGCGGTGGAGTGAATCATCAGCAAAATGTCTTATTTGGAGTAGCTTTCTAGAAAGACAATTGAGTCATTCATGGCTATTCAAAATATTTCTGTTAATGAGTGGCATCCTATAACAATATTCAAGTCAGATCGGGCAATGGTGAGCTTCAAATTGCATTTACCGCTACCGTCATAGGTTGTACAATGGCATATTTGAAAAAAACTCCTTCAAAGGGAGCTTTAATAGTAATAAAATGACAAAGTCTATTCTATACATGCATGAAAAAGTGTGACTCATGGGAGGAGTTTAAACAAGCTTGTCTACTTGATCTAGTTGAGCAATTTGATCATGCTTCTTTGAGCTTTATCCAGCATTTTTTAGGTAGATGATGATGAAGGCTTAATTATGTAAGTGATGATGTTGAATCCAGGCTATCAATTGAACTCACATTAAACAGTTTTCAGAGAGAGAAGGAGAGAGAGTATATTGAATTATGTAACTTTGTATCGATTTTTGATCATTTATTTATATATTTTGGTTGATATTGCTTGCGCTACATGATCAGTCAGATGTACAAAATAAATAAAAAATAACAAAAATTGTGTATCTCTTGATGTGGTTGATTTTCATATTCTACTTGAGTATATTGCATCTATACTCTCTATTAACCATTAATCAATGATTCTACATCGAAACATAATGTAATATTTTTTAAGTTCATGTTATCAATAAATTAAAAAAATCATTAAAACTGTCATGATCAATATAACAAATCTATCAATAAAATGTTATATAATTACGTTCTTTTTAGTAAATATTTAGCAGATCATAAATTACACATAAAGCTTCAAATTTAAAATGCCTCGATGCTATAGTGCATTATTTCTATATTCATGAAGCTCTAATAAAATATTATTATAAATTCATAAATATTATTAATTTTGAATGATCTTTATTTATCTTGAGGATCTAATATAAAATTAAAAAATCAATTGTATCTTTTTCTAATTTATATTTTTTTTCTCATAGTATGTATATAAAGTGATTATAAAAATAACAATTTTATAATAATTTTGAGGTATTAAAATTCATTTTACAATAGAAATATTCTCGACCTCCAAAATAAGAAGCATTCATATCTATAATATTTATATTAGTTTTTTATAACCAACCAAACAGCCTCTAAATTGCTTCTAATGGAATGTAATTAACGTATTTCCTCCAAACAACCCAAAGAAACTGGAAAAAATGAGAAAATACTTTGTACTCTCATGAGAGTACAGAGAGTACCGATATAAAACTCTTCTAAAAATCAACCAAACAGACTCCAAATTGCTTCAAATAGAATGTAATGAACATATTTTCTCCAAATAAGCCAAACCAAGTGCAAAAAAATGAGAAAAATGCTATATACTCTCATGAGAGTACAAATGCAAAACTCCCCTAAAAACTAACCAAACAGTCTCCAAATTGCTTCTAATGGTATGTAATAAACATACTTCCTCCAAACAACTCAAAAAAGTGGGAAAAAAATGAGAAAATGCTATGTACTCTCATGGGAGTACAGAGGGTACAGATGCAAAACTCTCATAAAAATTAACCAAACAGCTACCAAATTGCTTCCAACGGAATGTAATGAACATGTTCCCTCCAAACAGGCCAAACCAAGTGAAAAAAAATGAAAAAAATATTATGTACTCTCATGAGAGTACATAGAGTACAGATGCAAAACTCCGCTAAAAACTAACCAAACATACTCCAAATTATTTCAAATGGAATGTAATGAAATATTTCCTCCAAACAGACCAAACCAAGTGGAATAAAATGAGAAAAATGCTTTGTATTCTCATGAGAGTACAAAGAGTACAGATACAAAACTCTCCTAAAAACCAACCAAACAGCCTCCAAATTACTTCCAATGAAATGTAATAAACATATTCTCTCCAAACAGACAAAATCAAGTGAAAAAAATGAGAAAAATAATATGTACTCTCATGAGAGTACAGAGAGTACATCAAAACTCCCTAAAACTAACAAACAACCTCCAAATTGCTTCTAATGAAATGAACATTTTTTCTTCCAACAGCCAAAGAAACTAGAAAAATGAGAAAAAATACTGTACTCTCAGTCTGAGTAGATGCAAACTTCACTCAAAACCAACCAAACAAACTCCAAATTGCTTCAAATGAAATGTAATGAATATATTTTCTCTAAACAGACCAAACCAAGTGGAATTAAATAAGAAAAAATAATCTCATGAGTGAGAGTATATCAAAACCCATAAAACAACAACACTTCCAAATTATTTATAATGGAATGTAATGAACATATTTTCTCCATACAGGCTAAAGAAATTGAAAAAAAATGCTCATCTCATGATAGTCTGAGTAGATACAAAACTCACTTAAACCAACTAAACAACCTCCAAATTACTTCCAATGGAATGTAATGAACATATTTCCTCAACAAAAGAAAGTGAAAAAAATAAGAAAATACTTTGTACATGAGAGTAGAGAATCAAACTCCCTAAAAAATTAACCAAACAACCTCCAAATTACTTCCAATGGAATGTAATGAACATATCCCCTCCAAAGAGGCCAAACCAAGTGGAAAAAATGAGAAAAATGAGAAAAATGTAAAACTCCCCTAAAAACCAACCAAACAGACTCCAAATTGCTTCAAATGGAATGTAATGAACATATTTCCTCCAAACCGCCCAAATAAAGTGGAAAAAAAGGAGAAAAATAATCTGTACTCTCATGAGAGTATAGAGTACAGATACAAAACTCTCTTAAAAACTAATCAAATAGCCTCCAAATTACTTTTAATGGAATGTAATGAACATATATCCTCCAAATAGGTCAAACTAAGTGGAAAAAGAAAGAAAAATAACATACACTCTCATGAGAGTACAGAGAGTACAGATATAAATCTCTTATAAAAACTAACCAAACAGCCTTTAAATTACTTCTAATTGAATGTAATAAACATATTCTCTCCAAACAGGCCAATAAATCTGATAGAAAATGAAAAAAATAAGCTGTACTCTCATGAGAGTATAGAGAGTACAAATACAAAACTCTATTAAAACTTAACCAAACAAACTCCAAATTGCATCAAATGAAATGTAATGAACATATTTCCTCCAAACAGCCCAAAGAAAATGTAAAAAAAAATGAGAAAAATGCTATGTACTCTCATGAGAGTATAGAGAGTAAATATGCAAAACTTTTCTAGAAACTAACCAAACAGCCTCCAAATTACTTCCAATAGAATGTAATGAACATATTCACTCTAAACAGCCAAACCAAGTGGAAAAAAAAAAGAGAAAAATGCTATATACTCTCATGAGAGTATAGAGAGTATAAATACAAAACTCACCTAAAAATCAATCAAACAGCCTTTAAATTGCTTCTAATGGAATGTAATAAACATATTTTCTCCAAATAGACTAAAAAATTAGACATAAATTGAAAAAATAATCTGTATTCTCATGAGAGTACAGAGAGTACAGATGCAAAATACTCTTAAAAACTAACCAACATTTCAAATTACTTGTAATGGAATGTAATAAACTTATTCTCTCGACAAGCCAAAAAATTTGATAGAAAATGAAAAAAATGTACTCTAATGAGAGTACGAGGAGAATGCAAATCTCTCTAAAACCAACCAAACACCTCCAAATACTTATAATGTCGTATAATCATATTATATCCAAAGAGGGTCAAAAATCTGGAAAGAAAAAAAGATAAAATGGGTTGTGCTCTCATGAGAGTACAGAGAGTATACATGCAAAATAGTTCCTAAAATAAGCAAAGTCCTCTTGCAAAGAACTCCTAATAGTGTAGAAAATATATATTAAATAAAAGAATTTCAAAGAATATCACTAATAAACCATAAAAAAATTGGACATATAAAATGGTTCAAAAAATTTACCGATGTATTTTTATTTAATACATCATATGCTAAATTGGTCGCAATATCATCAAGGCCATAACTTCCGAATTCATTCTCCATCTTCACGGTTCTTCCCGAAATACGAAATGAGATTTTCTGTTTCTCTCATTGAGCTCGGTTTGTCAAAAAATATATATTGCATTGAATATATATATAAATTAAATTTCTCTCGCCCATTTGAATGACGTTTCTCCTCCCATTTGTTTGAGCAGGCGGTAGGGTCGGGTAATGTAAATTATCAATGTCGTCCGATTCTGATCGTGAAGTGAAAAAATGCAAAAAATGACATTTTTTAATAATGGACACGTGTAGTGCTACGATTGGAGTCCATACGTAAAGCTATGTCCGAACTCCGCACGTAATAATTTCTCCATGCACAAACCTTCCTCCTGTGCAAAACTCCTCTCCATAAGGTCAAACTCATACCTCTTCTATGACCTCTTTTGAGTGACCTCCTTACTACTCATCTACACCTCCTCATTGCTCTTATCGAAACTGTCCTCCTGCAGCGGCCCACACAATCAAGTTCGAACTTCTGTCGTTACCTCATGAAGGAGTTGGAGGTAAGCTTCAGAAACTCTCATTTAAATACTCCCGCACGAGTACTAGGCTGAGATGCATAAAAGTTTTTTGTAAAGCATTCTTAGACTATTTAGATGCACAACGAGTGTTCGATCATTTGCCCTTATAGACTTCATTAATGATCATTTGGAGAAGGTGAAGACAGTCGTTTTAGATGCCTTTGTTTATGTAGAATGTAGATACACAATAGGTGTTTAATTTATAGTTCAATTTGACAAACATGAAGACAACTCTTTTGGACTTATTCTCCATAAGGATCTGATTGAATAGCAAAGTCGGAGGTCAACCTTGCTAGTGCTCTATTTTGTTTTCTCACTTGTGTGGTTTGGATAGATCCCTTCATTAGTAATATGAATAGTTCTTCCAACCCCCAAGTTGTGATTCAATTGACTGTTAATGTATTGTTGTGATGTAAGATGATGGTTATTAAACTCTAAAGTGATTTATATTGCATGGTTTATTGCTCCAATAAATTCATTAATTCATTATTACATAAGCAAATATGTATCTCTTTCTAAAGTAGAGAAATTAAAAAAATCCAATATAATTAATAGAGAAAATTAATTAATTTAACATCTATTTATTTTATGCATTATTTATGTTTTTCTTTAACTTTCAAGAATACTAAAAAAAAACACCATTGTAGAGAAAAGTAGGAATTTATAAAAATGAAATAAGATTATAACATGTTTCAGATTAGTTAGATTTTTGAAGCACTTTTAAGACAATGCTTAATGGCTAGGAGATGACAGAGATGGAAATGCTAAACGTGAAGAAGATGTGTGGCAAGAGAGAGGCAAATGACTAGTTTGATACTTTATATAAGAGAAATTATTAATTTTACGGGAGGCAATTGCCCCCTCTCAATTGTGCATGGATCCGCCCCTGGAGAAGATCAACTATGGCTGAAGGGAAGAATGCATGAAAGCTTGACGAGCTTCGTGCACTGTTGCAAATGAAGCAAAATTGTGGGCTACAACGAAGTAAATGAAGAGTTACATTTTTGTGGGGGGACATATAGTGGTATTTGTGTTATATTAAAATGTTTTAAGTGTTAAAATTGTAAAATAGTGAGTTTAGATGTTAAATATGTAAATAGTGAAGTTTGAGGTGGTCAGTATGTAAATCCCCACAAAAAATTAAGGTATCATTTGGGAATGCATCGATCGCATCGTTTGCTTGTTAATTTGGGGAGCTTTGAGAATCTAGGCAGCCAGAAGTTGCACTGATATACCTTTCCATGGTCCGCGGTCCAAGAGAGATTTTTTCCTATATTGCCCATTTCTTAGTGCTGAGCATTCTCCCCGTGCCCTCGATCCATCCATTCTTTGCCCTATCTAGCAACTGGAACTCTCGTCTCTGCTGAAGCTCGCCATGAGATTGGAAACCAAGAGGTTTGGCCTTAACTCTCGTCTCTGCTCTACTGGATTTCAGCTTCCTAAACCATCCTCTACCCTCGACTTCCGCTTTGCACCCTTGTCTTCATTATTTGTGAAGGTAACCCTTAGCTTTCCTATCTTGTCCCTTTGCGAGCATTAGTTTTGGTAGATCTGTAATGCATTGTCTGTTTCTCCTATATCGTCCCTTCTCTCGAGCCTCAGTTTGTGTAGATCCTGTGATTCATTGTTCCATTTCAGCATGTATACACATTATGTTTTGAAGGACAAATTGAAACTTCTGTTGTGAGGGAAAAATGTGAAATATTGTGGATGATTTTTAGCTCCCCTTTTGTCCACATCAGTTGTAGTAGTGCGAAACATTGTGGATGTTTTCGATATGAATGTTATTCTTTGGAGATATTGCGGGTTATCTCAATTTAGGTAGAGGATTTTAGGTCATTTGTGGACAAATGCCCATGCTTTGCTCTATTATGTTTATAATTAACCACCTCTAATTTAGGTCTTGACGTTTTACGATGCTTTGAGTAATCATGATATTTGTGTTTTCATGAAAAGAACAATCTTGGAAAACATTCAACCAAAATTGTGTTAAATGCAATGGTTGGGTTGATTTTAAATTTACGATGAATTTATAGTAATGTGATCTGTTACTCTTTCGATGCATAATTTTAATAATTTGGTTTGTCTACTAATTTATATATTCATGTGGTTTACACATATTGTGTCAAATTTCTTTGTTAAGCTTATTTTTAGAAGAATTATGCGCACTTTAAGCATCTTCTTATGATGCATATATCTAACAGAAATAAGTGCTTACATAAATTAATGTAGGGAGATTAATGGGAAATCCAAGAGACAAGTGGACATGGGAGAAAGAAGTTATATTAGTTTTTGTGATCTTTGTTTAAAGGAAATAGAGATAAACCTATTTCAATAAAGAGGGCTGGGAGAATTTGACAAAAAAATTTAAGGAGAGGGCAGGAAGGGTTATAATAAGACATGACTTAAAAATAAATGGGATCAACTGAAAAAGGATTGGAAATTATGGAAAGAGTTGAAACAAGGATCAATTGGATTGAGGTGGGATCCAAGAAAGAGAACTATTGACACATCAAGATTGGTGGCGTAAAAAGCTATAGGATACGTTCTTATATGCACTTACAAAGAATTTTTGTAGATATAATATGTGACTCTTATTGCTAAACTACAGGTGATGCCAAATGTGAAAAAAAATTTAAGCACTGTGGCATAGAACCTGAGATTGAAGACAAGTTAGATCTTATGTTTGGGGGTGTGGTTGCTATAGGAGTCCATTCATGGACTCCAAACCAAGAAGTTGATGACAATGTTCATGAACAAAACAACTCTAAGCAACGAGCTGATTCAAGTGACTCAAATTATGAATCATTATATGCCACAAATTCCCGCACTGAATCAAGTCATTATAGATGTCCATCATCTCTAGGACCTAGGGGTCTGAAGAAAAAAAAAGGAGGTGTTGGTTTTCTCTGAAACCATATATCACAGCTAGTTAAATATGTAAATAGTTTGATACCTTATATAAGAGAAATTATTAATTTTACGGGGGGCAATTGACCCCTCTCAATTGTGCATGGATCCACCCCTGGAGAAGATCGACTATGGCTGAAGGGAAGAGTGCATGAAAGCTTGACGAGCTTCACGCACTGTTGCAAATGAAGCAAAATTGTGTGCTACAACGGAGTAAACTAAGAGTTACATTTTTTGTGGGGGGACATATAGTGGTATTTGTGTTGTATTAAAATGTTTCAAGTGTTAAATTTGTAAAATAGTAAGTTTAGATGTTAAATATGTAAATTGTGAAGTTTGAGGTGAGTATGTAAATCTCCCAAAGTGATATGCCGCTTTGACTTGAGCAACAAATTTGGGGAGCGAGATTTGGCCATAGCCGCTGGGTTGCAACTCGATATACCCTTCCGTGATCCACAAAGAGAGGGCCCGCCTTAGTCTGAGTGTTCTCCCCATGCCCTCAATCCATCCATCCTTTGCCCTATCTAGCGACTGGAACTCGGTCTCTCAAAGCTCACCATGAGATTGGAAACCAAGGGTTTTGTCCTTAACTCTCGTCTCTGCTCTACTGGATTTCAGCTTCCTAAACCATCCTCTACCTGACTTTGCACCCTTGTCTTCATTATTTGTGAAGGTAACCCTCTATCTTTTCCCTTCTTTCCAAGGGCGTTAGTTTTGGTAGATCCGAATGCATTGTCTCCTATATCGTCCTCGAGCCTCGCCAGGTAGATCCTGTGATTCATTGTTCCATTTTGGCATATATACACATTATGTTTTGAAGGACAGATTGAAACTTCTATGTTTCGAGAGAAAAATATGAAATATTGTGGATGATTTTTAGCTCCCCTTTCGCCCACATCAGTTGTAGTAGTGTGAAACATTGTGGATGTTTTTGATATGAATGTTATTCTTTGGAGATATTGCGACTTATCTCAATTTATGTAGAGGATTTTAGGTCATTTGTGGACAAATGTCCATGCTTTGCTCTATTATTTTATGGTTAACCACCTCTAATTTAGGTCTTGATGTTTTACGATGCTTTGAGTAATCATGATATTTGTGTTTTCATGAAAAGAACAATCTTGGAAAACATTCAACCAAAATTGTGTTAAATGCATTGGTTTGGTTGATTTTTAAATTTAAGATGAATTTATAGTAATGTGATATGTTACTCTTTCGATGCAAAATTTTAATAATTTGGTTTGTCTACTAATTTATATATTCGGTGGCTTACACATATTATGTCAAATTTCTCTGTTAAGTTTGTTTTAGAAGAATTATGCACACTTTAAGGATCTTCTTATGATGCATATATCTAACATAAATAAGTGCTTACATAAATCAATGTAGGGAGGTTAATGGGAAATCCAAGAGATAGTGGAGCAGGTGCTACATGGGAGAAAGAAGTTATATTAGTTTTTTGTGATCTTTGTTTAAAGGAAATAGAGTTAGGCAATAGGTCGACAACCTATTTCAATAAAGAGGGTCGGGAGAATTTGACAAAAAAATTTAAGGAGAGGGCAGAAGGGATTATAATAAGGAACAACTTAAAAAAAATGGGATCAAGTGAAAAAGGATTAAAAATTATGGAAATAGTTGAAACAAGGATTAATTGGATTGAGGTGGGATCCAAGAAAGAGAACTATTGATGCATCAAAAGATTGGTGGCACAAAAAGCTACAAGAGAAGTTCTTATATGCACTTGCATTAGTCTATTTACTTTACAAAGAATTTTTGTAGATATAATATGTGACTCTTATTGCTAACCGTGATGCCAAATGTGAAAAAATTTAATCGCGTGGCATAGAACTTGAGCTTGAGAAGTTAGATCTCTTATGTTTGGGTTTGCTAGGAGTCCATTCATGGACTCCAAACCAAGAAGTTGACGATAATGTTCATGAACAAAACAACTCTAAGCAGCGAACTGATTCAAGTGACTCAAATTATGAATCATTACATGCCACAAATTCCCACACTGAATAAAGTCATTCTAGACGCCCATCATCTCTAGGACCTAGGGGTCTGAAGAAAAAAAAAAGGAGGTGTTGGTTTTCTCCGAAACAAGATATTACAGCTAGTTACTGCTTGCACCAATAATGTGTCATCTAGAGTGAATAAGCTAATAACACCACCTTCATTATTTGAGGCTATAATTAAGTTAGAGTAGATAATAGAAGTTTTTCAGGATATTATACTTTATGTGCACTAAACGAATTTGCTTGAAGATGTCAACAAGCGAGAGATCTTCGTGGCAATGACACCAGAACGAAGAGTTCATTTTTTCGCTACTATTATGAAAAATATGATTTCTAGCATTTCCTATAAAATGTATTAGTATTTGTTGACTGCTTGTAGTAATGTGTTGTTGTTCATTAGAAAGTAACAACAACTATATTGCTTCTATTTTGTATTATTATTACGTTCATATGTGATGCTTTGATTGGGAGGTTTTCTGTGATATGTTGTTAGGTGAGTTTTTATTAAAGATTAATGTGAAGAATTGCTTATTTATTTAGGTTGCAGTTATGAAAAGTGATGATGACGATCTACTTATGACTGCTATCGTGTGGTGTTTATTTTTGGTGTTCGCGTTTGGGTGTTTTGTGTGTATATGTGAGGGGACACCATGCAAATTCACAGATATACTTATTAGGGTGATCGGGTATGACATTAAGGAATATTGTATTATCTCGAGAGATAGAAGTCACTACCATATAATGGACCTAATCACCCTATAAAGACTCCTAACGCATGATGAGCCTTCAATATACCAGAGATTTTTCCCTACTTTACATAAAAAAGTAAAACAGGGTTTATTTAAACTGGGTTCGTTAAGTTCCCTATGGAGGCAAGCCTTCATAGTTAATTACATCTTAAAGTAAGTAATCGGTCTCCAAAGAATTCAAAAGATTCAAGACCGTCAAAAGGATTAGAAATCAGTGGGAGAGATCAAAAAGGAAGAGTACTTATCAAAACCAAGGAGATGAGTAGAGAGTGCTCGTGATACTAGGAAGCTTAGTGAACACTTCAATCTTTAAATTCTTTAATTTTGAAGAGATTTATTTGTTTGAGTTAAAAGTTTATCAGAAATCTAGGACTTGTAATTTCATAATACAAGATTGTGGAAATGCCTAAGAGGCGATGATTTATGCTTGTAGTCTATAAAGGGAAACATCAATCTCAGATCCTAAATATAGGAAGCTTTGGCGAGGGCTAAAGCACGACCTAAATCTAAGGCAAAAGTGAGTATATAGTTTATCTCCACAAGAGAGAGTAAACCACTCGACTATTGAATTTATTACTGTCTAAAGTGATAGTCAGCTAACTCATCTTACCCTTTAAATCCATGTAGGTAAGTCATATGCTTTTGTAAGATAGCTAGGTTATTATTATTTAGAAAAAAAAAACTAAGTCCTTAAACCCACTTCCTAAGAGACTAGAGCATGAGGGTATGAGTAATGACTTAATCTCATGCAAATTCTTATCAAATTTTATTTAATTTTTAAAATTTTTTTGTTTTGACATAGTTGTAAGATTTTATATGCTTAAATATATGAGAAATTGATTATGGGCCAAATGAGAAGATAAAGAGGTGTATTTCCATCGATGGCTCTTACAGGTCAAGCCTTTATTATTTGGCACAGATAGAAGCCCTCTTTTAGCAAGAGTAAAAGAATATGACATACATGATATTATACATTCAATCATCTAGCTAAGGGATTGCTAAACATTTTGTTATCATGATTTAATTCTGAGGCTTTTATGTGTGGTTATGAATTATTTTAAAAGTTTAGTTATGAGTTGTTAGTGGGATAGAAAATTTATTTATTTTACCCTAAGAGCCTAAGTGTATTCAGATCATACAACAATTACCAATCATAAATAAACTATAAAATGCATGCTATTTCAAATGTACAAGCTAAACAAACATCAAATAATTTTATAAATCGATCGTAAAAAAATAAAAGGCCAATGCGGTCGGGTACCATCGTACAACTCAAAAAGAAATGTGGGTGGCCGAGCTCTACTCTTATACATCCCGATATAATGAAAGAATAATTACAATTATAAAATGATAAGTCTTATGGGGGGGTTTTTATTCTTCATCCTCCATTCTTCACTCCTTGCCTTTCATTCCTTTATTTTTGATTTGCTCAAATTTCTTCTTTATTTTAGCTTGGTTGATATGTAACTTGCTAGATCACATTTTACATATTGACTCAATATTCACCTTAATCCCTATAACACTTATCTTAATCATAATGTACATTAATGTAAATCTAGCTACACCTGTAAAATAAATATTAGCTAAACATACCATGCAACCCAAGAAAATATAGGAATAATTTGGACTTAGCACCCCACACATAGGAAACCAAGTCCACCATCCTAACTTGGGCTATGATTAGGGGTTAAGCAACCTACAAAGTAAAAAACATTTATATTTTTATTACAGCTCTTTAAGCACAACTCCCTGCAGAAAATATGATTAGGCTAATAACGACCTAACATCCAGTCTAAAATATTACATCATAAAATAAAACACAACATCATACATTCAATCAATACATCGACCTAGCCTAATTCTAGGGTCAATGACCTAGTATTCTAGTGTGTGAAAAGAAGGATTGTGTAGCAAGACTTTACTAGGCTTCTTTAGTTTAAGTTTCAATTTGGAATTTGAATTTGTTTAAATTTTACCTTTGGGTGATTTCAATTAAAATGATTTAATAATTTATTTTTAAATTTTTTATTTTTATTTTAATTTTATTTGGTTAAAGTGATATTTAGATTTTTCAAGAATAAAGAATGAATTCTATTTGTAGACGAAACTCACCCTATTCTACATCCTAACTTCCTAAAGAGTCTAACTAAGGTCTTTAAGTATCTTAATTAGCCCATTTGAATTTATGTAATTTATTTGATTTGATTTAGATTTTAGAATTTGTGTTTGTTTAATCTTCATGTATTTGATTGATTAATTTTGGATTAAATGTGCTGATTTAATTAATTTTTGATAATTCAATATCCTTAATATCTAATAAAGTTTAAGTTTGTTTAAATCCATGTGTTTTTGATTGATTAATTTTAGATTAGATATTTTGATTTAATTAATATTTTAATAATTCAATATCCTTTCTTTCCCCTTGGGTTTTAATTTAATTTCTTAATTTCATATGATTAATATCATTTCGATGTTGTTTAAATTCATTAATTTCATCATTCCATTTAAGTTTGATTTAGATTGGTGAGTGTACTTTAATTTACTTATGATTTATTTGAAGTTTAATGTATTCTTTTATTTGAATTTCAATTAAGGGTTTAACTATTGAATTTAGCCATTTAGTTTATGTATAGATTATCTCTTTAGTTTGATGATTAATCTCTTATCTTAATTCAATAGGTTTGTTTTATTTGAGTGTTATTTTTGATAGACTTATTTTGATATTATTTGAAATTAAGAGTAATTGGATATGATTTAATAACTTTAGAGTTTATATTTAATTATATATTTCTTTGATTTGATTATGGTTTATTTATTTATAATTTGATTGGATAAAATGAATTCAAATTTTGCTTTGATTTAATTGAGTTTGATTATTTTTATTAGAATTTCATTTTAATTTCATTCATTTATCATGTTTATTAGATTTTAGTTTATGTTTTGATTTTACACATTTTAATAATCAATTAGTTTATCTTATTTAGGTAGGTTGAATTAGATTTAATTTGATCATGTATTAAATTGATGAGAGACTTTTTTATTTGATTTGATTAGCTATATTAATCTATAGGTTTGCTTAGGTTCAATGTGATTATATAATTTGTTTAATTAAAAAAGTGTTTAGGTTAATTATTAATTAAAAATAAAGATTTATTTAATTTTAATTTTTCATATTTGTTTTTTAATGATGTAATTAATGACCCAATGATTTAGATTTAAATTAAGATTTGATTGGCATTTAATTGCATTTTAATTATGTTCAAATTTATGTTTGCCTAAGCTTAAGTTTAATGTGATTACTTTAATTATCTTAATTGGTTTATTTTAAGCTGTGATTAAATTAATTAGTGAAGTAATTAAAGATTTGATTTGAGTTTGATTTAAGAATTAATTTTAATGTGATTTATTTAAATCAATTTGATTCATTAAGATGATTGATTAATTCATTAAGTTTGCATTAATTAGATGTTTAATTAATTAAGTTTGATTAAGGGTAATTGAATTTTGAATTATCAGATTAATTAAAGATTTGTTTAATTAATGACTTAATTTTCCACATGTGAGTGATTTGATTTAGTTAAGTTTTTTATTTAAGTTTGATTTGATTAAAGGGTTATTGTTATTATTATCAATGTTATTAAGTGAATTAACTGTTTATTTTATTTCAATTAAGTTTGATTATTTATGATTAGAGTTTTATCTGATTTGATTCATTTATTATGTTTATTTAATTTGATTAACATGTTTGATTTAATCATTTGGTTGAAATACTTAATGATTGGGTAACTCTCCTATTCCAAATGGATTAATTTAGATATTAAATTAATTAAGTTCACTTTAGTTTCATTTGGTTTGGTTTGGTTTGATTAATATTAAGTGATTATGATATATTAGATTTATAATTAATTTAACTTTTTAGTTTACTTAATGATTAATTAATGTTCAGTTTATTTATATTCATTAAAGAGTTACATATGATTAAGATTCCATACTTAGTGTAGGTTTAGTTATATTAGTTTAGCTTATGTTAAAGTTTCTTAGATTTGTTTAATTTTAAGTTTGATTTAAGATTTAATCATTTGATTGAGTTTTATTAACTTAAATAGATTTAATCATATTTAGTTTAATTTTCTTTGAGGATTATATGATATTTTTATGATTTTAGGTTTGATTAATGAGTGCTTAAGTATTATTTCATATTATTTAGATTATTATGAATTTCATTTTAATTAATTCTTTAATTTATTAAATTTTAACCCTAAATATTCATTAAGCTTCAGAAGATCATATATATATATATTTTAAGGATCTTAGATGTTAACTGAAGTGATTTAAGCTATTTTAAAGATTTTTATAAATTTATGGAATTTTATTTGATTTATTTTATTAAAATAGACAATCTGAACTTTAAAATTTAATTTCTCTCAATCCAGAAGTCTTTTTTACTTGAGATTTTAATCATAGGTGTGTTTTAACTTTAATTTTAATTTTGAAAAATTCAACTCAATTCAACTTGTATTTTTAGACTAATTAATGAAATTTGATTTTCACTAAAACTTAAATTAAGCTTAAACCATTTAGTGAAATTTGGAGATTTTTAGTTTGTTGGATTTCTCTTGGAAAGACGGATCCAATGAGCTCTTATTTGTAATTTATTATATTTTATTTTTTATGAAATTTTAAAGTTTCACACAATTTAAATAACTTTTAAAATTAGAAAATAGGTGATTTTCTCACTTAACCAGCTAAGACCGCTGTTGGTGCAACTCCGGCACACGCGACATATGCGGCACGCACACGCGCCGCGCGGGTCCATGTCGCGAAAGCAAGAAAGGGATTAGGATGCGCGGATCATATCCGACCATCCGATCGCAGATCATACAGTCGGATTGATCCGCATGAGCTAGACCGCGCGATCCACGGATCCAAACAGTACAATCACGGATCCAAACCATGCGATCGCGCAATCTGAGCCGTTCGATTGGCGGGAAATCTGGCAGACAGAATAGTTATTTCTAGCTATTTTCGTGATTTTGAACAAAATTTCATCATCGATCGAAAAACTTTAGATGCATGGGATGATATAAATTAAAAAATGCGAGGATAATCTAATAAAATTTTCTAAAATCACACATACATTACCATAAACAAAGCTCCTTAAGGCCAGCTAAAGTTTGACAAAATTTTCTCGCCGGGGATAGTTTCCGACGGTGATGAAGATCCGAACGAGTTCCTGGGTGTGAGAGGAAGTCTTGAAATGAGCCTAAACTTTCGCCTTCACTTTGGAACAATGTATTCTTCAATTGTCACTGCTTCCTCACCGGAATCCACGCTTATTTTGGTGTTTTTAGCTCAATAGAAGTGGGGAAGTAGTTGCTGGTTACTTTGGGAGCTCTAAGAGACTCTCTAATGCCAAAATCAAATCCTTTTACTATCTCTATTCTCCCACTTTTAATGGTGGCCGAAATTTCCCATTAAAGATGATGGGAAGGTTTGTTAGGTGGTGATGGCTGATTGGGGACTTTGGATTTAGCTCCCAAAGTCTTCATGTGTTATCATAGGATCAACTCCATTGAATGCAAGTGTTAGGGAGGAGTTGAATGCATGTGATTATGAGAATTAAATGAGGTTGGGTGAAATTCTATGTGGAGGAAGATCTATGAGAGATTTAATTAGGTTGGGTTGATTTTGGGCTGATCCCAAATGGGTTTGTGTCAAGTTTAATCAGTCGTCAATAGGTCATGACTTGGTTTTAAGAGATTTGGCTCAATTTGGGTCATATGGGTCACATTGGGTCATATCAGGTTAGGTTGACCAATTGGTCAAATTGGGTCAAACCAAAGCTTAGGTTATATTCAAATGATAATTTGAAGTATTTTTAGTATGATCAATTTGATTTAATTTAGCTTAGGATTGATTTTGGCTCATTTGGAATCAAATGGGTCGAATGGATCAAGTTGACTAATTTTATCAAAATTGGCCAAATTGGCTTGGGTTATGGGTTGATTCATGTTTAGTTGGCTAATTGAAGATGAACGTAGCCTTTGATTTGAATCAATTTGGATTTAATTTAAATTTTGGCTAATTTGACCCTTTAGGTCAATTGGGGCTAAGTTAGGTCAAGTTGACCAATTGGTCAAATTATGCTCAATTATGGCTATGATCAAGTTCAATAATCAATTTGGAATGAACTTGAGCCATTAGTTATAATCAATTTGGGTTAAATTGGGATTTGATCCATTTTAGCTTTTTAGGCCAATTTGGGTCAACTTGGGTTAAATTGTCAATTAGATTTGGTTTGGCTCAATTGAGAGTTTGATCATGTTCAATCATTGATTATGAGTGTGTTTGGATCAATGATTTCAATCATCGTATCTGATGGATTTTGGCTAGTTTAAGTTTCATTTGTACTAAAGGTTGACTTGGTCAAAGGACCGAATTGACTTGGTTTGATCCAATTGATTCCAATTTATCATCTCAGGGTGATCAACAATCACGATGGAAGGTTTTGGTGAGCTCGGGTCAATCCAATATGGGTTGGATTGAAGTTGGCTTAAATGAGTCCTGGTGGGTCAATTAGTTTGTTATGGCTTGATTGAGTTTATGAATATAAATCCAACTACAATTAATTTAGAGTCCAAATGAATTTTGGTTCATATGATAATTTCAAGTCAAGAGACGTCAACATGGACTTGGGTTTGGTTTGAAAATTATGATTTATGTTTATATTTGAGTCAATGATTGTAGTAATGATTGAATCATGAAGAAATCCATGGGTTTTAAATTGATTTAGGTATCATTTAGCCAAGTTCAAAAAAATGGCTAAAAGGGCTAAAATTGGATTTGGATTTGATTTTGGATATAGTTTTGGCCATTTGAATTTGAATTTTATTTATATTTGTGAATATAAATGAAGGAACAATTGATTTATAAGAAAATTGAATGACTTTGTATTGGTTTAAAGGTTAATTTGGTTAAGCACATGGAGGTGGGTCCATCTGGCTTAAAAGGGATTTCGGTTGAGTTTGATTTAGTTTGATTTAGTTTTGATCATTTGGATATGGATTTCATTTATATTTGTGAATATAAATGAAGGAATAATTAATTTATAAAGAAATCGGTTGAATTTGATTTGATTTAAAGGGGGTTTTGGCTAAGCTTATGAAGGTGGTTCATATGGCTTAGAAAGGGTCTTAGGATTTGAATTTGATTTTGGGTTTCAATCATTTGGAGTCAAATTTAGAATTATATTTGGAATTTGAATTTGAGTTTGAGATTTGGTTTGAGATTTGAATATGGGTTTGATTTGAGAAGGTGCATATGTATTGGGTTTAGGCTATAGGGTAGGTGATTTTCTTAAGTCCTAAGGCATGACCTAATCCTATGATTAACCCTTTTAAGTATTTAGGCTTAGGTTAAGTGTTCACCTAATCACTAGAAGTGTCTTATGACTAAGGAGCTCTTAGTGTCTAGAATAGTCCTAAGTTTAAGAAGAGGAGGTTAAGAGCTCACTCCAAAAGTGAGGTTAACATATCGTAACTGTTGTATGCTTAATAAATGAGTATTATGAGTCTTATGTTTACAAGATGCCATATATGAATTCTAAATTTATTGGAGAGAAATGGATCATTGAGATTCTTAGAGGATACCAAGGGAGATTTCATAATATATTTCGAATGTCACAAATAATTTTTCTTGATCTATTACAAGAGTTAGAAATTTTTCATGGGCTCTGTGGATCTTCTAGAACTACAACTAGAGAAATGTTAGTCCTAATATTATATATATGATCATATAATTAATCTATCAGGGCAACTAGCAAGCGATTTCAACACTCATCTAAAACTATAAGCAGATACTTCTCTGTTGGCCTTGATGTTTTAGTAAGTTTATCAACTAAAGTTATAAAATCGATAGACTCAACTTTTCAGAATATATCAACTGAGATTTTGCAGGATTCTCGATACATGTCATATTTTAAGGTGAAATTCTTTTTAACTTTATGTCTCGATAATCATTTCGACAATCATATATGAACTCTTGGAGGACATTGATTAATTGACTTACACATGTCGATGGCCATGTGCCTGCAACTAATAAGGTTGGTTATATTGATCGATGCGGGTCACCTACCCAGAATGTAATGGAAGTATGCAATTTCAATATGTGCTTCCCCTTTTTAATGGCTGGATGGGAAGGAAGTGCACATTATAGTAGTATATTCAAGAATATAGTGCGTTGTAGATAAAACAACTTCCCATTACCCCCTCTAGGTATTTTTATATTGAATATTTTGTTCATTACAAATAGCTTATAATTGATGCCTATAATTACAAATTCAAATAGAAAAATATTACCTTGTGGATGCTGGTTATCCAATGCAATGAGGGTTCTTGAAGCCTTTTACAGATACAAAATATCATATCCTTGATTTTGAAAGGAACAACCAAATCATTAGAGGTAGGAAATAATTATTTAATAAATGACACTCATTATTGTGGTAATAATGATCTTTTGGAGAAGAAGAATGAGTGATGCAATGCGAGTAGATACTCTTTCAATAAACAGGTTAAAATAGTTGCCGCAACAATGACTCTACATAATTACATACGTCATCACCTATCGCACAATGACATTGAGTTCAACCTTGTTGACAATTATAAATCATTTGTTCCCCTTAAAGCATTTGAATATCTGCTGGGCCGCTCAATAGTGGAAACAAGCCAACACACAGTAGAAGTTGAGACTTAGGAAAGAGGAGCCAAAGAGGTGAAAGAGTTACGAGAGCAGATTGCAGATGCGTTAGATTGTGATTAGTTTTGGGATCAAAGTTTGTTGAGAGTATTGATGGTGAATATGGTGTGTAGTTTTTAGGACAACAATAAGTTCATTCTTTTATTCTGCTCAATTTTATTGTTAAGACATTGTATTGTGTTTTGCTTATTATAACTATGTGGCTTCATACCATGTTCATTTCATTAAGGCATTGCATTGTGCTTTGATTACGAATTCAAATGATTCCCTAAACCATTTTATATTCATGTCCTTGGTATATGGAAGGCTTGATTATTGTTTGTGGGGTTTGGGGTTGGATGGCTTGTTGGCTTCCTGTGTTATCCATGAAGTTTCTTGTGTCAGGTTATTATTTTAGGTCGGGTTATTGGCTTGGTTCTTTGTGTTGTTATCTGTGGTGGCTCGATGGTTATCACATTGCAAGTTTTGGAATAATTGGCCCTCTTCCTTGCTATTATCTGGGTTGTTTTTGCTAGTTTGGGTGAGTTGGTTGGTTATGGTGTCTAATCCGCTTGTGTTGGATTATTTTTAACCTTGTTGGATTATTTGTGTCGGTTTGGTGATTTGTTGGCTTGGCTCTCCTTCGCTTTTAGCCATGGTGGCTAATTTCTTGTGGTTATTTTTTAACCTTGTAGTTTTGGGCTACTAGTTTGGTGGGTTTGTTGGCTTTGTTGTTTGTCTCCTTCTCAGCCATGGTGGCTTCACCTTGTGTTATTTTTTTTAACCTTTGGATAGGTTGTTTGTTGCTATTTGGGTGGTTTGTTATTGTTTCCTTCATATCCATCAGGGTGGCTCCATTTCTTATGCTTGGTTATTTTTTTTTACCTGTATGGGTTGTTCTACTGGTTTTGGCTCTTGTCTTGTCAATTACATGTGGTGACCTGGTTTTTTGGTTTGGTTTGGAAATAAGTGCTCTTCCCATCGCTATCCCAGATTTGGTTTATGGTGGATGTTGTTGACATTGTAGGCCTTCCTTATAATTTATTAAGCCTTGTTTCTTGTTTGTGATATTGGTTTGGGAGGGTTGGTTGGCTTGTTGGCCTATTTCCTTGTGCTATTATCTATGGTGGCTCTAGTTCCTTGTTTTGGGTTATTTTTTATTTTTTTTTTACGTTTGGCTGGGTTGTTCTTGCTAGTTTGGTTGGCTTGTTGGCCTGGTTCCTCAGGTCAATCTGTGGGTGGTTGGTCATTTGTGTTTTGGTCTCATTCCGCTTCTTCCTATCTATGGTCGGTGGTTGTTTGATTCTTGTTTGACATGAAACAAATGACGACATTGATGTTTTTCTTTATATCAATAAGGGTGGTAGCATTTTATGTGATTGTAACCCTTCATTTAGAAGTTTGGATGCTCACTTATGTTGTTGTTCCTTCAGATGGATTCTAATTGAGCTTGAGCCATTTTTATTTTTCTTTACACTTGCTTATGTATTTTCTAAGCTTCTTGCATATATGTGTGCAGGGTGGAATGCAGTAGTTATGTGCTTTTCTCAAGAAGGGACTGTTACCTTTCTGCTGATTTTTTACTTTACTTTTTCCTGTAATATATTCTTGTATTAGCTAGATGAATTTCTTTAATAGGTTTATTATAGCTTTTGGGAGCATTTGCTTTGAGATTTTTTTTTTCTACAAAGACTTTGTATCTTCTATTTATGTTAATAAAATTTCTATCATTTTTTTTGAGAAATAGTTTTCTTGTCCTGTTTAGTTTTCTTTTTTAAATATTCTGCAGTGTCACCCGTCCTCATATTAATAATTTTATTATTTATACACATTTTTTTATCAAGGAATATGAGTTCAAAGATCTCTGAAGCAAAGTTCTGAACCTGATTCTGACATGTATTCACATACATGGGAAGGAAATTATGGGATGGGATTTTTTAGGTCCAAGAAATAAAACTTGAGATGATTGCAACTTTTTATTAGATGAAAAAACACAAATGGGCATCGGAGGATAACAATGGAAAAATTTATTTTAAAAGATTTGATCAAACAATATAATGTTTTTTTGATCGCATTGTTATACTTATAATTTTAATATTATTATTATTTATTAAGAATGTATAATATGCTAATATAATTTACTGAATTACTACGTATTTATCATTTATCTTTTTTTTTTATTTTATTAATTATTCAAATTTCATATGCTCACAAGATTTTATATTTTTTGTACAAATAGAAGACAACAGATTAGTTTTTCAAACAATCTCAAGAACACCCGCTTCCGCTGATCAGACAGCCTTCTAAAAGTCAGAATCGCCAAACAAACCCTAACACTCCATTCTCCTCCTGTTAAGCTCCTAGCATGAAGAAAAGGTCCAATCTCGTGCCCTAGCTTCATTCCCGTGTGACGCCTCCCTCTCTTCTAGTGCTCCTTGCAGATGCAAAGCTCTCTCAGCTCGCTGGTAGTTCCCTATTTGTCTATTCTCGCAGCCTCTTCTCCGTCAGGCATCAATCTACTGCTATGCTTCCACAATGTCGAGCGTCCTACTCTCCATACTCTTAGACAATGGTCTCAAGCCATTTTTCAGTTCTGTAATAGAAATCAAAGGTAATGTATCTCTAAAATTTGAGATTAAGGATTTTTTTTAGCATTGCATTTCCACTCTAAACATATACATGAAATTCATAGCATGAAAATCAATATTTCTTAGATGACGTTTTTTCCACCACTGAAAACTAATGTTGATTGTAGTTTTATGAAGCTTTTTAACTTTTTGGTGATTTAATTTAAGATATTTATTTTGCTCATTGATGCAATTTTTTCAAATGTTTATGATAGCTTTATTTACTTATTTGCTGTTGTTTAATTATGTAAAATATTCATCTGTTATAGAGGTGAAAATTGTGGAAAAAAATTCTACAGATATCCTCAAAACAGATCGAAAGACGATTGTGATTAATTTAAATGGCTTGACGAGATAGATCAAACAACTTTAATTCTTAGCTTTTTCAGATTTGAATGCAATAAAAAAAGAATTCAGAGAAAAGTTTATACTTTGTTTATTGAGAGCTTTACAAATTCACGACTTTCAGATTTTGTTTGGTTAACAAATGTAATGTAAAGTGAATTAAAGCCGCCGGAGGTCGGCGGTCGAGACCGGAGGAAGGCGATGGGCGATATCGCCGGCCCCGATCACTTTTATTATGATTATTTGAATTCAAATATACGCAAACCTATATTTGAATGTGAAATTTTATTTTGAACCAAACGCTGAAATGTTCAAAGACGATTAATTGTTGCATTCCAAATGACGCACAAGCATGGCTGTTTGTGATCAATTTTGTTTTTATTTCTATGCTATTTTTAATAATATATTTATTTGATATATTTTTTATATATTTTTATTTTTAGAATACTCAAAATAACTTTTAAATATTTTGAGTATTTTCAAAAATAATAATTAATATCAAATATATTTTCTTTTGAAACAAAACATAAACAAAAGAAAAAATAAAAAATAAAAGTGATCCCAAACAGCCCCTTAATGTTTGTAAATGTATTATTTTCATTGAATAAATGAGTTATTTTTGGCTTTTGTGATTGCAAAGTGATGACAATAAGCTCCATAGTTCCCTGTTGCTCATTTGTACTAATTGCATTCTATGTAGTTGAAGGCAGCATTGTTATTTTGTTAGTTGCACTTAAATAGTAAGCCTTGTTTGAATAAAAGATGATTTGAGATTATACAAGATACATAAATAAATTTATATCGTCTCTCTCTCTCTCTCTCTCTCTCTCTCTCTCTCTATCTATATATAACATTGCGTCCACTTTGTTCCCTATTGATTGAGCTCGTTCAAACTTGGTAAAGGATGTTCTCCATGCGATTAGTCTTGGTCTCTATGCATAATCATCCAACCTTTCAAAGCCATGAGCACAAATCAGTTCATTTGCAGATAAGGAGAAGAAGATCAATTGAAATAATATATAAGAACTTAGCTGAGAAGAAGCACCCCTGGAAACCTTAAGAAAGGCCATTATGTGAGGATTAAGGTCCGTTTTATGAAAAGCTAGAGTAAAAGAAGAAAAACTAATGCATATACAGGAAAATTAAGTAAAGAAGCTCAAGAGCAGACAAAATAAATTGAAGAAATCAGGTGTAATATGTGTTAAATTGAACAACATACATATAAGAAGGACGTCATAAAAAAAAGAGATGTTACCAAATCCCATATATCCGTTGATCATTATATCATAGCTGTTCTTGCTCCTAAATGAACATCTGGTAAAAAAATTATGAAAATTTCAGAATAAATTGACACAGCACTTTCATGAGCACCATCAAAGAGGCTTTAGAATAAAACTTTAAGAATTCCAAGTCTTTTAGACGACATAAAGCAGAAACAACTCAATTATGATAGCCGAAAATAGAGAGTGGCCAACGATGGCCTAAACCATGGTGTAAACGAACCACGCCTAGTCAAGCGTGTGGTGCTCATTCGAGCTCAAGCTTATTTATCAATATAGAGCTCGATTTAAACTTTTAGGATTGTGCTCAAACTTGAGCTCGTTTAAAAAAGTCCTATTCGAGCTAGGCTTAAATTTGTTCATGAGCTTGATTGAAAATGAGATTATCAAGCCTGTCAACAAGCAACTCGTTTAATGAAATAAATAAGCTTTAATCAAGTCTTAATCGAGTTTGTTCGCAAGCAGCCTATTGAGAAATATTCATGTGCTATATCACTTAAAGCTTATTAAGCCTCTAAAAATAAAAAATTAAATGATATTATTCACAAATAAGCCTTAATCAAATCCCGATTGAGCCAAACAAGATGTTCAAACTTATTCATTTAGCAACCAAGTATTTATGAAATTGTTTAAACTCATTTGATTAGTTTCTAAAAATCATGAATGAGCTCTAATCAAGCCAAGTTACGAGTAATTTGTCGAACGCTCAATTCATTTGTAGCCCTACTAAAACAGCTCAATTATGCAATAGATCCCAAGCAGAGGAAAGAGCAAAGCAACTACTACATATATCTTTCTATAATCGATTGACTCACTGATTTTTCCCTCCATAAGAAATTCCAGAACACAAAAGCAAGCAACTGCTGCGTTCATTCTAGCACCTTCAGTTTTAGAAATCAAATGCCCATATGAAGCACACACCTTATTGAGTTCAGTTAAACGCACAACGGGCAAATTTCATAAACTTTGAAAAAACAATGAAACTGCACAACACATGTATGCTCGCATGCAAAGAACCATTGCAAACATAATCCAAGCAGTTAATCTATCTCAAAATAAATGTGCCAGATTATCTTACAAGTTGAAAAGTAATAGTTAGCCGACACCAATACATAGCTTCATTCGCCTCTTATAATGCTGTATCACTATGTCACTTAGGCGAAATGCTTTAACTAATTACAAATAGCTGCACAATAACCAATACAGAACTTCATTCGCCACTTGTAAGTGAGAAGTGAACATTAAAAGAATAAGTGAAAAGTGCACTCAAAACAGGAACGATATGGTCCCAAGCACACCCCTTGTTTCACCACTTACAATGCTTGGAGAGCGTGACCCATGTTCAATATCTGCCATAAGAGGGTTCTTTGCAAGTGCTCCTATGATGATTGAGAAGCCAGCATTGACTACATATGTGAACAGTTTTAGCTCTTTTCTTTGTGTTCTCCAAAAAACATCAAATTATTTTCTTCTTTGGCCTCCCTTGAGGCCATACACTATTTGAAACTCCCATCTGCGCACCATCATTAGCTACTGATTGGCTCTTCCCCGACAGAGTAGATATTGCACCATCATAACCCACTATGTATATGTACAATCAAACAAGGTAGGTCATATAAATAGTAAATACAATAGTATGTATTGCATAAAAATAGCTCTTGACATGATAATGCTCATCTACATAAGTGTGCCTAAAGGATGGAGCTTGGTTTCAATAAATGATATTGCATGGATAAATGAAAATCCTATTAACTACCAAAATCTTCAACTAAATTCCATCTTCTTGATGCCCACCTCTTGCCATTCATAACTACCTTCAACCTCAACTTTCATTGGTGCTAATTGTCTAACAATAAATGGTTGTTTGCTTGTTGTTATTTGTTTGATGTACTCCTCAACAAGGGCTACTAACTCTCCCTTCTAACTTGTTGAGGGTAGCTTCTTTGTGCACATTGCTCCATCAGCATTCCTCTGATCATGTCAACCAGATCAACAATAGGTTTACTCTTGGCCTCTCCAATCCAAGAGTTGAAAGGCTGTCATGTTGTTCTTATTATAATAATTTTTATTTAAGTTAAGAAACCAGACATTGACAACTTGTAAGGCAGTGAAAACAGGTAAGAATGCACTATCGGACTTAAGAGAATAGTTCATTAATCTTAGCATTAAACTCTATTTTAGTGGATGCATTAGAACTAATTATACTATACGATGAATATCATGTTATACAATAACATAATTAATTTATCATAAATTTAATTATTTAAAATTTCAACTAATTATAATATACGATGTGTATGGAGATATAGGATTTTTTTTATAATAAATCTAATTAAGTCGCATAATTTGTGAAAAGATTGAAATAATTTAATCTGAATTGATCGATCGTAATATATGATCTTGATTCTACTATATGATTAACTAGAATAGCTTCTTTGAGGTGTATTCTTATATCATATGCACTTGATATTAAGACAAATATTAAATCTTAGAATGAGGAAGAGAGAAAAATTGTTAGATATTGAGAGCCACCACATGTAAACCTAAAGAGTTTTAGAGAGAAAGTTTGAGATTGCAAAATAAGGTCATCTTCTCTACACTTTCCCATCCTCAAATTGAATGGCCTTTATTCATCCTTGTGAGAGGTCTCAAATTCAAGACAACTATGAAAACTTGTTATATCAACATGTGGGACAATGAATTACTAGCTTTTCACTTTAAGTATAAGTCTATGTAGGACTTCTCTATTACTTGTAAAGATTATAGAATTCATTGTCTTGTGACAATAGAAGGATAGAGTAGTTAAAATCCCAAGAAGAGGACTTGGGAAATGAAGTAAGTCATTACACCAAACCATGATAGATTAATTTACACATTCTTTAACCTTACAACTCTTTTTATTTATTTCAAAGTGCTATGATGAGAATGGAAAACAATTATGTATTGTGCTTGTTTATGATGTGAGGTTTTAAAAAAAAATTAAAGGTTTAAAAAAATATTAGCTCTGACACAAAATCTTGTGCTGTGAAAATTTTATTGATTAATTTCAATATTATTTTTTTAGTATTAAACTATTTTTAATTTTTATTTAATAAACAAACTTATTTTCAAAATTTATGTCATTTAAAAATAAATAATATTTGTTATTCTAAATTTATTTTTAAAAATCACACCAATTCATCCCCACTCTTAGGAATGGCATCCCTTTCATAATGCTAATTGGAAATATTCCAATATCTTTTCACTTACTTAAAAGAGAAGATAATTTATGCAAACTTATTATTAGTAGTAATAATTACATGAATGTTGTGTTGATTATTGCTTAGTTTCAGATGAACCATGCTCTTAAATTCCATCCTTAACCTCATAAGGTTACTATGAGCAAGCTCCTTTAGTTAATTACATCTTAGAGTGCTTAATACTCTAAGATAATATTCTAAGAAAACTTAGTTAAAATTATGATCATGGCATATAATATCAATATAAGGCATCACATAATGTGAATTTTAGGACATTTAATGGAAAATATCCAATGTAGGAGAAATAAGCAAAAATTCAAGGGAGGAGATATTCGAGGTATGTGATCTTATGAAAATTTAGGGTTCCTAAGGAGAGCATAATTTTATATTAAGATTTGTATTTTAAGCATGAATAAGCACATTAATCCAATGTTATAGGTGATTAGTTTACTAGAAGATGAAGTTTATTATGCCACATCAATGGTGATTATACCATTGAGAAATAATTTTGAGGACTTTATGACACAATGAAAAGATATTAGCCTCAAACAATGGTAAATTTAAGAGTGCATGTGGGCCAAATTACCCAATCCCTCATAAAGATATGTTAATATGCCTCACTACTTAATAATCTCAATAGTATAAATTCAATTCATGCCTCTCCAAATAATAAAATTACTTTATACATCCCTATTAATAAAATTTCATGGCTCTATCACAAGATTGAACCTAGATCTAAGTCAAGAATTTAAAATATGCTCACCACCTATATTTAATGCAAACAAGTGTGATGAGACTCAAAACTTAAATCTCACAAGATTTTGAAAAGCCTTATATTGATCTTACAATGTCACTCATGTGGGACAACCAATAGACCCATCGAACCATTTTAAAATCAATAACATAGAATCTCAATTCAAAGATTAGATAAATCTAGCATGTTATGGTACAAAAGTAAGACTTAACAATCCTATTATTGAAACAAATGTAACCCAATCATAAAGGAATGATATAACATTAGACTATGTGGATTTCATTTACATTTTAACAAACACAAGTGATTGAACATTGTTAATACTTTAGGCTCTTTTTGTCAAATCATGCACCATATTAGGAGTCATCTTAAAACATTTAACTAAAAATCATCCTACATCACCTAAGCTCCTATCTAATCACAAATGAGTTATACATATACATACATCCCTTTCAATATTCTTATGTTCATCAGCATAAAACTTGCATTGATATAGGAGTCATCTTAAAATCCCAACCCCATGAATGCCTAAATTTAATAAGGCAGAGCTTGGAATAGCTTTTTCACCATTAACAAGGCATTCATTCTCCTCCCTTCTAAATAAATTGGGATCCACTAGCGTTGAACTAGCAAAGCCTTATGATCTCAAGGCCACCCCTCTACCATATTCTTCACTTCTACTTCAAAAATATGATATGCACCAACCCTCATCCTGTGTTTCTTATGCCTAATTCCATGTTAAAGAGATCATAGTTTTGTCCATTCCCTACCAACATAGAATAAATGGCTATAAAAAAATACTTAAAAAATGAGATCAAAGAGAACAATATATCTATAATTTAATATTTGATTTCTTGTAATTTAGGATATACAATTTTGGTCAAAACTCTCAATCAATTTGAAATTGACTTGATAGATTTTAAATTAAGTTTTGAAGTAATGTTTCAACTAGATGCCTTTTTGAGTTGATTTTGAGCTAGACACGACTTTTAAATTGTAATTTTAGTTGATTTGAAGTGTTTTGTTATATTAATTTTGTACACATAATTGTATGTTTAGTAGGTAATTGAATGATAAACTCTATTCTTACTAACATACGATAGAAATTTGGATTTCACCTCTTATCATTGTACACTTCGTGTAGTTTGTGGTTGAATAAGATTAATTCAAGTCAACTAAACTCATTTTGAGTTATTTACAATTAAGTTTTTTTTAAGCTGAGCTAGCATATATATATATAAACACACACACATACATACATACATACATACATACATACATACATACATACAATTGATTCATCTTTGGAGATGAATTTTGGTGCGATTGGGGTGCAACTACATGTGAAGTCGACTGTTACAAAGAATATCATTATTTGAAAGTTGTTGTTGTTAAAGCTAATCCTCACTCAAGCTCAGTATTATTTTTCTTAATAATAATTATTTGTTGCATCATAGATAAATAAATAAGAAAAAAAACATGCTTTTCTATGTCCCACCCAAAGTAAAAAAAACACAGTCATATGAAAACATATACCATAGAATAAATGACTAATTATAATTAGGTTCTATAATACACCCTTGAAAATATAAAGACAACTAGGATTTATCATAATACACTTATCATGCTTAGAAGGATGTATTTATACAAAATTAGCATTAAATCCCTTTTTTAGTTGATGAATATATATAGTCTTCTATTAGAATTAAAGTATAGCCTGATTTAAGGAAATAATTATATAAAATTGCATTAAATAGTAACAATTCAAACTCATATGATTGAGATACATAGCTTCAACGACTAAGTTGTCAATCTTCATTCCTAAATGAAAATAACATAACCAAAATTTTATGGTTTTAAAAGCAATTTGGTTGGTTTCATTAACAATTCTTTTCAAGCATGATTAGAAGATCAAGAGCCATGTTTATTAAATACTTGATGAGATTTCGGGTTAAAGTCTCTTCTTTTTTGTAGACTTAAATTCAAGTTATTAATTTATTAGTGCTTCTTATCTTTGATTGGGGATAAGATGTCTATGCTCTTTATAGTTACATTATAGCTCCTCTTTCTTTTAAGCCTTTTTCTAATTTTATAATTAGTAATTAAAAATTCCACAATTCTAAAAAAAAATTGTTCAACTAAAAATATGCAAGTTATTTCTCAAAATATAAAGCTCATTATTGAATGGTTTTGATTATTTATAAATCCTCGGATCTAGCACTCATATTCTTTCTCTTTTAAAGTTGACATGATCTCTTTTTAAATTCTAAGTTCACACCCTTGTTTTAAAATTTTGGAGAAACATAAAAGTATTAGCCACAATATTAATCAAGAATTTTTCTTAGTAGTAAACTCTCTTGGAATATAATTAACTATATATGCTTGCTTTTGTGATAAAGTTTAACCACTAAATAAATAACCATATTTGATTCAATTATATTGGCTAAGGGAAGGCCTATGTAAGCACAAACAAAATTTATATTTATCTTAGAGTCCATTGTAGAATAATAATATACTAAATCCTCTAAGCTACAGGCCCCACCCCATCTACACTGGATATGTCTTAGTACCATTAAGAAGATGTGAAAGCATTTTTCTCTCATTGCGGAAGTGGGAGAAAAGGGATGTTATTAAATAAGACGGTCTTTGCATTTTTTATTTTGATCTTTGAAATATGAAAAAGTCAAAAAGAGGTGTTTTTATCAGAAGGCTATTTTTCCACGGACCCCCCTATTAGGTCAAAAAAGTTCGTTTGTTCACAAACATACCACTCAATATATATTGGCTTGTTAACTAAACGAGTCAACACCTAACAAACATTTTAAGTCGATATAAACCAGAACATAAATATTTGTCTGATCGCTGTCGATTTAAATTTGAAATAAAAAAGTATATTATATTATATTATTATTATTATTATTTTATTACTATTATTTTTATTTATTACTATTATTATTATTTTTATTTTTATTTATTACTATTATTATTATTATTATTATTATTATTATTATTATATATACATACATCACATTTACATATCACAAATGGCATAGCTAGTAGTTAAAACTTTGTTATGCAAAGATACTTGCTCAATCCTCCATACATGGCTATCAAAGCTTATTCTCAAGCGGCTTATTATTAAACAAATTTCAAGCTCGATATATTAATGAGCGAAAACTCAAACAAATTTCAACGATAACACCAGGGAGTTACGCTTCGCTTTACACCTTACCCCTATCGGCATAAGAGAGTTTAACCACCAAGTTCTGGATGGGTGTGGTTCCTTATGCCCAGGACACCGGAATATCAACCATGAACAAAGAAAGGCATGAGATCCGATAAGGGAAGGAAGCCTCCTTCTATCAAATGAAAGGAGAGTTTTGCATGTTGTCCTGCAATGTCAAAATGCCAGAAGAAGGTTAAAATCTCCAGTCATCATCTTATATCTTGATAATTCTCAGATATGATTCTAGATTCCAGAACCCTCGCTGTCCCCATGCAGACTACCTGAGGCTCTGGGAATGAGGAGCACACTTTTGCTACTTAGAAGCATCAAGACTTGGGTGGGTCTGCCAAGCTCCTTATGCCCAGACTGAGGGCCACTGCCCCTCGAGGAAACCTTTGCACCCTTTTGGGAGTTTATAGAAACTGCTACCTAAGATTGTCTGCCAATCCTGAGAACAAGAAGCTTCATATCTCTTGGTCAAAGTGTAGGTCCCAGATCTATTTCATTCAGCTCTCTTCCAAGATAGTGCTCGATCGTTATGCCTGCAAGTTACCACCACAGAATTCGCCACCGACTAGGACAGTCACGCTCATCTGGTCACTTGCCCCCTCAGTCATTTCATACCAACTTTTGACCTTCTAGATTGGATGTGAAGCTAGCCCCTAGTCTTGTCGACTTGAGGAGACCCCTTTCTTGACCACCCCCCTAGACCTCTAAATTATTTTATTTAGGTTTCTAGCATCCCAGAACCCCTTAATCCTCGAGGATTCTTTTACCTTATCACCTTATTTTGAATCAACTAACCCCTCTCCATCCCTCAAACCAACAAGTCATCAATTCCATTCCCACATCTCCTATCTTCAGAACTAACCTCATGGAGGAACCCTTAGGTTTTCGGGGCATTAGATTCTCACCAATGTTTGCATTACTCAAGCCAACATTCTCACTTCCACTTCGTTCACACCTGCTTGTGTTACTCAAGCCAACATTAATTTAAAAGTTGATATGATCTCTTTTTAAATTCTAAGCTCACACCCTTGTTTTAAAATTTTGGAGAAACATAAAAGTATTAGCCACTATATTAATCATGAATTTTCTTAGCAGTAAACTCTCTTGGAATATAATTAACTATCTATGCTTGCTTTTGTGATAAAGTTGAACCACTAAATAAAAAACTATTTTTGATTCAATTATATTGGCTAAGGGAAGGCCTATGTAAACATAAACTAAATTTATATTTTAAAATCTATTTTTATCTTAGAGTCCATTGTAGAATAATAATATTTATCTTTCAAAATATTATATTATTCTCTATAATATAGCTGATTACCAAAAAAAAAAAAAGTATATTATAAAGTCATTTTCAAAATGTAAAGCTCATTATAGAACAATTTTGAATACTTAGGAGTTTCTTAAAATCTAACAATAATTTTCTTTCCTTTTTAACATATTTATGAAATCAATTTCCTTTTTAACATGTTATGACAAAGTTATACCCCATGATAAAATAAATTATATATATATATATATATATGTATGTATGTATATATGTATGTATGTATGTATGTATGTATGTATGTATGTATGTATATACATTATGAGATGAATATAAATAGTTATCTTTTATATGTATTATACATATCCTTCCTTTTTATATATGATATAATATTTTTCTATATAATTGGTCTACTAATCCATAGACTTTATCTTTAAAGTGTTCTAAACCTCTACGATATCACTAAGTGGTTCATTCTTATTGTTCATCCAATCCACTACATTCCACAGATGTACATAACTTTTCTAAATAAAATTATATGCATTAAAGAAAAAAAAAACTATTACTTCATTATGAATTTTAATAAGAGATTCAATTTATATCCAAAGATGATTGTAATTTAAGTGATTAGTAATATTAACTTTTCTCTTTAATTTAAAAATGAGGGTTTCATATTCTATTGGAGTTATAAAAAACCTTTAGATGAACTCATCTATCTTGAGAAAGATTGTCATCTAATGGGTTCTAGGATAAAATGAGATGTACTCCTCACCTTGAAATGAAGTGGCCTTTCATTGTGTCCAAGAGAGAGAGAGAGAGAGAGAGAGAGAGAGAGAGAGAGAGAGATGTTTTTTTTTTTTTTATAATTTCATATTTTTCATGAAATTATTAATTCTAAAAGTAATGAGACTTCATAAGTTAGTTGCAAGGAACCAAACTATAAACTCACCAATTTTGAAGATTTATCAAATTTAATTAAATTTTATTTTAAAAAAATTAAGAATAGTAAATTGAAAAAAAATTAAATATTTTTCTAATTTATATATATATTAACAAAATTGAACCATATTCACCTCCAATCTATTTTCATACCTTAAATATGGTTGGCAATCTAATGAATGCGACTCCATTTTACAAAAAAAATTTAGAAATTTTACAAATTCTTAGATCTCATGGCTACAATTTAATTATGATTACTTCCCACACGTTTAGGATAATTAGTTAAGGATGGTTAAAGTCAAGATTAATTGATTTGGTTTCAATGCAAAATTTAAATTACTAATTTTAAGTCTATTTGGAGTTGATTAGCCAATCTCTTAATTTAGAGGAAGAAGTTTTAAAATTTTAAATTGATATTAAATATATAGTTCCATATTTACTCAAGTATTTATACTTAATATGAATTATATATAATGTTAATGTGCATAGTGCTACAAATGAACCAAACGATCAACAAGTTATTCATGACTCAGCTCGATTATGGCTCATTCATGATCGTTTGATTAACTAATCAAATGAGCTTGAACACTTTTATAAATACTCGATTGCTAAATGAACAAATTTGAATAACTTATTATTCGGGTCATTTATATTTATGAATAATATCATTTAAAGCTCTTGAACAAATTCTTTAAGGGGCTAGATTACTACAAGATTAAAGCTTGTTTGTGAATAATGCTATTTAAATTTTTATTATTTAGGTTTAAAAAGCTTTAATTGATATACCTTGTGTATATTTCTTTACAATTAGCTAGCAAATAAGCTCGATTAAAGCCTGATTAAAGCTCATTTATTTTCTTAAATGAGTCGCTCGTTAACATGCATGATAATCTCAATTTAAACTGAGCTAAGAAGGAGCCGAACTCTACATAATTTTTTTTTAAACGAGCTTAATCTTGAACACCATCCTACAAGCTTGAATTGAGCTCAAGCACAATAATGATGACTCGAACAAGCACATGCTCGACTTGGCTCTGTTAATTTGTAGCCCTAATATGCATGTAACATATTATATACATATTAGTTAATAATATAAAATTAAAAATAGCATTTTACAATCAAATATATTATAAAAAATAATATATCATCTTGACTTGAGAGAAATATCATTCTATAATGAACCTAAAAATAAAATTGATTTTGAAATTTAAATTTAGCTTATATTCTCAAAGTTTTTTCTCTTAATATAATTAAATCAATTGTATATTTTATTTTATTATGGGGTACAATTTTCTCATAATATAAGCTCATATAATTAATTTATCTTAAGAAGGTTTAAAATAATATCTAACATTTTTATTTTTTTTCAAATTTTATATCAAGAGTGTGAACTTGAAATTTCAAGAGGGGTCAACGTTGCTTTGGAGTTAATTTCATCAATATGTTAAGAATTCTGAGAAACTCCAACCATTCAAAACTGATCTAAATGAACTTTGCATTTAAAAATGAAATTTATAATCTAAATTTAAAAATCTAATTTTATAATCGGCTATATTATAGAGAATAATATACAATTTAAAAACTAAAAATATCATTCTAAAATGAAATCTAAAAAAAATGGATTTTAAAAATTAAATTAGTGTTTGTTGATAGAATTAGAGTTCTTACCTTACCTGATATAATTGAAGCAAATATGATATATTTTATTTTGTGATAAATATAAAAAGAAATTTATATAGCTAATTACATTTCAAGAGAATTTAACTTCTCAGAAAAACTCTTAATTAATATAATGGCTAATATTTTTTAAAATTTTCAAAATCAGACCAAACATTAAAATGAACAAAAGATAGATTCAAAATTCAATAATTCAACTAATTAACCTAAATAATATAAAAAATATTAAATTTATTTTAATATTATAATGATAATATTTTTATCATTTTAATATTAAACATTCTAATATAGAAACTCTTCATTATTTAATATTTAAAATATCCTTTTAAATTAAAATTCTAGAACATATAAATTTAATGATTTTAACTTTTTTTTAATTTTAAATCATCTGATCAAAATAAAAAATAATCAAAATTTGAATTTTGAAGCTAGTCGGTTCTTTGAAATCTATCTGATTCACCAATTCAACTTTAATTATAGTTGATTTTACGCAAAAGAAATGATTTTGAGAATTAATTTCTTGTTTAAGTTGATCATTTTATTTAGAATTATGAAATTTATAATACATTAATTATAAACGTAATAAAAAACCCTAAATTTAAATATAAAGGGCACTGACATTATCCCTGAACGAGTAATGTGTGCAAGATGATTATAATAATTGAAAATCAAATTAAACCATTCTCTAATAGTAAAGAAACCAATAAAGATGAAGAATCTGTTAAGGAATATAACACGTTTCTTAGGGAAACACATGAGGTAGAAGAAATACAGCCCAAGAGAGAAAATCTAGTCACTCCTAAGACTTAAGAGCGCATTTGAGGTAATTATAACTGTGTGACAAAGTAGTGATATAACTGTTAGAAAAGAAGTAATTGTACAAAGAAGCTGCAATGAATATATAATTTTTTTTTTTTTTTAATAAAAATCAAAGTACAACTTTATGGCCATCACCACAGATCATCATATCAAGTTGAAAAACACATCTTTTTTATCATAGATTCTTCATACTAAAATATAACTAGAGAACGGTTGTAACACGCTCCCTCAAACACACCCTAAGACAAGATCAAAAATATAATTTCCCAAGAAATAAATGAAACTACCACATAAATCACAATCAAGATAGAATAAATGAAGCTCAAATCTCTTATCCTAAAATGAAATATAACATATAACATCATAGCTCACCACAGAAAGTTATCTGTGCTACTTAGTATTTATAATAACTCTGATATTATTCCCAGAACTTCATAAAACCTTAGTCAGACAAAACATTACTCAAGCAAAAGATGTTTAGAGCTCCTTCTTTCTTCCAAGATGGTCTCCTATTGAAAACGACTAATCACAATTATCCCCTGTACTTCACTGTCCTGATACATATAAGCTGCAAAGTTTTAAAAAAAAAACAATCGATATATATTGCCATGAATTATTGTTCTTATTTATAAAATAAAAAAAAAATATAATTTTTATAACAAATTATATTTCTGTTCACTAAAAACATTCAAACTTCAGGATTCATACAGAGATACCATTTTTTTCCCATCGGATAACAAGGATTGAGGAACTGCTGGATCCATTTACAAGATGCAATGACCTGGAAAACAAAATACATCAGTTTTTGCCTACCCCCTCATCATTCATATAAATTATAATCAGCAACTATAGGATAGAACACCCATTCCTGTTGGTACTTCCAACTTGGCAAAATTGCAATTCATAAGAAGACTCATACACTGACTAACGTACACGTACAGCTACAAAGCCTGTAAAGGGAAAATGAGAAAAATTGAAATGAAATAAAGAACAGTAAATTCAAGGAAAAAAAAATGTCCAACAAACTTGACCGTACTACTACTAACAATTCCAACATTTAAAGTGTTGAAATGAACTAAAACACACACACACACAAGCTTGAAAAACAAATTAACCCAAGAAACATTCAGAAACAACCTTTACCATTGAACAAACATCTCAGACAGAAGCTAGAATAAACATAAATAAGGGGAAAACTATTAACTGATATTCAAGTAGAAATTGGCATAATAACATCAAGATACAAATTAAATGCTATATCATGGCATATAAAAAAAATACTGCTTGTGCTAATCAAACTTCAAACTCACCTTAAAATGAGTAATCCGTAAGATCAACGTTCGGATCATTCAATTCCATCTCAGCCATGCATTCCTCTGCACTTAAAGGAGGAAGATTTCTTGTCTTCCTTCTCAAATTATGTTTGTGCCACTCACTTTTAAAGTGCTCTCTGTACTGTTTAACATCTCCCACGATGGCATCACACGTGCTGCATTTATTTTGCTTGACCTGTTCTTCCCCACTTTTATTTTCATTTGAGATATCATTGCTCATAATTTTCTCCCCCAGTTCAACTACAGCTTCAGTTTCTTGAGTAGAACTTGATTCAAAGTCTTTTGTATTATCATACTGGTAGATATTAGTATCCCCCTCCAGAAATACGGAGACAGCAAGTATTTCCAGCTTCCCTTGAATGCTGCGAACAAAGGTATCACAGTCTCGGAAATGGCCTGGATCAATTTCACAGACCTGAGACAAAAACATATTTTTTTTTAACAAGTCGATTCAAAGAGGGGGAGGATTGAGAAAAACAAGGAGCAAAAAATGTTATTTCTTGAGAAAAAAAATGGTTCAGTAAAGAAAATGCATATTTCTGTGTGGAAAAAAGAACTGCTAAAGAGGTTAATATAAAGGCAAACTGGAAAACTCGGTTCAAGGTTCCTCAAAGGAGCTTCATGACTTCAACTCATTCATGTTAAGCCCACATCAAGCTACCACTTTTTTTGACGTTCAAATACTATTTTTATTAAAATAAAATATTTAAATTAAAAAAATATATTTTGAAAAGAAGGGACCAAGATGTAATGATGGTTTGAAATGGGCTAAACAAACATGAGTTGAATGAGCATTTTCCTTTCTAAAACATATACTGAAAGAAAGCTCTCACCTGATAAAACAAATCAAAGAGTAGATTCGAGAGGCATGCAACAGCACTCACTAATATTAACTTATATTTCTTTTATAGATAACAAACTAAAGGAGGGGGAAAAACTTCAGGATTTTCCTTTTTAATGCTAACATGAATGCAAAATGCCTTCAAAAAACAATAAATTACATATTTTTTTCATAAATAGTTAAAAAACTATCTGCGATACTTTATTTATTTATTTTTGGAGAGTGCTCAAACTCATTCTCAAATTTATTTTCAACCAATGCACCACAGCTCAAGTACAATAGTACTCGACTCATTAGGGGTGTCAAGCATGGGATGACTTTCTTGTGATAGGATGAGTTTCTTGTTGGTTGGAGGACCCAATGGTCCAACTCAGTCCTCAAACTCATAGTGCTCTTTCTCTTGTAATATGATGAAACTCTATGCCTTTCTCTTGAGATCGACTCTGATAAGCTACATCTCCCTTAGAGTTGGTCCCAGATCATTAAATATACTTCTAGTAAGGTCAATTCCATCCAGCCTATGGCAGCTAAAGCTGATTAAGAAAGACCATCAGAATCATGTTCTGACCACCGTAGAGCTCATTGTGCTACCAAATATGTGGTTATAGAACATATGACTCGATTTTTTTTTTAATTTTTAAAAACATGTTAATTCAAGTTCAGGTTGTAGAAATACATGACAATGATCCAAACATACAAGCATATAATCTTTAAGGAGGACATTTATTAAATGTTTAGGACACAGGTAATGGAAATCCTAATATGTAGAGGAGAGAGAGAGAGAGAGAGAGAGAGACTGGCTGAGTTGCTCTCAAGAGGAAGGCCTGTGAGTCCGGAGATGAATGCGGGGAATGAGTGAGATCATTGTGGTTGTGCACTAGCAGCCAAAGAATAAGTCGCACATTGGGAGAAATCATATTATTGAAAAAAAATGCAACTCACTTGTAATTAAAAAAATAAATAAATTAACACAAATCCTGCTATACCCTTGCTAAAGTATATGGCTGGCATTAAATGAGGATTGATAAATACATGAATTACTTAAATTTTATTCTAAAGGTTTAAATATAAAATACGAATGTTAAATAAATCATAATATACTGGTATATATTTAAAAGTTTCAGTAAATTCATATAAACTTAACATATGAAAAAGTAAAAGGGTATTGAAATAACGTTTTAAACAAGATCAATGAATAGTAAACTTTAGTTTAGATTATCTCAATTCAATTTAGACTCTAAAGTAAAGTAGCAGATTTTAATCATTATAAAATAAAGGAATATGATGAAAAAAAATGCATAAAGCTTAAATTTTATAAAACAAGAATTATTCTAATTGAATTGAAGGTTAAAATATTCCAAACTTTCAATAAGATGTTAAAAATGATTTTTTTTTTAAATAAGTTTGTCATGCAAGTGAGATTGAAAATTGGCCAAGGCGATATACCGAGAAATATTACATAAGGTGCTTCAATACCCTTGGTTAAAAGTTTACATTTATGTCAAAATTTAAATGATAGGTCATCATCACATGCCTCCCAAAGCAAATTCAATGAATTTGAAGTATAATAATAACTCCACTAATACAACGGTTCATAAGATTTTAGTTGGATGATTCAAAGTTCTCAGACATCATAAAGATAATGAGATCTACTCTAAACTTTCCTACTATTCAATTAGTCAGTGAGAATTCCTCCCTTCTGCTACTTCAAAAACTTGCTAAAAGAGCAACAACACAACTAGATATGTTACAGATTATTCCAAAGAAGTAAAAAAAGAGTTAAGTATGAAAAAAATGCATAAAAACAAAGCTCTCGATTCATATGAGATAAATATTATGATTTAGAGAGTTATAAGAGGTGGTGATTTGGTTATGAACTCTTTTCAATAGAATTTTAACGACTAAAGGGATGCCAAATAATTAGAGAAGATGCATTTTGTTGCCCATAATTAAACATAAAATAATGTTTAATATTATGCTTATCATAGAGTAACCGAACTTATAAGTCATATAATGGAATTATGAGAGAAAATAATAAAACATAAACATAAACTAAAAATTATATTAACTTTAAATAAACAATTTGACACATATGGAGTGTAATTTTAGTTGTAGAAGTTCTAGTGGTAGTGTTGTGATATTAGGTGAACAAGTTATTAATAAGAGTGAGCATTTTTTAGCTCTATTTTTTCAAAATGATGGTGAAATAGATGGAGATGTTATTAGTAGAATTCAAGTTGGATGGTTGAAGTAGGAATACATCTAGCCATTATGTGATAGAAAAGTTCCACTTAAACTTAAGGAAAATTTTATAAGATGGTGGTAAGACCACACTTAATGAATGAATGTTGGTCAATAAAAGAAGCATAAGACTAAGTTAAGTGTTACAAGATGAGGATGCTTCTGGATGAGTGGCTTTACTCAGAGATAGAATGCAAAATGAATATATTCGGAAAAGTTGGAGTAATCTTAGATAAGATTAAAGTCAGAATGATTTGGCATAAAGCGTCCATGATGATTTGAGAGTGATGCATTAGATTTGCCTTTTTAAGAAAACTAGAGGTAGACTTAAAAGACTTGGTGCAGATGTATAAAAAAAATATGATCTTAGTATGATTTAAATGAAAATTTGAACATGTCAAATGGAGAGAAAGATTCATAAACATAAATGGGATTAAATTATATTTTGTTACTTTAAATAAACAATTTGGTTTCATATAAAAAAGTTCTAATATGAAATCAATTTTTGGAATAAGACAATTAACATAGAAATATAGAGAACATATAAAAGCTATTCATATAATTTTTATTGATCTCGAGAAAGAAAATTTTATCGATCTTGAGAAGGCAAATGATCGAGTACCTCTAGAATTAATTTATTGTACTTTTGAGGTAAAAAGGTGTGTCAAAGATCTATTGATTTTATTAAAGATAGAATGATGAAGCAAGTAATTGTAGTTTGACCTAAGAGTTTTCAATTACTATAAATTTATATCAATGATAAACATTGAGACAATATCTCTTTTGTATAGTTGTGAAGATGTTGATAGAAGAATATTTAAGTCAAATGTTTGAAGTTTGCTTTTGCAAATGATATAATTTTAGTTAGTGAGACATCCACTAAAATAAGTGAAAAATTAAAATAATAAAGTTTAAAAAATAGATATAGTAGATTTAATAAAATAAAAACTTAGTATATGATAGATAATTTTAGTAGGTATGATGTTAACAATCATCATATAATTTTATTAGAAGATAAGGTGATATTATCAATTTACATATAATAAATTTTAAGTATCTTGGATTTATAATATAGAAGCATGAACATATTGATAATTATAAAATTTCTAGGGTTAAAATTAAATGTATAAAATAAGAAATGCTTCGAGAGTTTCAAGTGACAAAGAATATCATAAAGACTTAAATATAACCTTTATAAAATTATAATTAAATTAGTGACATTGTATAGATCTGAAATATTAGGTTGTAAAAAAAGTCATTAATATCTAAGTTCAATGTGGTAGACATAAAATGTTAAGATGATATACTACAAAAATAAAAAATAATTATATTAGATGGAAGATTGGAAAGTCATCTATTAACATTGTTATGAATGAAAATAGACTTTAGATGATATGGGTATGTACAATGAATGATAGAAAATACACTTATTAGATAAGTTTATAAAATTGGAGTGGATTAGGAATAAAAAGTGCTACACCTAAAGTTTCCAAATAGAATTTATGACGTTGTCTCCAAATAGTTGGGATAAAACTAAAGATAGTGATGATTAATCAACAATTCTATTTTCAAAGAGAAATCAAATGATTTATAAGCAGTTAATATATGGCTTTGATATTCTCCGGTTTGAATCACATGACTTGATAAGAGAACATGTTCTCATTTGGAATGAAGTTTTTTTCTCATCATCTAGGTGCATCTTAGTTTGATGGTGGTCAAAGAAGGTGCTAAGGAAGTGTAAGACTAAGTACCAAACTACGAATAAATAAGAGTCACAACAACCTATAAGGGTAACTATCCTTAAGATACTCTTCATTAAGTTAATGCCTTCACTTATCATTGATCGTGATGATAGTGGTGACCAAATCTACATGGTGGACCTCCCAAAAAACTCAAATTTCAAGAGCTTGCAAACTTCTTCCTTACTAGCCTTACTCCTTTTTTAATGCATTCGTCTTTCTTGAGTCTATCTCAAGCATCCATGATTTGTTCCATGCAAACACATCAACATTACTTTGTAACAATTTTATACGTTCATTAGGCTATTACTTGATGGGAACAACAAAATATCATCCTCTGCATTACTCAAAATGAGTTGTTTTATGAATTAGAAAGTAACTATAAATGATAAATAAATGGATTATATGTCTTTTAGAGACCTTAAGATGAACTCTTTAAAACATCACCGGTTGCTGCAAACATACCTCTTAATAGAGGATTAATAGTACTTTGTATTTATAATTTATATCAACCTTTATGGCCTAGTAGTTATTATTATATTACATGTATGTTGATGCAGAGTGTACACCCTGATGTCAAAGAATAATAGATATCCAATCCAAAAACTTCCAGGTAGTCAGAATCATAGATATAAAATGATACAGCTTTGCCGTTGAGTTGTAGATCGAGCCATTTATCTAGATGAAAACCTACAACTAACCTAATTTTAGAATATATTTAAATATGTTGTCATTTGTCAAGTCAAGTTTTTTGTGATAAAACAAAATCAAATATCATGGAGGTGAGATGAACAAAAAGAGCCCTAAGGCTGACTAAATGTATCCATTTATTTTATGAAAGTATTGTCATGAGGATTGATTTTGTAGTCTATTAGTTCATATAAACTATCAAGAATTCTTGAGAACATCATATATATAATATATGATTGAAAGGTTACTAGAGAGAAAATATATGAGATATAGTCCGCATGCACATCACAGCAAGATGAGGTCGATGTGATTTGAGGGACTGTCAAGGGAATATCAGAGTAGACTATTGAGAGATGGCTGAGGTCATTTAACAAGTGGAGACAACAATTTAGAGAAAAGAAATCTACCAAGATAGTATCTAGAAAAACAAAGAATAGGCAGAACTGTAAGAATGAGTACTGAGAGGAGTCATCAAGACATATGGAGAGTTAATGAAATTTTTCAACATGATGAGAAGGTCATCGAGGTGATCAGGCATGTTGCCGAGAAGCCATTATAAGCTTTAGGGAACCTAAATGAGCACCATAAGGAGATGCAAAAAGAATATTCAGAGTTGGAGAGACCTTAAGAATGGCTAACAAAGGAACTGACTTGGAATGAATGAATGTTGTCGAGATGTCTTGCCACATTGTACAGGTGTCTTAACACAATGAGATCCTATAAGGAAGTGCTGGGAGTGCATATAAGAAGCATTGGGACATGTGAAATAGCTGCCAACTGAGGACCCTCAAGACAATCACAAGTGCTACTGTGTGGAGCAATGGACCTTGCTAAAAAAAACAAGAAGGTTGCTGAAAAATAAAAAAAAAGATAGAATTGACAAAGCTGTAGAGCTGTTGCGCTTGAGCTTGTCGACAAGATTACAATAGTGATTGAGAAGGTTGTGTGTGCTGTCAGAGAAGCAAAAGGGTGCCATAAAATGACCTTGAACACCTTCGGAAAACTTAACAATAGTGAAATAGAGACGTAAAATTAAAAAGTTTGTGAGGAAAAAGATGATAGTTCTAGGCAGAAATTAAGTTATTTAAGTTATTGAGCTGAATGACGAGAACTGCAAGGAACTATTGAGAAGAGCTATTAAGCGAAGTTGGGAGCTGGCTAGTTGCCAAGATTTGTTGGAGGCTATTAAGAACAATGTACATCCAAACGAAAGTGTCATGAAGGCGACCCAATTGAGGAACTCCTACATGCAAGCAATTATAGTCACAATTAAAGGTTGACTCTTCTAGAGCAACCATAGACAAGTTTAATCTTCCCCAATACATGCTGCTCTCACCAAGATGCTTACTTATGTGAGAAAAACTAAAGATGTTTCAACATAAAGATAACAACGACGGACAACAACAAGCCTTTTTCTCATTACATGAGAAATGATGAAAATTTACGCAAGGTGGAAAAAAGATGCAGGATCCAAAAATTTGCACCAACTCTCATGAGAGAGTTTAGTGTTGTTCCGGGTAAACTTTTCAAAAGAAAAATTAGACTGCACGTAAGACACTACCTAGAGATTTTGCCCTTATTTTATAATGGCTTGAGATCCAATTCCAAGTTTTCATAGGCGTATGCACCTCTAGTTAATTACCTCTCAATGATAAGTAGTAACTTTTGATTATGGATAGTCGTTAGGTGCTAAGAATAGAATATAGTTGTAGTAATTTTATTTTTAGATTAAGAAAATTTATTTCATAGCTTAGAGCATATGGTGGGGAGATTGATGACAAATTCGATCAAGATCATATGATTCCGCCATCCTAAGTTATCATGGTCATTGATTTACTTAATCAAAAAAGATAGTTGACTTAATCAATCGAAGAATCCTTATTAGTAGCCATGGACTATTTCATTCAAGAGAATATGGTAAACTCGAGGTAATGTTTCTATAAAATTAATTTTAAGTCAGTCATAGCGAGACTTTATGTCTCATCAAATATATCATATGGTTCACAACTCAAGAGACTGAACTACTAAAAAACATACGAGTTGGTATCATGATAGTAATTTAATGGTATCATTTCATGACAAACCATTCAATTAGAGTGCTGGTTGTAACCATAATTTTTATGATGTCATTTTTAAAGCAAAATCACATAAATAGAGGACACAAATTACATCCTTACTAATTTGAGGTCATTTAAGAATGATCGTAAGGGTGCATTTAATATGATATTAACTCTTTATAAGCTTAGGTTAACCTTATAAGTCTAAAATGATTTGCATAAAAACTTAAGATATTTTGATCGTAGTATCCACTCTAATTGAAATTTTCAATTAACACGACTATCGTCAAGGTATTTTCATTTTGTCACTTTAGAACTCATTAATTTTGCATGCTTGCATGCAAAAAAAAAAAAATCTGATCTATGATTTGCATATGAATTGAACTTATTTTAAAATTTATCAAGTTGCAAATTTTATTAACTTTATCTCAAACATAGAAGATTAGGTCTATCTTTTGAGTATAATTTAAATCAATCTTAAATAATCATTGCATTGCAACCTTATTAATTCTACTAGTTAAGGACCGGGTCTATAAGTTAAGACTTGTAATTATTCTTTGTATTCTTGAAATTGGGAGTTTGCATTTTAAATATAGATTAGAGAGAGTCGCTTTATTTGATCACATAAAATGTCGGTAGTTCAATGACCTAGTTAAGAGAGTAGATGTATTAGATTCAACCTATGTTAAAAAAGGTAGAGGTAGACCTAAAAAAATTTGGTTAGGAAGTATAAAGAATACAACAACAACAAGCCTTAATCCCACTAGGTGGGGTCGGCTACATGAATCCTTCGTCTCCATTGTGTCATATTATGTGTCAAATTATCATTTAAATCAAGTATACTAAGATCATTTTTTATACATCTTAACAGTCTTTTTTTAGGTCCTCTACTTAACTAAGGCAAATCTAATGCATCTACTCTCCTGTCGGGTCATCGGACGACTGCTTTATGTGGCCAAACCATCTAGGTGACTCTCCTAATCTTATCTACCTGGGCTACTCCAACTTTTTCCGAATATACTCATTTTGCATTCTATCTCTAAGAGTAAAGCCACTCATCCACTAAGCATCCTCATCTCTATAACACTTAACTTAGGTATGCTTCTCTTTTATTGGTCAACATTACGCATAAGTTATTCGCGGTCTTACCACCATCTTATAAAATTTTACCTTAAGTTTAGAAGTGAAACTTTTACATCATAATAATAGGATGCATTCCTCCACTTCAACCATCCAACTTGAATTCTACTAATAACATCTCCATCTATTTCACCATCATTTTGAACAATATAGCCTAAATATGAAATACTCACTCTTATTAATGACTTGTTCACCTAATGTGTCACTACCACTAGAACTTCTACAACTAAAATTACACTCCATATATTAGGTTTAGATCTACTTAAGCGAAAACCTTTGGACTCTAGAGTTGACCTCCATAATTCAAGTTTCTTTGGACTCCCTCTCTAGTCTTATCAACAAGAAAGAATGTCATCAACAAAAGCATACACCAAGGTACATCTTCTTGTAAATGCCTAGTAAGAACATCCATAACTAAAGTAAAAGATAAGGTCTTAAAGCTGATCCTTGATGTAATCCAATTGAAATAGGAAAATATTTTGTCAATCCTCCTTGTGTTTGGACACAGAATATACTAATGATAACCAATATTAACTCATTTTGCTCTAACTCTCCAAAAGAACATATTGAAGCTTTATCATGTCTCTAAATCAATAAATATCATATATGTATCCTCCATTTCTCTATGCTTCTCCCATCAAACCCTTAACAAATGTATAACCCATCATAGTAGTATCTACCCGCATGAAACCAAACTGATTGTGAGAAACTTCGTATCACATCGTAACTTATGCTCTCTCTCCATAATTTTAATGTATGACACATTAACTTAATTCCTCTTATAATTTATACTCTTGTGCATTATTCTTAAATATAGGAGGAAACCAAACTTTTTTCTCCACTCTCATCGTATCTTTTACCTTTAAAATGATATTAAAAAAGATTTGTAAGCCAAGAAATTCCTCGATCTCCTAAACATTTACACTTCTATCGGAATATTATCCAGCCCACCGCTTTTTCCACATTTTATTTTCTTTAAAGCTTCACTAACTTCATATTTACTAATACGCCGATAAAGAATGATCTTTTTTTATTAAAATTAAATGACAATATGACAAAAGAAAATGGAGAAAAATGATCTATGTATCCCATGTGGTGAAATAAAGCCTTGTCGTTGTTGTTGTATTGAAGGTCGTGCAGATGATGAAAGAAAAAATTAATATGATTGGGCCGAGAATCTAAGTTAAAACTACTTTTCATTTGCAATTTAGCTGAATTTCATTGCTTGAAATATTTCTAAAGAGCATCAATCTTATTAATTCCATTCCATGTAAAGAGAAGGATTGTAATAACCGGAAAAAAAAAGAGAAAAAAAAATATATAACCGCCGGACAATTAGCCGTAGATTGGAAAAAGTCCAAAAAGGAGGAGTTCGGTTTCAGCAAACCGAAATAGAACTCCCAAAACACACGAGAGAGGGAGAGAGGGAGAAAGAGAGAAGGAAGTCTCTTTGCAGGCGTCCTTTAACGAGTGAGGCTCCACTAAGACGGTCGCCTCTGCTATCCGTAGCCAGCCTACGAGAAGGAGGGAGAGACTACAAAGCCGCAAGGACCAGAAGTTGGAAGAAGAAGGAAGGAGGAAAGTGCATCTTATGCATTATGAGAGCAACAGGGAGGAAAAGAGACCGCAAGGCGCGAAGTGAATGCAGGCATGGGTTTTAAAACCCGAGAATAGAGAAATATATAAAGGTAAGTAAATAAATAATGTATATAGTTATATGTTTAATTAAAAATCTGATTTTAATGTTATTATCTTTGATTTTAACGTTATCTCAAGTTTTAACTTAGTTTATAGATTTCAAACAAGAAATGTAATTTGAGAATACGTGTAGGATGAATCAAAGTTAAGTAATTAAGATAAAACCCTACATATAAAATATAATATAATTTAATAAAACCTTAAACCTATGCTAGTTATATTATCGTTAATTAATTTAAAATCATTTTAAGGGATACATAAACATTAAATGTAATATATTAAGTCACTTTAACACTTACTATTTTTATATTAAAAAAATAATAGATTAATGGATTTAGATGTATTATATGGAAATTAGATATATCATTATATTAAATAAATTAAAGGCTAATTTTAACTTGATTTATAAAATGTATCAATATCAATAATTTGAGCCAATCGATTAAACTATATGAAATATCATACGGAATAAAAATAAAATAAAATACGTTGCTTTTAATATCGATCCAATCAATATTTTGCATGTTAAGAATTTCAACCGAAAGAAGTGATTAAAGAAAAGGATGCTCAACAGAACCGCAAATTAAAGTTTGATAATTATATTCTTTATGGTAAAAAATGCCTTTAATTTCTTGTGATTAGTGTGTTCGAGTCGATTTGTTTATAATGGGCCGAATCTCGAAAATCTGACTCAATCGCTCGGCTAAAGTTTCGAGTTCTCGAGCCAGTCGATCGATCCGAAGCTGAGCTCACACCGGAAACGAGCCGCTGAATTATCGCGGCTCAAATCCAAACGAACCGGTTTCAACGAAATACCGTTGCTAACGAATGCATTTCGTTTCGTCGTTAGAATTAATCTCGCCCGTCAATTAATCGACGGCGATGCTGCCTTTTGCGCCGCCGAGCCCCCGATTCATCTGATCCGCTCATGTCAGCGCGAGCGAGCCACTGCTCGGCTCAAGTCGTCGAATAAATTCGAGCCACATTGCTCAGAACGGCTCATGCCGTTTCGATCGATCTCGACTTTGAAGTCGACTTTCGAAGGAGCCACCGATCTTCGAAGCTAATTTCTACTTCGATGAAATGTGTTTATACGACATGAATGCTTTTCAGATCTAAATGATTATTTTCCGCTTCTCTTCATAAATTGATAGTTTACTGCTTTACGCCGGATAATAACCTGAATGCTGGATCATATCATTACTGTATTTTATAAAATTAACTGATTATCAATACATGAATTAATACTTTAGATAATCAGATGCTATGAATGCTGTGAAAATAGTTCACCCCTTATGGTGTGATCCCAAAATTCGCCACATCTTTCGATAAAAAAAAGAAAAGAAAAGAGTTGCCATAATTCAAGCATGATAAGTAGATAAGACACTACCCAGAGATTTCTGCCTCATTTAGTGAGAACTTTTATATCCTGGTTCCAGGTTTCCCATAAAGGCTGCCTATGCTTAATTACCCTCCCAATACCCAGATTCATTCGCTACTAATGAATCGCAAAGAATCCAGAGTATATAATCAGAGTTCCAGTTTAACTTATGAAATTTATTATTTTAACTTAAAACTTTTTCAGGAACGACGACGCTCATCAAGATCCCATGGTCCCGCCGCCGCGATCCGTCACATCCGCTTCAATGGAGGAGAATGTACCCAACCGACCGTGATCCTCACAAGAATACGCCGCTGCTACGTCGGTGGATCAGTTTTGAAGGTGAGAGAATAAAGTCAACCTTACTTAATGATAGTGCTTTTGCTTCCAACCAAATACATTCTACATTTCACAACAGAGAAAGCTTCAAGATAACGACTGACCGACTGTGAGGCCATATCGCCATGAACCGAGGTCAGCCTGAATCTACTATGTGGAAAAATATCGCTGAAAACCACGCTGAGGACACGCCACGCCCCACGCTTTAGAATATTCGAGTGGTAGTGAATGTATTTAATTTAGCATTTTCTTTGCGAAAGTAAAAGTTTTAATTGACAAAACACCGCGGAGGGTGTTAATTTATTAATTTTATTATTTTTATTTTTTTTTTTTTTAGTTTTAATTTAAATAATTCATTTCAATTTTTTTTATTTCCTTTTTTATTTTCTTTCAATTTCGATCATTTTTTAGATTGATTTTAGATTTGAATATACGATCATTTATCAAATTTTAATTATAATTACCCTCTCATCCTGGGTAATATCAATGATGTACTTGTCCACATGTCTCTGCTTTCCAGAGGAGGACGTCTAACATTATCTCAAGCAAGATAATCCTTCAAAACCTCGGTCCACCTGGGCAACAATATGATCGGCCTTGGGACTTTTCCCAGAATGAATTTGTAGTTAATGCTGTATATCACGCGAGACTTATTAGAATTAAATTATAATAGACATTAATTTAAAACCTAAACCACATGATATTCTCTTTTATCTTTTTTTTTTCCCTGGATCATAGATTGTATACGATTATCTGCTCTTTGAAAATTGTAGACAAGATATCCATGTCAATTAATGCCAAATTTTGAGTTTTGAGTTAACCTAACCCATCCAAGCACTAAACCGGACGTATGTAGATTCGCTGGATTTGACATGATTGTAATGCAAGATGAGTTTTGGATGATTTTGTTAACCTGGCCCGGGGCACCAAACCGAAGAGATTTGTTTTTTTTTTTTTTGTTTTATACCTAACTCAGACGCTTCTATTGTTTCAACACTCAAATACATACACACAGCATTCGCTTTTAAAATGTTGTATGGATATCAATGTCTGAGTGGTGTTATATGTTTTGATTTTAATATATTTTTTTTGAATTCGGCCCCAAGACCTGGAAACCGGATTATGAAGATTCGTTTTATATTTGGCTTGATTGTAATGCAATCATGCGCTTTGATGATTTTGTTTTGTTAACCGACCCAACCATCAAACCCAAGATGTAGATCTGTTCTTTATATTTGCTATCAGATATTGCCTTAATGTCGATATTCCAAATACATACATACATAGATCTGCTCTTTTGTAATTTTGGAATTAACGCCTAGTTGAAAATTTGTAGTTTCTGATTTCAATGACATTTTTGGGTTTGTTAATCTGCATCTATGGCCAAGATCTGAACCGTGATAACATCCGTTTTTGTATTTGTTAAGATTTACTTCCAACATACGGATATGCTTTGGGAATTTATACATTAAATGCGTTTGAGTTTCGATGTTTGACATGGCATAAATGTCGAATTATAAGCAAGAAGATAACAGAATTCATATAATGAATCGAATGAAAGCATGAATAACCTTCTTTTTTTTTAAATACTGACATTTTCAGATTTTTATTTATCAAATTTTCTAGCCTCCCGGCCTATCCCTGATAAATTTCGCTTTCGAGACAGTAGCTTCCCCACCAAAGAAAAGTAGCGGAGACACCTCTACCGGAAAGTTTTTGCCAACAAGAAAAGTGCAAGATAATGATAAGATTACCTTCAGCACGCCGAACAACGCGAGCATTTATCATAATAGTTCGCCACGCTGAATAACGCGAATCGCGATTTATCATAAATTTCCACCAGACGGAACAATGAACTGCACTTATAAAGATAGTAATAAATTTGATTCACATGTATACTTAAATTAAAGATAAAGATTTATATGACACATTTCAACTCCCTTTTTTATTGAAACTTTCTCCTGGCCATCCCCGATGGTCGCCGGAGATTTTCCCACCACGCCAAGAAAGTGCATCGCGAGACACCCTACCGAAAGTTATTTACCCACCCAAGAAAGGCGTGCATGGGTTGCGAATATAAAGATTTCACGCGCCAACGCAGCAAGATTTATCATATCAGTCCCACGCGCCACGGAATAACAATGGCGACTTTATCATGCTTCCGCCGACATTGGAACAATGAACGTACTTATAAGAAAGATATTTTCCCATACGCCGGAATAACAATGGTACTTATCAAGTTTCCGCCGTGACGTAACAACGCGAACGCAGATTTATAAAGCATATTTCGCCGCCTGGAACAACGGAATGCGTATTTCACATGAAGTTTCCCGCGCATTGGAATAATGCGAACGCATTTATAGCAATAACATATCGCCATCGCTGAACAACGCGTGATGTACTTATCACAAGCTCCCGCCGATAAACAACGCGAATCACTAAAGTATATATTCCCCACGCAAATTGGAACGCCAATGCGACTTATCAGTTTCCCGCCGCATTGGAACAATGTGAACGTACTTATAGCAAGATATTTTCCGCCACGCCGGAACAACAAATCGCGACTTATCAAAGTTTCCGCCGCATTGGAACAATGTGAACGGTACTTATAGATATTTCCAGCCGCTGGAACAACGCGTGAACATTTATCAAGCTTTCGATCGGAACAACGCCGAACATTCTAAGAAGATATTTCCCCGCCACGCTAATGAATGTGTACTTATCACAAAGTTTCCCCACGATTTGGAATAATGAACGACTTATCACAAAAAAAGTATATTTAGAAACTTGCATTTACATACATATATATACATACTTAAACAAGATAGATTCCTATAAAGACCATTTTCATCACTATTTTGCTGAATTTTGCATTTTGAATATTCAAATAGCAGTGTGTAATAAGTTTTAATCACGTAAACACACTTCCATTCTTCTCATTTTGATAAAAGAGACATATCTTTCTTAAAGCCCACAAGCAATATAGCAATTTTGAAGAGATATATATATTTCATCTTTCACGAGATAATCATAAAGAAAACTTTGCATATCATATATCTTCAATTCTCAACATTTTCATATATGTATGCAAGATAAAAGATGCAAAAGGAAATCAAGATAAATCATCATCCCAAAATAAACTTGCTTTTCATTCTTCCTCAAATCAAGAGAAAGAAACATACATCACATATTAATGACCAAAAGTGAGCTTTCAAAGATGAAGTCATATAAACTAACGAGATTAGGATTTCAATATCACAACATGCCTTTATAATTCAAGAGCAAGAAAGTCATAAAACAACGATCTTGCATTTTCACCTCCAAATACCCACATGGACATAAACATAGAATCATTTTAATGCAAGATAGAGACTTGACAATTGCTTTTAAGTTTATGAACAAGACTGGCAAGATGATCTCTTTAATGAAATCAATAGAAAAAAAATGAAAGCTTTAAACTTGCACAAAGTTTCACATTGTACTTGGCTAATTAACTTAAGTGATCACAAAAGAGAGACAAAGACAAAGTCAATCAACCCTTCCCTCCTCTTCCTTTATCATGATGATTATATGAAATTTACCACATAGATTAAGCAATCACACTATGTTTAATAAATCCAAAGAACTGAACTCTTCCCTTTATAAGATAGCCACTTTCATGATTGCAAGTAATCAAATAATGGAAAGAGGCAAAGTGAAGCAAGGTAACCTAAAGCTTGCAATATTTGACCCATTTAAGCAACAATCATGACAATCTTAAAAAAAAGAGATTGAGACAACATAAAAAATGAATTTTAGCTTTAATTAATACATGAAGGGAGCAAGATTTCCATCACTAAAATCCAAGCTTCGAGCCTTCTGAAATCTAAAGATCACACTACTGCATTTTCTTTTTTATTGGGGTTGCTAGTTCAGATTTTACCAAACAAAGAAACAAAAAACAGGATTTCTGAAGTTGATTGAAAGGGTAGAGAGAGTCGCTCAAACAAAGAAGTGAAGGGCCAAGGTGAGTTTCATTCGCCCTTCAACCTGAACTGAGGCTACCAGAGAGAGACTGAAAGATGTGTATGTTCTGCTAGTCTCAAGCCAAGAAGAAGAGAGAATGAGCTCCTCGGCCTTTAGAGGAGAAAACAAAGAAAGCAAAACCCAACAAATCACATAGCAGAGGAGGAGAAAGCCCGGCGCTTTCAGGCTTCGTCAAGGCCCAAAGGGAAAGGAACATGCAGACGAAAGGAAAGGAGGAAACAAAGAACTAAAGCTTGTAGTATAAATCCAATCACCTTAATTTCATGCTATTGCAAAACTGAAACAAATCCAACCATAAAACACAAAAGAGAGAAACCAAATCTACATTTCCTTCAAGAAAACCCACATAGCAAAATATAGCTCAGATTGAAACTAAAACAACCTGGGGTTTCGCTGAAGAGGAATCGAAGGATCGAACCTTTTTGCTCGCCAGGTCTGCTTCAACCCAGAGAGGCACCTGACCGCCGCAGGGAGCCGCCGAGAGGATCGGCCCAGCAGAACCAGAGAGAGGAGGATGTCAGGCCCTGAGAGCCCCTCGACCTGAACCAGAGCGAAAAAAAATCGCCGAGAGGGAGAGACCGAGAGGTGAAACCAGAGGGAAAATGTCGAAAGGGGAAAATGAAGAATGGAGTCAACGCCTCTTTCTTCTTTAATGACGTCTACCCACGCCGGCAGCCTAATAGAATAAGCCTGTAAATAGGTTGTGAGTGATTAAGTGCTTAAACAACATTAGTCCCTTTAATTATGCTTTTTTTTTTTATTAAAAATATTTCATTTGTTACTTTGACAAAACCCTAATAATCACTTCAAGCAGCTCGGGCCGAACGCAATGACCGCTGATCAATTTCCTGATCGAGGTCGCTTAAACGTCTTCTGACTCGATATGCGTTGCGACAATTTCATGATAATTTGATTTAATTATCCGACGGATCCTTAATTGATCAAAATTTTCCATTATTTTAATATTTTCGACGCGAATCGTCAATTAAAACGAATTTGATCGTTCCGGATCGCGATTTGAGGGATTTTAAAATCCACCTATTTATTTAATTTAATGCCTGATAACAACAATCGCTCCAACAAACATGGCGCGCCGCATGGAGCTGACCGGTGGTTGACCAATCTTGACCAAAGATTTTTCGATAGTCACGCTTAAGTTGTAATTTCTACAACCCTTAATAATACCCGATCGCTGCCTTCGATAAGGGTATAACTTTCTAAGCAAAAGATTGAGGTTTTATCGCTCAACCCAATACCGAACTCCAGATTTGTTATCATTAGTCTAATGCTTTGCGAATGGATGATTTGACTTGTCATCAACTGTCAAGAGAATTTGATCTTCAACCCTATGCGCTTTGGCATGACTTGTTAAAGACTTCCGAAATTTGAAATTTATATTTTTCTCCCAACCCGGCCAGCTTGGACTTGATGCTCGATGAACAGAGATGAGACGTCTGGCCCCGCGCTTCTGCTTCATGACTTGGAAGACTCGCCTCAAGATTTGGAATTTGTATTTTCTCCTCCCTCTGCTCCCCAATGAGTTTGACTTGATGATGAGAATGCTTATCCCATGCTTGACTGACTTGTTGGAAGATTTCATCTTAGGATTCAGATCTTGTGCCTCCTTTATCCTCGCTTCATGCCTCGACACGGATTTGGAGTAAAACCCTCAATTATCTTGTAGATTTGTCAGTGATTTAAATACCTTCCCGCCCTAGCTTCGCTTACCGTCAGGAAGGATAAATGTCGACCTACCTCCTCGAATCATCATGGCCAAGAGTCCAAACTTGCACCCCGTTTTGCACATGTAATGGACATCTGATGAAAAACTCCTTAGTCTGCATTTAGCCTTAATGTAACATTGATGGATGCCTTCTTCATCCTCTCGCTTTTTTGCTTGATTATCAAGAAGAATTTCCTGCCTTCGCTTTCTACATACTTACGCTAACAAGGAGTTGAGATTTTATTGGCTGATTGATTCCGGCTCGCTTGCCTCAGTAAGAAGGATATCTTGTTTTGTCAATTTTGAAAAGATGACCTTACCACCAATGTGATAATTTCGGCCCCGTCACTAACTCACCAAGTTGGAGATTTGGGATTGATGCTCTTTGCCTGAACTAGGTGATCCCTTACTACCTTTCAGGGCGGTCGAGTGTCATTCCACAACCGTGATTTGCGGTTGAATAATCTTATACACTACTGAAGGACTGAGCAATTGATGAAGGATTTTATCCTGCCAACGATATCCTAGCCTCGATGGGTGATACCTACCAGCCTTGATTCACTTGATGGAAAACAACCTAACTCCTCAGCAGACTGATAATCTTTACACAAGACTTGAACTCAATTCAATACATACCTTTAGATTTATGCGACGCGTGATCTCTTGATCCAACCGAGAGCAGTCTCATCGTATCGAATCCAATACTTTACTATAAAACTTTGAAATGCCCCTGGCATCATGATTTTATTTTATTTAAACGCGTTTACGATGCTTATAATTTCCAAACAAAACTGGAAGATTTCAATACATAATTTGAGTATGCATGTGGGGATCTCTCAAGACTAGCACGCATGTCAACCCAAAGAGAAAGAGGCCCCCCCCTCTTCGTGAACGCTCAATACTTACTATAAAACTTTTTAAAAAATGCCCCTGCCTTGGGGATTTTATTTTATTTTGGAAATGCCTGTTACAAGAGAATTTCCACTAAAATTTTCATAAGTGTTCTGGCTAATAAGGATTTTCAAATGATTTGTCCAATCACACTTTCATGTATTTCTTTTAAATGTCACCGCATTGCTGCGATCGTCTCTTTCACCTCAAGTCCACGATGACAGTTCCTCCTCCTCGATATACCTTTTCAATAACATCCTTCCCAATTAGGCCGCCCCAATTCCTCATAATGAGGGATGATTGGTCTTCTCAACACTGTGACCACCTTCCTTCAAAAGCTCGAGGGCATCAGGATGATGAATGCCCCTGACATTCTCGCCCGATATAGATTTTGCCGAGCTTGAGCCCCGACTCGCGTTTATCAAGCTTTCCTTCCATCCCAGACGAAAGCATTCTCATCTGGGTAAGATTTTCACTACCTGAGCGAAGGTAGTTCAACTGATGGCAACCGGCTTTCACCCCCAAACACCAAGGTAATGCTGTAGGGTAGACTTTGTAGGAGTTTGTAAGTGGTCCTGAAGCCCATAACCCCATAAGTTTGGTATGCCACCCCTTTATTTCTTGTGAGAATTTTTCTAAGCAATTGACTAATGTTTTATTAAATGCCTCAAATTTGCCATCTCGGATTATAAATTTTTAATATCGCCAATCAATCTTATGCCGATCAAAGAATTTATAAACTTTAGTTTTTGAAGGTCAATCGATGTTCTAAATGATTCAAGCGGTACACCAAATCTATAAACGATATTGTGGGTAAAGAAGTTATCACTGTTCACCAGAATCTTTAAATGGGGTAAAACCTACTTGGAGAAGTAATCGGTGCATAAATGAAGACTACCGATGATGGGATCAATCGGTCCACTACATCTGCCCCCCAACACTCAAACCCGGCCTAAGATGCTATCGCTGATGCAACGATTTGAGGTCGGGAATTATGCGTTACTCCTGCATTCATGGTGAATTTCGCATGATTACAATCTTTACCATACGGCCAATAGATCCAATTTTTTAATTTTGAAAGCCATTTTAGACGACTGGTGTGCACCACAAAGTCCTTGATGGATTTCAACAATTACTTTGTTGGCTTCTTCTATTCCCAAACATCGAAATACATCTGCTCAAGGATCTATACGTAGTATTGCCAACATAAGCATATAAGCCTTTTCAAGTTAAAATTTATCGAATTTATTACTGCAATTTGCCTTCCTTGAATGAATGGGTCGCCTCCTTTCCTTCCTTCTACTATAAGAATTTCATCATGTGGTTTTACGCCCGCAGTTGGAGCTCTTCCTGAATGGCCTAGGCTTGCCTTTGACTTTGAGAAATAATTTGTAAGGGAGTGTAAGAGCAACATGAGCCGCACACCCTCGCTGATATAGCTCATTTGATGACCCCTTCCAAATGGATCTTAAACTTATCGATTTAGACTCAATGACACACACACCAATGTAAATGCTGCCATCCATACTCGCCATTTCTTTAGCTAATTTAGCTACCGCTTGCTATTCCTAGCTCGAGACTCGAGTCATAAGACATTTGGAATTTGCTTTCATAAGCTCGAGAACTCGCTTGCGATAAGAAAGCCAATGCTTGTTGATTTTGTAGGCCCAACACATTAATGATGATTGAGAATCGCCATAAATTTGTACCCTTACCTCATGGAAATGGTTTCCTTCTAAACCCGCCACCAACGCTTCATATTCTCGCTATTCGGGTCGAAGCACTATAAGAATGTCTCAAGACCCCCTTCAAGACGGTGACGATAGCCAACTGGATTCTAAGATTTGAGGGTCGAGTGTATCTAACTAAGCTCCATCAAAATATAATTCCCACATTCGTTGCCTTTTCAATAGCATGATTTGCTCATGGAAGATCATCGTTAAGCAAATGATCTGTAGATGGATGAGAAAATCTCGCAGAATTTGCCCCTTCACCGTAACATATGTAATATCAAACTCGTAGCCGTTTAATTTTCGTCAACGCCGCATTGTCATCAAGAACTTCAACGGATCGATCTCGAGATAAGGGTAGTGGTATGAGATAAGATGTAGATAATTTGGGCAAAGAAAAAAAACGTTAACGCTTCAAGAGAATAACGCTTCACTCGGTAGCCTTCAATAATGTAGATGTATCCTTCTCTTCCTTTATTCTTTCTTTCCCCATTATAAGCTCAGCACTAGCACCTGTAGATTCTTCTAAGCGCCGTAGGTACAATATGAGAGGCCCTGATCGAGTCAAGAATAAAGTGGTTCAACAGATATTTCCGTCATAGGCCTCGACATTCTTCGCCCCCACTTGGAAAGATTTTCTTCATTAATTTTGCAGTGGTCGACTCCGCTCGATGATTTGATATAAATCTTCTAATGAATGCTAGATGTCCTCAGATGGAAAGTTGAGACTCCTCGAGGAGGCATTTCGACAATCGCTTGATTTTGTTGGGATCGATTTCAATCCCTCCACTCAAGACAACATATCCAAGGAACTTTCCAAGAGAAACTCCAAAGGCGACTTAAGAGGATTCATCTTGAGATCATATTTTCTCGATTCTTTCAAAGACAATCCTTAAATCATCGAGATGATCTTATCTATACTCTCGACAACGATCATCAACATAAGACTCTCTTTTGATGAATCAACTCACAAAGATTCGTCATAGCTTTTGGTATGTAGCTCCAAAGATTCTTCAAGCCGGCGGCATGACCGTATAATATATGCCAAGCATCCGAATGAGGTATGTCTCATCTTCGTGAGCCATCTGATTTGATTGTAACCGACGATCCTCCAAAAGAACATGTCGTGGTTTGAAGTGTTATCCACTAACAGCTCGATACAGAAGGAAAGTCATCCTTGGACACGCTTTGTTTAAATCCTCAAGTCGATACTAATCAACCATTCTTCTTTTCACGGGACAATATTAGCTATCCACAGATTTTTCTTTTCTTCTCGAATAAAACCACTTCAATGAGCTTTTCTCGCAATTACTGTTCTTCAACCTCCAATCTCATTCGCCAGGCTTGCTTGACCGGTGTGTGATCCGCTTAATTGTTTGGAACTATATCGGGATAAGCTGGCATTTCAAAGATATGTCCAAAAAGCAATCCTCAATTCACAGAGCAAGGTTTTTAATTCTTCCACTTTATCTTCAGAAAGGAAGTAGAGCACGATGAACGCCACAGGATCCTCCTCCCCAAATTAACTTTAAGTTCATCCATAGCGCCTCCCCACCATCTTCAAGCTCTTCAGGCCCTGCTTTCTACTTCTTCATTATTCGAGACTAACATTAAAATGACATTCTCATCTTCATCACTCTCACTTCTATTCCTGCATAGTGTGTATATCCTGGACCGGTCTTGATAAAACCAAGGCCTTTAGTGTGTTTATTTCTCTTACCAATGGTTTGAGAACCTTACTACATCATTTCAAAGAGCTTAGTCCTTGCTTACTCCCACTGACCCCATGTTTATGATCGATTTTGCATCTGAGAGTAATATTTTGGTATCCTGGCATAGCTTCTTCTTCTTCGATAATGAGATTACCCAATCAGATCCTCTTCTCGACACCCCTCTGATTTATAAAACAGCTTCCCTGTTTTCCGTGGAGAGGAGGTACATAGGTCACCACCTCGACTTTGTGAGTTTCTCGAGGGTGATTTCTTTAAAATGTCTGGGAGGAACAGAGTGACTACAGTGTAGTCTACGATGGATCTATTGTTTTAAAGTAGTGTGCATGACCCTACCTTCAAAAGCAGATTCAAACTCATAATCGAGTCAAATGTTCTTCATGTTTTTACTCAAGAGTCATGGACCTTTGGATTTAGAAGGAACACATTCTTCTTCTTCAAGATCACCGCCAGATGAGGACGTGTTATTGATTTTGGACTGTTTTATATCCTAGAATATTTGGAACAATCTCCTTTCCTTTATTCATTTTATCTTCTCCTTCTTCTTGTTCTTTTATGGGTTTTGAAAGATGCTAAGCTTGCTTTGATTCCTCAAGGAAATAACTGCATCTTGATAAATCTTCATTTCACGCAAAGGTGTGTCACCCACAATTTGGCATTCTTCTCCATCCTTTGTATATTTCATACATCGATGCAATGTGATGGGACAATGCCATACTTATGAAGCCATGGTCACCCGTAAGGCTCAATGAAGTATCTCAGATCGATCACATGAAATTTAGTGCAGGTCTCCAAATTTAAGAGGAAGGACGAATGACCCATAGTTTTCTCCCTTCTCATTGAAACCTTGAACCATGACTTTATCTCGCCCATGTAGACATCTGTAGATACCATCTAAGAGCTTCTCAAGTTCATAAGATTCACTGAGGAACCTGATCAATTAAGTCCGCATTATAATTTCATCACTTTCAATACAGAGCATCAGGTTTCGCGCACCCGGCATTGGGATCATCTTCAAAATGTGACGAGCTCATGCAAGGTCTCGACGCTCAAAGAAAATATGCTTCAACTTTCCCTTTCGAGAGCTTCACTAAGGTGTTGATCTTCGACATTAAGTGCTTCAGATACACTAAGTCGAATTTTCTTAGATGGATAGAATATCAGAATGATCCCTTTGATGAAGGCTTTTATTTGAATCCTGGGATAACTTTTCATTGAATTTCAATTTCTTTCCTTTATCTTTATTCATCGGCTCTTTCCTCGGATGAGAAGACTGACCACTTCTCAATCAGATTGAAGCTTTTCATTTGCTAATCTTCGATGACTCCGCTTGCAAAGATTCGCTTCGCCTCATCTAATGATACTGTAAGATTCGTAATCACCGCTTATATTTTTTATGTTTGTTGATATGGTGAGCTCGTCATCTTCATCTGGGAAACAAAGTTCCTCTAAGTCATCAACTTCATGCATCATCAAGCACTCAAGAGAAGTTCTTCAACTTCTTCATCGATCCAAGATTTGAAATGAATTCTCGCAAGCTGATATAGGTCCTCGATTGTATAATCTTCCATATTATTGATGATCTTTGTGTTACGCATGACCATCAATAGTAGTAGTAATATTTTGCTACATCGCCTTCTTCTTTTATTTAATTTATTTTTGTTTGGCGGTTTCTTAGCCTTCTCATAGAGATTTGGCTGTAGTCTTTCGTGAGATGAACCCTTCCCATAACTTAGTTTTGTCTCAACTCAAGTACGGTGGTGATTTCCATCAATACCCTGAACGCCTTCCAATTGTTTTAACATTTTACGTTTTTTTAGAGATCATACCGCCATCCTTCATCATCGACCGCCTTCTTTGCTTTATTATTGCTTGATAATACCGGAGATGAGGTGATTACTTTGGTGGATTCTTTCTTCTGACGCACCAATACATCGTCCGTGTGAATTCACCGCTTTATATTTTCGCTTTAATTGAATACGTAGCAATCTTCAACAGGATCGAAGACACGATATGGACAATAGTTAGATTATCGCTTGTCCAAACTTTCAGTCTTTTACACTCGTAGTTGAGACCTACTTTGAGTGCATGTTTAAACAATTTACACACTTTCCCTTTTAAAAGAATACTCTTTCGCCTTTTCTTTTAGTGGTCATCATTGAGTCATTCCTTTTGTTTGTTTCTGGCCGCTTCTTCAAGCTACCTCGGTACATCATCATTACCTCCAAGTATGAGCTTGGAGCGTGATCAACGACGCTTGGTTTTTCGATGTATTTTCTTTGTCTCGCTATAGATTAACCGCCACTCAGATCCTTCAGATGAGTGAAATGCGTTTCACCTTTCTTTCGTCCAGCTTTTGCTCTTTGAATTTATCTCATCGAACGGATAAATTTAATTTCAATTTAGCCACCCTATCAAGCTCTTGAAATGTGGTAATTGCCATGCAAAGATAGCGCCATCTTATCATCGATGTATCAATTGGATCGCATGCTCTTCTTCTAATTGTTGTTCACATTTCATACTCAAATTTCGCCAACGCTGTAATATATCAACGACTCATCTTTCTTCCTCTTCGCGCAGATCAATCGGTTGTCTTTTGATCATAGCGAATCCTTTAACGAACATATTTTCAAGTTCGGCAAAAGTCTGACCGAGTCATTTGATACTCAAAGATACCATTCGAAAGTTAGCGGTTAAACTACCGACGAATAATAATAATGCATCATTCTCGTTACCGCAGATGCTTTGAATTGGGCCGATGTCGCTGGGATTACCATTTAATGAACGCATTGAATATCCCTTTGATATGGAATTTGATCATACTCAGATATGCACCTTTGCTCACCAATTTTTCCGCCTCAGCTATAACTTTAATCTTCTCATTCAATATAATATCAAGTTGAGATGCCACGCCGATATAGTTTGTATATTCTCGGTAGTTGCCGATGAATTTTATTTCAATCCTCGCTCGCTCATTTGGACCAAAGCATGAGATCAAATTTATTGAGGATCATTATCGCATTTGGGCTGATGATTATTTGGGGGACAGGTTGACTCGCCGCATATTTCTTCTCTGATTAATCGCATCATCGCCATTCAGATCATCATTTCGCCATTTTCACTTCAACTGATTTCTTTATCTTTGGCTTTCATCTCGACTTCAATTCGCTCGCCAAAAAGTAGATTGAAGGTGGATTTTCTTCCCTTTCTTCTCTTCTCTTGTTGCTTCCTCTCTCAAGACTCGAGGATGCTTCCTCTATTCAACATTTTGTTCTTCGTGGGAGATCACGAATTTGCCGATATCATGCACACCGATGGCTCACCCAATGTGCACCATATACACTACTTCAATGCCGTTGCCTCCTCTTCTTCTTCTTCGCCCTCGACACTAATTTCGACTGCCTTCGGAACTTCCGATTCCAAGTGTGGAATCGAAATTTCTTCGCCAGGGCTCGATCGGTTAACCTCCTCTCGATGGATGAGTTAATTGATGACGGATCCTGAGGATTCTCCAAGCTCACATATTTTTTTATCATTTGGGGCCCTCTTTTTTAGCTCCCATCGCCGATAATTGAGTCGGATCTCCTGGAATTCACACCATGTCACGCCATGCCTGCTCTGTAGATTTCTTTTTGAGGCTGCCTCCGTGACTGCTACCCTTCCACCGACCTTTGGTGGATTCTGACGTCCAAGTGTCACACCCGATGTTCACCGTGGGACATGAATATGAAGGCCCCGCATTTGAGGATCTCTCGAGGAGCCAAGATCCTCGATAACAGATTTTCTTTTCATCGCCCTCTCCTCTACTTGAGAACCATGCACTCAGATATAGCTGCTCGCAGGAGGAGAACTCGATGTGGTATCCGTTGATCCCCGACTGCGAAATGCTTAACCCATTTCGGTTTCAAACCGACATGGAACACTCACCGCCGGTTCCATAATCGGTGTACACCGACAGATTAAGTGTTGAGCATGTACCAAGATTTTTTTCTTCTTCTCCCTGCTTGCCTCCGGATGAAGAAGCTTCAAAGATCATACCTCCCTGAGCGAATGGTTCACTGGATTGTATTATTCTCGAGGGACAAAAGAGACCGTCACCAAGAATAACCCTTTCATGATTATCTCGTCAGCCTCTCAAAGATCGATTTTAAGTGACCACAGCAGGGGTCACAACTCAACGCCTTTTCAGAGATTGAGACACGGCAGACGAAGCCAGACTTCGCTGTCGAGGCTCAAGAACTGCTGCTCAAGATGGTCGGAAATCCACGCCACCAAACCTGATTTCCGCTTCAAAGATTAATGACATTGCCAAACGGATGCCACGCCACCGAGTAACAAGGTACGCTCAGAATGCCATTCTGTTTAAAGAAAAATTAGCAATTAAGATAATAGACTATCACCTTATTTCCAAAAAATATATACGATAAGATAAACATACTAAGATATGCACTAAATAAAATCTCATATAACTTAAGACTTTGAGTAAGCTGTTGTCAAGTTTAACTTATCGCTTCCTATTTCATTTCAATTTCATATTTCATTTATCTTTTTTTATACCCACCAATTATAACTTAGATTTGACTACCAAAGATGGAAAGAGAAACCTGCCCCCAGAGTCGCCAGAATCAGTGATCCAAAAATTCCACCCACATCTTCGATAAAAAAGGAAAGAAAGAGTTGTGTCTGATAATTTCGTATGCGATGAATAGTAGATAAGACACTACCTGAGATTTCTCATTTGGAGAACTTTTATATCTGCCCGTTTCCTATAAAGCAGTTCTCTATAGTTACCCTCCCAATACCGAGAGAGCACTGACAAGAATGAATCGTTAAAGAACCAAAGTATATAATCAGATGAGTGGAGTTTATGAAATTTATTATTTTAACTTAAAACTTTTGTGGGGAACGATGACGCTGATCAAGATCCCATGGTTCCTGGTTATCCCGGCCGCCGCGATCCTCCGCTTAGGAGAATGAATCAACCCGACCGAAAGATCTCGCGAACATTACGTTACGCTGCCCGGTGTCAGACTGTTGAGTTTTAAGGACAAATATAAGTCAACCTTTAACATAGGCTTTTGCCCAACCAAATACATTCTACATTTCCAAAGAAGAAAGCCGAACATACGGCCGCCGACCGTAATTTAATGGTGCCATATCGCTACAACCACCGGCCGAGGGGCTCGTGTCAGAACCGCCATTTATGTCATATATCAAAAACCACGCGGAGGACACGCCACGCCCCACGCTTTGAATATTTGAGGTAGTATGTATTTAATTGACATCGCTTTCATGAGCAAAGTTTTCTTAATTCACAAGACAAACAATCATGGAGGGATTAATTTTATTATTTTTATTTTTATTTTTTTTAGTTTTAATTTAAATAATTCATTTCATTTTTTTTTATTTTTTTGTTATTTTCAATTTTGATCATTTTATGACGATTTGAGATTTGAATATATGATCATTTATCATCAAATTTTAATTATAATTACCCTTCGATCTGGTTAATATCAATCGATAACTGTACTCGCTTTCTACAGGACGGCCTATTCATTATCTCAAGAAGTATAATCCTTCAAAACCTTGTCCAATAACATATGATCTGGACTTTTCTTCCGAGATTTGAATTTTGTGTTTATGCCGGCTCATGTCTTATATTTATATACCGATATTATTAATTAAATTTTATAATATCAAATTTTAGGTTAACTTAACTCCCCAAGACCAAACCGGATATATAAGATTTTTTTTGATTGACTTAAGATTACTCCAACACGTATAATATCTGTTTTCAAAATTATGACATTAAGATGTGTCTTCTGTGATTTTTGAGTTAACTTAATTCCAAGACCAAACCGGATGAGTAGATTCTTTCTATTGAATGATCAGAATGCAAGCATTTGAGCATGATTTTGTGTTAACCCGACTCCCAAGACCAAACCGAAGAAGATTGTTTTTTTTTTTGTTTTTTATACCTAACTGCACGTTCTATTGTTCAACACTTCAACATACATACGAGTATTCGTTTCTTTTAAAATGCTGACATTAATGTTAATGAAATAGTTCAATGCACTAGATTTTACATAGTTTTGTTAACGACCTACCAAGACCAAACCGATTATGTAGCATCTTTTTTATATTTCTGACAATGCAATCATGCGCTACATTTTTGTTTTTAACCAAAAGACAAACCGAAGATGTATATCTTTTTTTATATTTGTCTTAAAGCATGTTTAATGGACATTCCAAATACACAGCTTCAGATATTCTTTTATAAATGCGATAATTCAATGCCTAAATAAATGTATTTAACAAAAGTGATTTCAATATTTTATTTTTGTTTTGTAACCTCACCCCATCAACTAAGATGTATAACATCCTTTTGTATTTGACGCAAGATCCTATATGATATTCGTTTTCAATTGTACAATTAATGTCTTCAAGTTTCACAAGTATGGCATAAATGTAGAAAAGATATAAGATATGAATTGTCATATGATGAATAACAAGATAAATATTTAAAATCCATTTCACATTTGATTTATTATCAAGATATCTCGCTGAGACATTTTTCCTAAAAGAGCGTGCAGATTTGTAACCACCCGCAGAAGTTTAAAAAGTGCCACGCCAATAACGCCAATGAATATTTATCATTTCCACGTGATTGAACAATGCAAGAACTATAAGAAGATATTTCCGCCACGCTGGAATAACGAATGCATTTATCATTAAAGTCACGTGATTTAACAATGTGAACGCATTTATAAGAAAGATATTTCGCCGTGGGAAAACGAACAGCATTTTCTTTATTAAAGTTTCGCCTACGTCAATGAACGATTTGCAAAGAACATATTTCCCACCACGCCAATAAGAACGTGAGACATCACAAAGTCGCCGCGATAACAATACAAGCAGATTTATAGATATTTTCCGCCACGAACAACGTGATTATCAAAGCCCGCCGCGAACAACAACGTGAACGGCATATTTTATTTTTCACACGCAATAACGCGAATGCGCATTTCTTTTACAGTTCGCCGTGACGTGGAGCTACTATAAAGAAAGATATGCCAAGGCTGGAACAACGCGATTTATCAAAGCTTTCCGCCGACGTGGAACAATGTGAACGGCATTTATAAAGAAGATATTTCCCCGCCACGTGGAACAACGCGAAGTACTTTATCACAAGTTTCCGCCGTGACGGGAACAATGTGAACGCACTTATCACAAAAAAGATATTTAAACTGATAAATGTATATATTGCATACATATTTAAACAAGACATGCGATTCGCTATACACCATTTTCATCACTATTTCAATTTGCATTTTGTTCAACAAGAAATTGCATATGTTTTAATCACACAAAACACTTCCATTCTTCCTCATTTTGAATATAAAAGAGACATATCTTTCTTAAAGCCCACAAGTAACATAGAATTAAAGGTGAAGAGATATGCATATATTTCATCTTTCGAGATAATCATAAAGAAAACTTTGCATATCATATATCTTCAATTCTCAACATTTTCATATGTATGCAAGATAAAAGATAAGAAAGGAAATCAAGATAAATCATACTGTCCCAAAATAAACTTTCTTTTCATTCTTCCTCAAATCAAGAGAAAGAAACATACATCACATATTAATGACCAAAGTGAGCTTTCAAAGATGAAGTCATATAAACTAATGAGATTAGGATTAATATCACAACATGCCTTTATAATTCAAGAAAAGAAAGTCATAAAACAACGATTCGCATGATTTCAAACCTCCAAATACCCATGCAAACATAGAATCATTTTAATGCAAGATAGAGACAATTGCTTTTAAGTTTATGAACAAGCAGCAAGATGCATCTTTAATGAAACTAATATAAAAAAATGAAAGCTTTAAACTTGCACAAAGCATTTTGACAACAAAGGCTAATTAACTTGATCACAAAAGAGAAAAACAGACAAAGTCAATCAACCCTTCCCTCCTCTTCCTTTATCATGATGATTATATGAAATTTACTCCACATAGATTAAGCAATCACACTATGTTTAATAAATCCAAAGAACTGAACTCTTCCCTTTATAAGATAGCCACTTTCATCAAGTAATCAAATAATGGAAAGAGGCAAAGAAGCAAGGTAACCTAAAGCTTGCAATATTTGACCCATTTAAGCAACAATCATGACAATCTTAAATCAAAAAAGAGATTGAGACAACATAAAAATGAATTTTAGCTTTTAATTAACATGAAGGGAGCAAGATTTCCATCACTAAAATCCAAGCTTGAGCCTTATCTAAAGATCACACTAGCATTTTCTTTTATTGGGGAGTTCAGATTTTACCAAACAAAGAAAGGATTTCAAAGATGAAAGGGTATGAGATGAATGAGTCGCTCAAAAAGAAAGTGGGGCCAGGAGTTTCGCCTTCAACCGAAGGAGGCTACTCAGAGAGAGACTGAAGACAGTATGTTGTTTCATAGTCGCCAGGAAGAACCAGAGAATGAGCTCCCGCCTTTAGGAGAAAACAAGAAAGCAAAACCCAACAAATCACATACAGAGGAGGAGAAAGCCACTGCATGCTTCTCGTGAAGCCAAGGGAAAGGAACAAACTAAAAGGAAAGGAGGAAACAAAGAACCGAAAGCTTGTAAGATAAATCCAATCACCTTAATTTCATGCTATCAAAACTCGAAACAAATCCAACCATAAAACACAAATGGAAGAGAGAAACCAAATCTACATTTCCTTCAAGAAAACCCACATAGCAAAATATAGCTCGATTGAAACAAACAACCGGGGTTTCAGTTGGAAGAGGAATCGAAGGATCGAGTCCTCTTTTGCTCTGAGGGTTTGCTTCAACCGAGAGAGAGCACGGATGCCGGGAGCTCTACCAGGGAGGATCGGGGCCCAAAGCAGTGTGAACGAGAGGAGTATGTCGCTTCTGAGCCTCGACGAACCGAGCAGAAGAGAGAAAAAAATCGCCGAGAGGGAGAGACCGAGAGTGAAACGAGGGAAAAATGTCGGGGAAATGCGTGAAAATGGAGTCAACGCCTCTTTTACTTCTTTTACATTTTATGTCACGCCGTTAATAGAATAAGCGGCTGGCTGTGGGGTTAGTAGATTGAAGGATTGGCTTACACCATTAGTCCCCTTTAATTGCGCTTTTTTTTATTAAAAATATTTCACGATTTGTTACTTTTGACAAACCCTAAGGGTGTCAATTTAAGCTGTTTTTGAAACGCAATGACGCGATCAATTTATCGAGGTCGCGAACGCCGTGGCTTCCCGACTTCGATATGCGACATTACGATAATTTGATTTTAATTATCCGATCGATCCTTAATTGATTCAAAATTTTCGATTAATTTATTTTAATATTTTCGACGCTGCAGTCAATCGTCGAATTAAAACGAATTTGATCGCTCGATCGCGATTTGAGGATTTTAAAATCCACCTTATTTATTTAATTTAATGTGGCTCATAGTAGATCAACATATGACGGTTGGACGAATGCATAAAATTAAAAAAAGTACCAAATGAAATGAAATGAATAATTATTGTCTTTGATGAGTATTGAGAAAGGTTTAATTAAGACGGATGATAAATATAAAAGTAAAAGTTTATACAAAATGTTTTTTTAAAATTTTGTAAGTCCTTAAAATGTTTGCAATTTTTTTGAGACCTAGGCTGTTTAAGTTCAGTTTTTTTTTTCTACGTAATATTCTTATACCTAAGTTTAAATATTTTAACACATAGGTCAAAGCACATACTTTATTTTTGATGATCTAATGTCATGCATGACTTGTCAGAACGATTATGCATAAGAACATCTTGTTGTTCATGGAGTACATTTCCACGTCCCACAACATTCCCTTTTAAAATCCATATGGGATGTATCAAAGACAAATATGATTTAGCTAGTTGAATCCACTTTCAATGACCCTTCTGGTATACTACTCACAAAAATATAATGATTAATAAACCTAATCACCAAAATGCACCCGAAATTATAAAACCTTATTATCATCTACATAGATTCAATAAAATTTAATCAATGAAAATAATAAATACAATTTATTTATATATCTACAAATCATCTAATAAATCTTAAAATTCATATACAAAACATTAGATTTCATTTAATACATACCTCAATACTATTCATATCAAACATTAATTAACTGTGAAATATGATATTAAAATTTAACCTGATTTTTACTTAGCCTCAATCTTATCTTTTCCTTTTTTCATGAAAAATCAAAATAATAATCTAATGAGCTATAAGGCTCAATAAAATAAATAATTTTAATAAAAATTTTGAATAATCAAGAACAATAAACAACAAGTACACTAATTATGGTTGGACATAATCATAAAATTGGTCATATTTTAATATTAAACTTTCTTACATAAGAATTATATTATTATATATAGGTAAAAGAAATAGAAACAAAATATCAACAATAAATTTTCTTAGATAAATATGTCAATCAAGAAATTAAATGCTTATAACTTTGGTTAAATATATCAAATCATTTGTTTGGTTATTTATTTTCTATCTTAATACTTCTTCACTTTAGCTTTAGAATGTATTATATATAATTTTCTAGGTTTATTAGCCATCATAAAGTAAACAATTGTAGACCCACATTACATAGCATAAAGTATAAATCCAACCCAAATGTTACATCATAAAGTTCAATAAAGCCCAAGTAAAACCTAACATTACATTTGTTTCTATCAAAAACCTTTTTGCCCTATATGTATCATTACTAACCTATTTTTTCACAATATGATATTTTTTAAACTTAATAAATTTTCATAATTAAAAATTTAAATAAATATATGCTTCATTTTTTTGAATATATATATGATATATATACATACATATATATGTGTGTGATCAATTTATATATATTAAATATCTTCTTTGTGTCACCAATTGATAAAATATTTAAATAATCATAATATATTTAATTGAGTCCACTCATTAAAATATACATGGTCAATTACATATAAATAGTAAGCCATAAATATGTAGTTTATAATATGAAGAATTTTTAATGCATTACATGCATGAGGCTAATTCACATTTAAATGTGTACGCAAAAAAACAAAAGAAATTGCTTTCAAATTAGAAATTGTATATCTTATCCGACTGACGATCTTTTCAAGTTGAACACCCTAAAACCTCTTTTGTTTGTAAATAACCTAAAATAATAATTAATTTTTTTGTATTAAACTATTCCTCAAAAGAACTTTCCTCGTATACAAGTTCCAATGTTTATTGACTCAAATCAACTTTGACCTGAGAAGATGTGAAAAATAAAATTTTTATATTCAAATATAACTTAATTTGCAAAAGAAATGCATAAAAATTAGATTTATTATCTTAATTCATAATTTTCATTTTTTTCCTTCACTCTTACTCTTCTTGTTCTTTTCTTCTTCTCATCTTCCTCTTCTCTCCTCATATTCTCCTTCTTCCTTCTTTTGTTTTTTCTTACCAAAGCTTTATCTGAACCCACCACCAACTATTTAATAAGAGATAAGTGAGAAATGAGAATATCCTTGGAATATTTCTATAATTAGTTAATTCCTTATTATCATTATATTTAAGTATTTATATATACTTCTATATATCAAAATGATTAAAATAAAACTTAAAATTTTGTAAAAAAATGTTTGATCATTTTAAAAACATGTGAAAGATAGGATAAAATTTTCAGGAGGAATATTGATCTCATATTTTCAAAATTTTGAGATATTATTCGCACTGTCACACTAAAGAATTCATAGGTTATCTTTGGCAGCTAACATATGCGTTGTTTAAGGTAGCTCATACAACTCATGACATGCAAATAGATTGGACCATTTGATTTTATTTGAAAGAATTGTCATTCACATGAAAGCATCATCTTTTAAGAGGTACAATAGCCGATTATAATAGTCGTTTACTGAATGCACGTTCATTAAAACATACCTATAACTTTACATTTTGAGTTCATTATTAGTTACATTCTGTCCACTCGCACATGTTGAATTGTGGATTCATTTGCGTGTGTTAAAAGCTTTAGCATTTATTAGGTGTTTAATACATCACACTATAAATAATCGTTCTTTTGTCTATAAATAAGAACCCCCCTTTAGTTCATTTTATTCTAAATTCAATTCATTGGGTGCGCATTTATGAGTTTTAAGTATTCAATAAAGTTCTCAATACAATTAGGAGGTTATGTGCTTGCAAGCAAGCATTGAGGTGTGTTTCATGTTTGTCAGAAGTCCCGGTAATCTAGTTCGGGTTTCAATATTATGTTCTTCTAGTCTTCTTCAACTCTATCAATACAACTTGCATTTCCGTTTTAATTAATCATTTTGTGTTTTCAAAGTCAAGAAGATTCTTTTAAGTTATATTTTGTTTTAGGTTCTTTCACTAAAAAAATCCTACAATATCTCGATGTCTTCCTAATGTGGGGGCTTCTAAGGGAGTGTTGGGCTTCCCATCATGCAAAGAAATGCATATATAGTTGTTATTCGAGACACCACAACAAAATCTTTTATTCCAACTGTGCCTCGTGTATGAACCTTCATATATCTAGATTAAAATTTACACAAAAATTTCCTAGTTGTATCAAGAAAGATGCATACAGGTACATCCTTTCAATGGTCTGAATCTTTTACACTCATCGTGCCAAAAAAAAAACATGCATAGGTCTTTGATTCTCATAACACTAAGAATGACACATATGAGTTTTCTCATTGCCATGCCAACAAAAAAGGCACGTATATGCCACATGCATTGAAAGTTTACGCAAGCATTATAATTTCTTAGTCACATCAGAATGGCCTTTCAGGTACTTATACATCGTGGCAAGCTCACTTCGCATTATACCTATGCACAAGGTAAGTCAACAATGATGAGGTGCAATGAGATCAAAATACAACAAGCCTTTATCCCACTACATGGGGTAGGCTACATGAATCATTTTTCTCCTATGTGTCCTATTAAGTATCATATTCTCGATTAATTTTAATAAAGTTCATTTTTACACTTCAAAACTAAATCTTTTTAGGTACTTACATGCTTTCTCAATCTAATCTCTACTCTCCTAATTGAATCAAATTAACGCTTTATGTGACCAAACCATCTCTCCCCTAATCTTATCTATCATTCGAGCTACTCCAACATTTCCCGTATATATTCATTTCTCATTTTGTCTCTAAGTTTATAGCCGCTCATCCACTCATCCTCATCTCTGCACCACTTAATTTTATGCTTCTCTTTTACTGGCCAATATTCAACACCATAAAGCATTGCAAATCTCACTACTATCTTATAAAAGTTTCCCGTAAGCCTAAGTGATACATTTCTATCACATAACAAGACCGATGCATTCCTCCACTTCAACCATCCAACTTGAATTGTACTAATGACATCCTCATCTATTTCACCATTACTTTGAACAATAGACTAAGCATCTAAAATATTCACTCTTTTAAATAAATTTATCACAATCTTGTCAGTAGATTTTCTACAACTAAAATTACACTCTATGTATTCAATTTTAGATGTACTCGAACGAAAGTCTTTAGACTCTAAGGTTAATCTCAATAGTTCAAGTTTTTCATAAAGCCCCTCTCTAATCTTATCAACGATAAGAATATCATCAGGAAAAAGCAAACTTGCATCCTCTCGTAAATATCTAGTAAGAACATTCATAATTAAAGCAAAAACATATTAACTTAAAGTTGATCCTTGATCTAATCCAATATATATATATATATATATATATATATATATATATATATATTTGGTCAATCCTCCTTGTAATTGAACACAAGTAATAGCTTTATTATACACATCCTCAATGACTTGAATATAATCAATATTAACTCTCTTCTTTTCTAGAACTCTCCAAAGCATTTCTCTTGAAACTTTATCATATGTTTTCCCTAAATCAACAAATATCATATGTAGATCTCTCCTTACTTTCATTATACTTCTCCATCAAATCTCTCAACTAATGTATATCATCCATAGTAGACTTACCCATGAATCCAAACTAGTTTAAAAACATTTATATCATGTCGTAAACTATAATCAATTACTCTCTCCCATAATTTTAATACATGACACATTAACTTAATTCCTCTATAATGTGTACACTCTTGTGCATCACCTTTATTCTTAAAAATATAAACCAACAATTTTCTCCACCCATTTGACATCTTTTTAGTCTTTAAAATAATATTAAAAAGATTAGTAAGCCAATAAATTCTTTCTCCTAAGCATTTTCATACTTCTATTTGAATATCATCAAGTTATACTATTTTTCCACACTTTTTTTCTTTAAAGCCTTTCCAACTTCGGTTTTACTAATACAATGATAAAAACAAAAAAAAAAATTATTTTCATTTTAAGGTACTAATGTCGCTAAAGTCAATCATATTCTCATACCCTTCATTAAAAAATTTATCAAAATATTTTATCCACCTATGTTGAATATTCTCTTATAAAGAAAAATGATTTATGATCTTCATTCTTTAAGTACTTCACTTGAACAAAATCTTTACTTCTCTTATATATTCTACTTAGGTAACTTATACACACTCTTTCACCCTCTTTAGTAACCAATCTATTATATAAATCACTAAATGTTGAATTCGTTACATCACATATTGCATTTATAAAATCCCTATTGGTCATTCTATATCTTTCTCAATAGTCCAAGCTTTTATATCTAAATTAATTTTTATAACAAAATTTCTTATTTTTATCATTTCTTACATATTTTGATTCAATCACAAACTATTTTTACTAATAGGAGCTTTTCCTTTTGATTCTCCAAGTACATTTTTCACAGCTTATTTAATACCACTTGCTATTTTTTTCTACATAACATTAATTTCCTCTTGAATATCCCAAATAGTAAGATCATGTAACTTACTATTAAAAATATTTTTATTAGTATTCTTTAAATACCCTTATCTAATTCTAGGATAATGTTTCGATTTATTTCATCTTCTAATCCTTCATCTTAAAATCCAAAACCAGTAATCGATTTTGGATACTTAAGCTTTTACCAAGAATGACATTACAATCTTTACAATTTAAACAATCTATTTTCCTTATAGAAAAAAATAATCAATTTATGTTTTACTATATCCATTCTTACCTATGATAATATGCTCATCTCTTTCCTTAAATAAAATATTAGCAATTAGAAAATCATAAGTTAAAATAAAATCAAATATGATCCTACTTCTTAATTAGACACTTCATACTTATAACTACCATGAATATTTTTAAAATCTTCTATCACTCTACCAACATATCCATTTAAATATCTTCTAATAAATACTCTTTCTTCAAGATGTATCTTTTATATTAATTCTTCTATATCATTCCAAAATTCTTCTTTGAAGCATACATCCAAACTTACTTGAGAGGTATAAACACTTGTAACATTAATAATCTTAATATCAACAAGAATCTCTAAAGCTATAATTATATTTTTAAATTTTATTATTTTTCACAATATTATCCTTCAGCCTCTTATCTATAATCACATCCACATTATTTCTAGTATAACTCCTACATGTTTAAAATTTAAACTATCAATCATATTAGCTCTCTCCCTAACCCATTAAGTTTCTTGAATACATTAAAATATTTTTCTTCTTATGAACCATAATATCTATTAATTTTATTAATTTATCTACAAGAGTACCTATATTTCAAGTTCCTATCCTAATTCTAGTTTTATGAATTAGCTTCTTTACCCACATATGTTCATAATATGAGAACCCATGCTTATTTAACACTGCACCCGGGAGACGGTGCAATGGCTCTTGCACATTTTTCATTAAATTCAAGTCATATGTATTACTTTCAAGGAATGCCCTAACATTGACATAGTTTATTAAAGGATTCATGTCATGATTTTTTAACAAGTTTTATATTGGTTGTCCGCTACCTAGCACAACCCTCCACTTTTCTCATCCGGGACTTAGGATCTAACAACAATAGTGTTGTGATGAGATCAAAAATAAAAAATAAAAAAATTTCTATTTTTTCTCTTTTTTCTCTCCTTATCAAGAGAAAGGAAGAGAGGAGAGAGAGAGAGCGAGGAAGGGGCTTGGGTAGAGAGAGAAAGGAGAGGGGGTCAAGGAGGGGTTAGGTAAGAAGAGAGGGGGAAAAGAAGAGGAGAAAGGAGAAGGGAAAGGGAGGAGGGAAGGCAAGTGGAGACAGGGCAGCAAAGGGAGCAACAGCATCAGAGGCTAGGAGTAATGATAGTAGCGGCATCAATGACTAGGAGCAATGAAAGCAGTGCAATCGATGGCTAGGTGAGAGAGGAAGAGTCGAGGAAGAGAGAGAGAGAGAGCGCAAGAATGAGATGGTCAGGCTTAATAGATTTAGGCTTTTTTAATTATTATTATTATTATTTTTTATTAAAAGGGAGCCGGCATTGCCCTCATACAGGCCATGAGTATTGGGTGGAGAAGGAGGGGTGTCGTCCCAACCCTATTTTTCCTTTTTTTTATCTAGTCAACAGGAAAAGGCCTTGGAAAAGCAAAAGAAAGAAGGCCCATGCAACAAATATACATTAAATTTGAAATGGAAAGATAATTGAAAAAAAAACAATTGCCATTGTAGGAACTGCATTAAAACCAAAGTTGAAGAATGCAAAAGACAACAAAAAGGAAAGTCTTACGCATTAATATGATGGCGTGATGTGAAAATAATGAAGTAAACGTAATAATTGAGAAAGTCATCCGGATCTTCGTGGGTACCAAAGTCTGACATTTTCGATGGAAGGAATCGTTTCTGTTGCTCTCAGATGGGTTAATAAGATGGGCGGACCAATGTAATGACATGAAAAAAACTAGCAAAGAGAAAATAATGGAGCAATACGAAAGAAGATGGAGAAAATTTATAATACTAATAGCAGAACGAAATTTCACAAAATTTGAAAAAAGAAAACAGAAGTTTTATGTATTAAAATGACGGCAAGGTGGAATTAAGGTCATGAAAAAGTAAAACAAAGAGAACCATGCAATAAATATACATTAAATTTCAAATGAATAACATAATAGAAGAAAATCAAATGTAGTTGTAAGATTTGCATTAAAACCAAATTGAAGTAGGAAAACAAAAAAAGTAAAACTTCCGCATTAAAATGATGGTGATGTGAAAATAAATGAATAACAAGGAATGATGAAAATAAATAGGATAATGGATTAAAACAGACAAAAAAGATGAGGAACTGAAGGGACGGGGTGGACACAACTCCATATGCTCATTCCTGAGAATCACACTTAGAATCAAGGATTAAATATTCATGGCAAAGAGAATTTTCACCATTCAGGAAAGAACGGCAAAATTTTAAGGATGCCTACTTATAGAGTAGAGCTGTCAGGTCAAACTCACACCTTACTAGCAAATGACTAGGATAATCATAACCAAAATAAAAATGAAGCAAGATGCATAGAATATCTTAAATAATCATAACAAGTACAACGGCTAATTTGTACCCTCATTCAATTTAATTTGCAAAGACTTACAACTGTTGGCATTCCATCTGATGCATCCTTTAAGACTACATTCGCATTCCAGCCACCAAGCTTTTCTATTAGAGTAGAAAAGTGTCTTTCAGGTACAATAAGCCTCAATCTCATAGGTGCCCTTTTTATTGGAAAATGTTCTTGAAGCTCTTTAATAACTTCCAAAGCCTAATCAAGAAAAAAAGAAATAAAATACATGTTTAGAGATATTACCATTTCAACAGTAACAGAAGTACCCAATTCTTCTACATCTAACAACAAAAAATTTCATACAGAACTATGTTAGACATGATAACCAACTTCTATTATTATTATTATTCAATGAACTCCAAATAATTAATGATGCAACTACAGATTAAAGGCAGGTCTTCCAATAAACCTACTCTTAAATACTGGTAGCCCAAAAGTTAAGCAGTGGATCTATCCAAGACCTGCAGTTTAAGGTTACACATATTTTTAACTTGCAATAGAACTATTTAAAAAATTTAAAAAAAAATTTTTTTTTGAAGGCCCAGTCTACTTTTAAATGTATCACAAAGCGTGCCTTTTATTGTCATTATATATGAGGAGCAAACTGTAAAACTAAATGACTTCCATACAGTTCACAAAAGACACCATGACATGTAAATTAATTTACAAAGGAGTGAATCGTTAAACTAGTTAATGAGAGAAGATATGCTAATGATCTCCAATGCAAAAACATGACTTGCTACTGGCATCTGAAATGGATATGATATATGGAATTGACATCTTTTGTCCTCAACGATGTCCCTCAATGTGTCTTTCTATAGGGTTGAAATACCCTTCTGATGGGTACATGCAAGCCTAATTGTGTAACCAATACATAAGTATTGGGGAATTGCATTTGATGATATATGCCATATAAATATAGATTTGACATGGAGTGGAAATGCACAATAAAGAGAAGAAGAAACAGAAGATCCAGTAAGGTGGAGCAAGATACAACACTTAGATAGCTACATAAGTCCACGGAGAAAAATTAAGTCAAAATTAAAAATAATTCAACATTCAAAAAGATTTCCTTTACTAACTAAATAATGCAAGTTATGCAAAGGATGCTGACAAAATAGCTTGTTTAAGGCAGCCAGTGCAATCATTGATGACGAAGTTGCAATTTTTGCAAAATATAACTGGAGCCACTTATTGAAATGAGAGTAAAAAAGATTCAATTTTTCTAGGTATCTATCAAGAAAACATGCTTCAACAAATAATATGAAGATTTATATCATCCAGCATTAAAAAAATTAAATGAAAACATCTTATCAAAACATGCTTCAACAAGGTATCTATCAAGGGATGGTACCTGTTTCTTAGAACTACTATGAGGATCAATGGCAAAATGTATTTCATGCATCAGCCGCTCAATCATGTTAATGGTGTATGGATGTTGGGTTTCAGGATTTATAGTCTTCTGCATAACAATTGTCGCAATGTCCCTAAACTGGCTCGATAGTTGCAATTCCCTCTCCTTCCCAGCAACTTGAAGCTCTCCCTTCTCTAAAATCTGGTGATTTCATACAGAGCATCATCAAACTAATATTCTCAATGATTGAATAACCATTAGTTATATAAATATAGAATTAATATCCCGCAGTAAAAAATCAGTAGTATATCCATTTAATTATCATTACAGATAGTTCCATTTTTAGGGAAAAAAAAATTAAGACGCAGACCATCAAATCTGTGAGAGAATCAAATTCTGAAAGGACGCTTTCTAAGGATGGATGTTAAAAAGGAGTCAAGCAAACAATCTCATGTAAACTCAAGGCTGATATTAATAATGTTATAGTCAGAATAAGGGCAATAAATTATGAAATGGCGTAAGAATGTTTTTAAAGTATAAACAAAACATAAATAGTTGCAGAATTAATAAAGCTGAAAAGTTGAAGAACGGACTAAAGAATGTGAAAATTGGCTTACATTTTGAGATGGTTAATCCAGAAGGCATGCTAAAGTAACAAGAGAAATAGACATCTCACCTCTTTGCAAATGTATGATTGATCGGTAGTTTTAAAAGCTGCATATAAATCCTTTGATTTTGCAAGAATTCCTTTTGAAACATTTGAATATACAGTAAGTGACTGCAATACTTCATCCAAATCTTTTTCTCTGAAAAACATTTAAAGATAAAACATTTTTTAGACCTAAGAGGTTAAGCAATGTATAATGGAGAGCAAAAAAATTTACAAATAAATTAGCAAAATAGAATTACCATAAAAAACAACGATAACATAGATTAAAATTGTAAAAAGAAAAACAGTGTAAACTAGATTAGTAACCACATGTTAAACTCAAGGGATAAATGAAAAAACAAAAATTCATTAAGGTGATCGGTGGGTAAATACTGCAATGTAAAAAAGAATATGCTGTATTTAAAAGAAAGTACATTTGGAATATTTAAAGTACTTGGTTGGGTGCAAAATAAATACAAGAGATTTTTTTTGTGTGCTTGGTTTGAGACAAAATGAATTTAATGTAGAGCTCAGCAGGTGATGGAGCTGGTGGCAATGGTGGAAACGGCAGCCAAGAGGCAGCAATAGCATTTGTGAACCTAGGTGAGTGTCAATTGTAGCCTAAGGTGATCGGTGGCTGGTGAAGGCAGCTGGCAATAGCAGTCGCTGGCCAGTGTGATGGTTAGTTGGAAGTTGGTAATAACAATGGGTTTAATAATGATAGCAAATCAATAGTCAACAATGGTGTTCAATGCCTAATGACAATGGTGGCAAGAGGTGCGGGAGATAGAGACAACAACTTGTGTGATGTATTTGGAAATCAGCCAATTAGGCGAGTTTTGAATTCACCATAAATGAATTAGAGGATGAATTCAAAATTCACCAATGAATTACATGGCATTTGAAGTTCACCCAACCAAACACTCAAATTCTCAAAATAAATGCATTTGAATTGCATTACACCACAAATTTAGCATAGCAAACATCCCCTAAGCCCACTAAGTATAATGATGATAGTGAGGTAATGAATAAATAATTTCAACAAAAATTTAAGTTCTAAAGTTCTGAAAGTATTGTTGATGAATCAACGAAATAATTTAAAATAAACAATAATGTAAAATATCAATTGAATCAATAAAATATAAATCGATTTATTTTCAATTTAAAACTATATTTTTTTTTTACGAACTAATTGAAACACAATCTAATAAATTTGATACATTAAAAATTATTTAAACAAATAGAAATCTATTGATTTATACAGATAGCTTAGGGGTTGTTCGGGATCAATTTTATTTTCTATTTTTTATTTTTATTTTTATGTTATTTTTGAAAATATATTTGATTAGAATGTTTTTTTATGTATTTTTATTTTTTGTTTCTAAAAATAAATACTATTGTTTTTAAAAATACTTAAAATAACTTTTACATATTTTCAATGTTTTAAAAAATACAATTAAACAAGTTTTATTTTTAAACAAAACATAAATAAAACAAAACAAAAACACAAAACAAAAAATAAAAAATAAAAGTGATCCCAAACGGCCCCTTAGCATTTACAATCGAAACTATATACTTATATTTTTTTAACTATTTTTATTTATTCAATTTATTCAGTTTAATCGATTTTTTTAAATCAAACTAAAAATCAAATAGCTTAACATTTATAACCAAAATCTGAACAATGAACTTACAAACCGAACCAAACTGATCAAATAAAAAATATAATATATGAGGGAAGTAAACAAATAACTGAACAGACAACACTTTAATAGTTTTTAAATACATGCCCTAGAGCATTGCATTTACATGAAAGCCCTTCAAACTCATTCATCTTAAATATGATGTCATAGTTTAAGAAATTAAGGACCATGTTTTAAGGAAAAAAAAATAGAAATGGTAGAAAAATACAAGTTTAAGATGCATTTAAAGCACTTAACCATTTCAACTAAAGAAGGTACTCCAACGAAACAATGATTTAAGCAAAAATCCAAGCTTAGAGTCTAAATAACAAATAAAAAATGCTAAGAATGAGGGATATCAAAACTATAATGCCATGCACCACAACCTAAGGTGACCTTCAATTTCAACAACAACAACAAGCCTTTATCCCATTTGGGATAATTTATATGAATCCTTGTCTCCATTGTGTGTGTCTATCATGTGTCAAATTCTCATTTAATTCAAGTATCTGAAGGTCATTTTTTTTTACATCTTAACCAAGTCTTTTTTGGGACTACCTCTACTTAACATAAGGCATCTAATGATCAATCTCTACTCTGTAATTCGGATGGTAGGCCTTATGTGGCCAAACCATCTGGCGACTCCAACTTTTTCCAGAACATACTCATTTAGCATTTTATCTCTAAGAGTAAAGCCACTCATCCACTGAGCATCTTCATCTCTTTGTAACACTTAAGCTTAGTATGCTCTCTTTTTTGTTAGCCAACACTCTATAAATCATTGGTCTTACCACCATCTTATAAAATTTTCCCTTAAAAGAACTTTTTATCACACAGCCGGATGCATTCCTCCACTTCAACCATCCAACTTGAATTCTACTAAAACATCTCCATCTATTTCACCATCATTTTGAACAATAGCTAAATATCAGATCACTCTTTTTAATGACTTGTTAATGACAACACTAACTTTTACAACTAAAATTACACTCTATATATTCAATTTTAGATCTACTTAAACAAAAACCTTTGGGCTCTAAGGTTGACCTCCATAATTCAAGTTTCTCTTGGGCTCCCTCTCTAGTCATATCAACAAGCATAATGTCATCAGCAAAAAGCATACACCAAGGTACATCTTCCTGTAAATGCCTAGTAAGAACATCCATAACTAAAAAAAGATAAGGGCTTAAAGGCTGATCCTTGATGTAAGCTGAAAATAGAAAATATTTTGTCAATCCTCCTTGTGTTTGGACACAAGTAACAACTCTAGTATACATATCCTGACTTGAATATAATAAATATTAACTCCTTTTTTCTAGAACTCTCCAAAGAACATCTCTTGAAACTTTATCATAAGCTTTCTCTAAATCAATAAATATCATATGTAGATTCTCCTTACTTTTTCTATACTTCTCCATCAAACCTCTTAACAAATGTATAGCATCCATAATGATCTACGGCATAAAACCAAGTGATTGTGAGAAACTTTTGTATCACATCTTAACCTATGCTCAATTACTCTCTCCCATAATTTTAATGTATGACAACAACAACAACAACAAGCCTTAATCCCACAATTGGGTGGGGTTTTCATGAATCGCCTCTCCATTGTGTCTATTATGTGTCAAATTTCATTTAATTCAAGTATACTAAGATCATTTTTTATACATCTTAACCAAGTCTTTTAGGTCTACCCTCTACCTTTCTTAACATAAATCAAATCTAGTACATCTACTCTTCTAATCGGTCATCGACGCTTTATGTGGCCAAACCATCTAAGCGACTCTCTCCTAATCTTATCTACCTCGAGCTACTTCCCAATTTTGTCCCATATACTCATTTTGCATTCTATCTCTAAGAATAAAGCCACTCATCCACTGAGCATCCTCATCTATGTAACACTTAACTTAGTCTTATGTTTCTCTCTTTTTATTGGCCAACATTCGCACTTTTAAGTCATTGCAGTGTCTTACCACCATCTTATAAAATTTTCCCTGGTTTAAGTGGAACCTTTCTATCACATAATAAGGCCGATGCATTCCTCCCACTTCAACCATCCAACTTGAATTCTACTAGCGATCCCATCTATTTCACCACCATCATTTTGAGTGATAGAGCCTAAATATCAGATGCCACTCTTATTAATGACTTGATCACCCAAGTCACAACATCACTAAAATTTCTACAACTAAAATTACACTCCATATATTCAGTTTAGATCTACTTAAAAACCTTTAGACTCTAAAGTTGACCTCCACAATTCAAGTTTCTATTGGATTCTCTAGTCTTATCAACAAGAAGAATGTCATCAGAAAAGCATAAACCAAGATACATCTTCTTGTAAATTCCTTTAAGAACATCCATAACTAAAGTAAAAAGAGAGCTTAATGTTGATCCTTGATGTAATCCAATTGAAATAGGAAAATTTTTGTCAATTCTCCTTATGTTTGGACACAAGTATGACTCTAGTATCATATCATGTAACTTGATATTAACTCCTTTCTTTAGAACTCTCCAAAGAACATCTCTTGACTTTATCAAAAACTTTCTAAATCAATAAATATCATATGTAGATCCTTCTTACTTTCTGCATCTCCATCAAACCTCTTAACAAATGTATAGCATCCATAGTAGATTTACCAAATCGATTGTGAGAAACACGTATCACATTCTTATACTCTTTCTCTATAATTTTAATGTATATGGCACATTAACTTAATTCCTCATAATTTGCACTCTTGTGCTTTATTCTTAAAAGAACCAACAAACTCTTTCTCCACTCATCGACATCTTTTAGTCTTTAAAATAACATTAAAATATTGTGTAAGAAATTCCTTGATCTCTAAACATTTCACATATTGGAATATTATCAGATCCTACGCTTTTCCATTTCATTTTCATTCTTCACTAACTTGGTTACTAATATGAAATTTATTTTTTATTTAGGGTATTAAGGTTTAAATCAATCGTACTGATCCTTGAAAAGTTTATCAAAATTTATTTTCAATATCTTTTTTCAGAAAAGACTTTATTATTTTCATCCTTAATACCTTACTATGTATTTCTTCTCCCTCTGGTTGGCTAACTATCATATCAACTTAATTCCTCTATAATTTGCACTCTTTATGCATCACCTTTATTTTATAGGAACCAACAAACTCTTTCTCCTCTCGACATATTTTATCTTTAAAATAACATTAAAAAGATTTGTAAGACAAGAAATTCCTTGATCTCATAAACATTTTCACACTTCTATTGGAATATCATCAGGTCCTACTGTTAAAGCTAAAGCTACTAAGGTCTTACAAAAATAGACAGTGGAAAGAGGAATTATAGGACGTAAACAGCAGACTCTAACCATATCATGCCACTAACTTTTAAAGCTCCGGCTCCAATCAAGTTTTTGACCTATGAATGCATTTTCATCTGTAATCATGATCATGATGACTCCCACCTAGGGGCAAATGGGGCAGTGAGCATACTCCAATAGGCCCCAACTATGATGCAAAGCATGGAGGAAACTGTTGTAAAATTGGTTCAAAGGTAATCACAGCACTCTTTCGTTTCTAATTTCTACCACATTAGTGTAGCAGCTGATTAGCACAAGGCAGCTCAATGATATCTTCATCCTTGATTGCATAATATATCTAAACACATACAAATGACCTTAGGAGACTATCTAAAGTAAAGCAGGAAACCAAGATGAAAGTAAATCAGGAATCAAAACATATATACTTTAAAAATATTTAAAAAATTAAAATTTTTTACACAGATGCACCATTCTTGAAACTGAGTAATACAATCATATACTTTATACTTCATTCTACAAATATGTTTATAAATGGTCGCACCCAAGGCATGAAGCTCCTGCCAATGCAAGATTCAAGTTGATGTAGATAAGTTAAGTCTTACCCTTACAATGCAAAGAAGTTGTTTCTATGATGTGAACCTATGACTTCTAAGCCACAATGGTGCAATCAATATCTGTTAAAAATTCCTTCCTGCTAAATCAACTCAGGATTGATAATATCCAAGATTATTTTGACCAAATTTATCTCTTTTCTTGGGCAAAGAACGTACGAATCAAGCCTCATATCCCAACATTCCACAATAAAATGGGGTGGCTAACAAATATTAGACACCATCTTAAGATTACTAAGACTTTCTTCTTTCAAAATCAATTTCCCAAAATATATTGGGGAGAAGCTACCCTAACTTTGATATAACTGATTAATAGAATTCTTTCTATAGCGACTGATTTTAAAAGTCTTTTAAATTGCCTCACCAATTTTTTTTCTTAAGAGTAATTTCTTCACAAAAGTTCCTCGTAAAATATTTAATTATATATTTTATGTGCACATTCATAAACAACAACTAGAAAATTTGAACACTAAAAGACTTACATATTTTTACGTTAAATATTTGTACAATTAAATAAAGTAAAAATGCTATCATCCAACCACTAGAAACATACTCATTTCAAATAATATCACATTTAATGAAAAATAATCCTTCATCAATCAGACTTATCTTGAGCTGCAAAAAAGTCAAATAAAAAATAAGCCTGACAAACCTAGTATTTTAATTTTTTTTTTCTTTGATTGTTCATCTACTAATGCACAAGAATAATACTAGGTTGATCCCACTAAGTTTAACGCTCTAGTTACTAACCCACTCAAGGAATATATAAGCACATCAAAGTCCATCCAACCTTGCTTGTAAGTTTAAGGCTCAGAGCTCCTGTTAGGTAACCTTCCTACCTCTCTTAAGAATGATCTTGATCAACTACTACTATACAAAAGAATGTTGAACATTCCTATACCCCATAATTCAATACATATCATTTGAAAATTTCTCCCCTATGCATAAAACCTTTCTCACAAAGATTAATACCATTAAAATTTCACAAACTCTATTTGAGATATTAGGAGATGATAATTAGGAGAAAACAATAAGTTAAAAGATAAATGCCCTGGAAAAGAACCATTATTGCGAAATAATTAAGCTACCTTGAAGAAAATTAGACTATAATATGCAAGTGTATTCCACATTAAATAAAGCTAATGGAAATCAAAAAAATAAAGAACTAGGTCAGTGACAAAAAGTTACACCCAATCTTATGAAATAAACCACCAGAAAAAATCTATTCCTGTTTATAAAATAAATAAGATTCATATCCTTATTTCCTAGGTTGCTGACTAAGGGTGTCCGCTGTAACAATATAATATAAAGATACCTTTGTATATGTTGATATGAAAGAATAAGTTTTCTTCATAAATCCCCATTAAGATTCAACAACGCCTTTTTAAAAAAAAAATTAGATATGCAAACTAAAAAAGATACTGTAAAACTTATTCAATGAGATAAATACTAAGCCAAGGAGACCATACAATGTTTATGAAACATTGAACTGAAGGGAAAGTGAAAATTCTTATTATATGTGCTGATAAAATAATTATTACATGTGATTATGATGAAGCAAAAAATTTATTCAAGAAAAAAAAACTCACTACAGAATTTAAGATTAAAAGACTAGATAAACTTAAATATTTCATCAATATAGAAGTGACTTAATTAAAAAAAAAGAATATTTATCTCACAACAAGAATATATCATGAATCTATTAAGAGATATGAATACGACGGACTGCAATCAGTTTGAAACTCGAATAGAATCAGGCTAGAAACTAAATACTAATGAAGGAATCAAAGTTGATAAAAGATAATATTAAATATTAATTAGAAAACTAATCTATTTATCTCATACTCATCAAAATATTACATTCATAGTAAGCCTAATAAGTCAATTCATGAATAAACCAAAGGAATCTCTTGTTCAAGATGTCTATAAAGTCCTTGGGTATTTAAAATTTAATCTCAAAAAAGAAATTTTCTATAAAAGGTATGAATCACTAAAACTAGAAGGTTATATTAATGTTAGCCATGTGGGATCACTTGTAGATAGAAGATCAACTTTAAGTTATTACACGTTATTTTAAGAAAATTTTATAATATGAAGTAAAAAACAATTCATGGTCTCAAAGTCAAGTACAAAATCAAAGTTTAAATCAAATACTCAAAAATTTATTAACTTTTTGTGGTTAAAATTATACAAGAAGGTCTAACGATCAAATTGGTAAGACTTAAGGTTATATTATGATAACAAATCTAGTATAACATGACTGAACTAAACATGTAGAGGTGGACAAACATTTCATAAAAGAAAAACTAAAAAATGAGTTAATTTTATACTTTCTATGTACCAACAAAAAATCAACTCTCTAATATATATTCACCAAAATATGTTGCAATCCTATATCCAAAATATTTTGATCAAACTTAAAATAGTAAAAATCTACCATCTAGTTTGAGGGAGAGTATTAAAAAATAATAGCCATAACCAAGACAATAAAAAGGAACAAACAACTATATGAACAATTTCAAGAAGAAACTATAGGTAATTGCAAGCTAGAGATGGAAAATATGAAGCTATGATTGGTGGTCAAGATGACTGTAATTAGCAAACAACAAAAAAGGAAAGATGGGGCCCCACAGATCCATGAAAGGTGTTGGGAAGAGGCACATATATCCATGGTAGCACAAAGGATAGAAATCTAAAGCACATGCATTCAAGTAGCATAAGTAATCATTTTATATTGTAATTAATACTCTCTCTAAAGATTCCTAGGCAGCTTTATGTATAAATACCCTTGGAATGTGCATAATATAATTAGGCTTTTATCATTCTCCTAAAGCTCTTAGTTTGGCCTTATCTTTTTATTAGTTAGATCATCGTTGATTTTAGGATAGGCTTATATGGTCTGTAAATATGAATACTTTGGAATATTTAAGATAATTGAATAAAAATTGAATTCTCCCTTAAAAAAGCTCTCTCTCTCTCTCTCTCTCTCTCACACACACACACACACATAAAGCACATGCTAACAAGGAGAACGCATGCAAACCAAAAACAAAAATAGTGTAAAAACCAAGAAAAAAAAAAGATCAGGAACCAACAAATATAACAAGTTATGAACAAGATGAAATCCAACATCATCTTGTAAGATCTAGCATTTATTTATCTTAACATTCTAGTTACATTTCTTCAATCCTGTTATTCATATTGGTAACCATGATTACATGAAACCCTATATCCATTAATACAGTAACGAATGAACTCAAAGGATCTCCCAATATCAAAGGGGGGTGACATGGAGACCATGACATTAAAAATAAGTAGCATAACTACTATTTTGAAGGATATGAACAACGAGGTAAAGTCCACCCAAATGACTGCCTCTAAAACAAAGATCTCCCGCCACCCATATCGCCAATCAAGTGGAATTAGACATTTAGCTGATTGTAGGTAGTAGGTTACGTTAGCACTCGTCTTTAGATGAAGAAAGTATAAGACGGTACATTGGGAATCAAAATTGAAGCATTTAAGTCTCTGCGTGTTATGTCGACTCTTCATATGTTGGCAGGTACTCATGAAAGACAGCGTCATCGCCATAACCCAATGTGTGATTCAGATTACCCAGATATTCCTCCTCCGCGATTCTAATATCCTTAACGTCACAGTTACAACTAAATTTTGACGGTCCTATGTTCAGCAGATTACTAACAGAAGTGTAAATAAGTATCACAACATATAAGGCTTAGGGTTTCGTACACTCCAGATCGCCATGATAGAACCTTGTTCTTGTAGCATGCGATCTCGAACCGCATGCCATGTTTCTTGAGGCGTACGATGGCAACGTTCGTCAGCCTCTTCTGCCCGATGGGCTGAACCAAGGTCTTCGACATCTCCTTTACGCTTCCTTCTACCACCACCTCTAGCAATCAAAGATAAAGAAGAGCGAGCCGCTTATAGTTTCAAGTTTTCCTCGAGCTTCCTATAAATCCTCAACTCGGAGAAAGGAGGATAGTGAAGGATGGAAGAAGGGTTTTTCTTTATTTAGAATTCTCGAATTTTTTTTAAATAATAATTTTTATATTTATTAAAAAAAATAGTGTTTCGTCTCAAATGACAATTATTTCTGATCTCACAATATTTTTTTTTAAATATAATGATTTTTTAAGAACTTATTATAAAATTTGGGCTTTTACAAATACTATCATCATATTCTTATATATTTATAAATTAATCATCTTCAATATCAATTTTTAAATTAACATTCACATATTTAAATTTATAACAAAAGCCAACTCATGTTTTTTATTTTTGTCAAATTATTAAAGATTTAATCACGACATGCGCAAATACGTGAGTCTCATAATTCAAAAAATTGATGAAAATAGTTAAATTATAAATATATATATTTTTTAGATGATTAATGTGTAAATATTCTTATAAAATTTTATGTTTCCTAATACCAATGCCATATCAATGAGATCATTAATCCTAAATTAATCAAAATTGACATATTCGACCTCCTTGGAGCTAAAGTTTCAAAATAGCTAATTTAATGAAATTTAATGCCTCAAAATAATTTCAATTGGTCCACCATAAATGACTTTTCACTAATTGCTAACTTAGCTGAAATTGGTCCAATCGAATCTTTTATACTAAATTGATCAAATTAAATCGACCCAAGTCCTTTTGAGAAATATACATACATACATACACATAAATAGATAGATATATAATTAAACCAATTTCCCCTTAGGCCAATTGACTCAACATGATTAGATCCCCTAAAGTGCCCACTAAGCTTAATTGAGATGAAATTAATTAAGCTAAACACTTCAAAGAGTTTACAAAATCTTAAATGATTAACATTTACATTTAATTTAACCTAATTGACTCAATTAGTTTAATTTAATAATTTGAATCTATATTAAAAATCATTTGATCTCATTATGCAAAATTGGTCAAATTGATTTGATTGACCCAATTTTAGTATTATAAATAATTTTATAGAATTGCCCACATTCTAATTATTTTAATCGACCCATTGGATTAACTTGGCAAGATAATTAAATCAAATTGACCTAAATAACCCATTAAAGTATATATCGACCTAAACCCATCTAAAACTAGAAATGGGTAACATAATTAGTTCTACCAAGTACTTTAGACCTAATTAAACTCTAATCTAACAGTTCAACCATTGCTTAAGCCACATTAATCAAGATAATTAGATGTTTTGTGAGCAATTAAGACATTCCAAAGTGAATAACCAAGACAAAGATACGATAGTCCTTAACTATTAGCTTTATCTCCCAAATGATCTCAACCTTCCACCTTACTAAGCACAAGCTACTTAGTGGCTACCCATATAATAAGCTTAAGTTTAATGCATGGTTAATGGGAACTAAGGCAATTAGCATTAGGGTTTAGGGTATGAAGAAATGAATCCTAAACCTTAACTTATCCTATGATGATGTGGTTTTGGGATGGGTTGGGTATAAAACTACTAAAATTCTTTCAACCTTAAGAACTCCTAATCTCTTTAAAACTCTATGCATCAAGATCACTCAAGCTTAAAAAATCATCATTTGAATTGTTTTTGTTAGCATCAGAACTAGTTTGAACATAGTCCAATGAAAATGATTAAATCTAAGCCATTTAATTGCAATCTTATGTCTCTTATTAAGCACTATTCAAATGTTTAAGAACTTCTTTATATTTTTACATATCTTATGCATCCAAATCATATGAAAAGTTAACCATGAATAAATTAAGCTATGAAGAATCTAGATAAAAGAAGTTATAAAATTATCTTGCATGTTTTTTTAGTTTGAAAAAAAATAGTCAATAATTTTAATTAGTTACAATAACAACAACAACAAAAACAACAAGCTTTTATCCCACTAAGTGGGGTCGGCTACATGAATCTTTCATCTCCATTGTGTCCTATTATGTGTCAAATTCTCATTTAATTCAAGTGTACTTAGGTCATTTTTTTATACATATCAACCAAGTCTTTTTAGGTCTACCTCTATCTTTCTTAACATAAGGCAAATCTAATGTATCTACTTTCTTGGGGTCATCGAACTACGCTTTATGTGGCCAAACCATCTAAGACGACTCTCTCTAATTTTATCGGCTACTCCAACTTTTTTAACATACTCATTTTAGATTTATCTCTAAGAGTGAAGCCACTCATCCACGAGCATCCTCATCTCCATAACACTTAGTCTTCTTACTCTTTTTTGGTCAACATTAACACCATAAGTCAATGCGGTCTTACCACCATCTTACTTAGTTTAAGTGAAACTTTTTATCACACAACGGATGCATTTCTCCACTTCAACCATCCAACTTGAATTCTACTAATAACATCTCCATCAATTTCACCATCATTTTGAACAATGGAACCTAAATATCTGAATCGCTCACTCTTATTAATGACTTGTTTACCTAATATCACAACACTACCAATAAAACTTCAACTAAAATTACACTCTATATATTCAGTTTTAGATCTACTTAAACGAAAACCTTTAGACTCTAATGTTGACCTCCATAATTCAAGTTTCTCTTGGACTCCCTCTCTAGTCTTATCAACAAGAAGAATCTCATCAGCAAAAAGCATACACCAAGGTACATATAATTTTAATTAGTTAAATATCTAAAAATGTTCTAAACATGTGAAACCTCCTAGGAATATTAAGAACGCCAAATATAACTTATAATAATTTTAGGATTGTGTGATGTTGACTAATTTGTATGTTAAACATTTTTAATTATAAAAATGTCATTTGAAAAATTAATTTTCATGCATACTAGCAACATATGGCTTTGAAATTGATTTCATGGGTGTGTAGTATTGCATTGAGGTTATCATAATTTTGTTAATAATTATGTGGATTAATTTTTAATATTATAAATAATAATAATTAATAAAATTATTAAATAAAAATAGATGTAAAAATTTTGGATAGCTCAAAATCTTCAATTAAATTATTATGTCCATTCCTTAAATATTTCAATTATAACATGTATTTTTTTTACCATTGCGGTCCCAAGTCGGGATGCAAAAGTGGAGGGTTGCGTTGGCGTAATGACAGAAAAATTTAAATAATCATGACATGAATCCTTTAAATCATTGTGTTATCTTGGAAAGGCGGCAGCTGTATGTAATGAATCTGATTGAAAAATGTGTTACGTATGGCGCGGTCAGTGTTAAATAAGCGAGGGTTCCCATTTTGGACGGATCACGGGCAAAGAAGTTAGTCCATGAAACTAGAATTAGGTTAGGATCTTGGAATATAGGTACTCTTGTAAATTAATGGAATTAATAGATATTATGGTTCATAGAAAGATAAATATTTTATGTGTTCAAGAAACTAAATGGGTTGGTGAGAAGGCCGAGATTGATAGTTTAGGTTTTAAACTTTGGTATTAGTAAAAATAGAACTAGAAATGGTGTAGGTGTGATTATTGATAAAAGTTTGAAGGATAATGTTATAAGTATTAATAGATGTGGAGATAGATTATAGCTTTAAAGATTATTGTTGATCTTAAGATTATCAATGTTATAAGTCTATGCTCTCAAGTAGCTTGGAGGCGTAAAAGAAAAATTTTGGAATGAATTAGAGGATTAATACAAGCAGATACCTCTTGAAGAAAAGTATTTATTGGAGATTTAAATGGACATGTTGGTAGAGTAGTAGAAGATTTTAAAGTAAGTATTCATGGTGGTTATGGATTTGGAGTTCTTAATGAAGAAGGTAGGTATATTAGATTTTTTTCTTTGCTTATGATTTTATAGTTGCTAATACTTTTTTAAGAAAGAGATGAACATATTATTACTTTTAAAATGGATCTAGTAAAATGATTGATTATTTTATAAGAAAAATAGATGGTTTAAATTGTAAAAGAATGTAAGGAAAGTGAAATTTTAAGTACTCATTATTAGTTAGATTTTAGATGAAAGGTTGTAAGAGAAAAATAAACTAAATTATTGTCCAGATTAGATGGGGACACTTAAAGAACACAAATAAAAATATTTTTTAAGAGCAAGATATTAGAATTTGGGGTGTTCATAAAGATGCTTAACGTTATGTGGGAAAAATATCAAGTGAAATTAAGTGCTAAAGATGCTTGGAGAATCAAAGGAAACTCTTTAATAAGAATAGTTGGTGGTGGAGTGTGGAGAAGAAAAGATAAAATAAGAAGCGTTGTTATAAAACTTGGTTTAGATGTAAAATTGAGGAATTGGGAAAGATATAAAGTGGCAGAGATTAAGAAAGCGATATATGTTGCAAAAAAAATTTAGCTTTTAGATTTATACAATAGATTAGATACCAAAGAAGGTGAAAGATGTATGTATAAGTTAGCCAACAAAGAGATAGGAGAAGTAAAGGTACATAGTTCAAGTCTAGGATGAAAATAATAAAATGCTTTTCTTGAAAATAGGTGGATGAGATATTTTGATAAACTTTCAATGAAGGATGCGAAAATGCGATTGATTTTAGCTTATAATACCTAAACAATAATAGAATTTCATTTCTATTAGTAAATGCAGAAGTTAGTGAGCTTTAAAAGAAAATGAAATGTGGGGCAGGACAGATAATATTCCAATAGATGTGTGGAAATGTTTAGGAGATCAAGGAATTTCTTGGCTTACAAATCTTTTTAATGTTATTTTAAAGACTAAAAAAGATGCGGATGAGTGGAGAAAAGAGTCTATTGGTTCATATTTAGAATAAAGGTGATGCACAGAGTGTGCAAATTATAGAGAATTAAGTTAAGTTGTGTCATACATTAAAATTATGGGAGAGTAATTGAGCATAAGTTACGATGTGAAGTTTCGACAATCAATTTGGTTTCATGCAGGTAGATACTGGATCTTATACATTTGTTAAGAGGGTTGATAAGAAGCATAGAAAGAAAGTAAGAAGGATCTACGTATGATATTTATTGATTTAGAGAAAGCTTATGATAAAGTCTCGAGATGTTCTTTGGAGTTTAAACGAAAAGAGTTAATATTGGTTATATTCAAGGATATGTATGTATACTAATTATTGCATTGTCCAACACAAGGAGGATTGACAAATATTTTCTATTTGATTGGATTACACAAGGATCAACATTAAGCCCTTATCTTTTTACTTTAGTTATGGATGTGCTTACGAGGCATTTACAAGAAGATGTACCTTGGTGTATGCTTTTCTTGATGACATTCTTCTTGTTGATAAGACGAGGGAGTCCAACGAAACTTGATTTATGGAGGTCAACTTTAGAGTCTAAAGGTTTTCGTTTAAGTAGATCTAAAGCGAATATATGGAGTGTAATTTTAGTTGTAGAAGTTTTAGTGATAGTGTTGTGACTTTAGGTGATCAAGTCATTAATAAGAGTGGCGATTGATATTTAGGCTCTATTGTCCAAAATGATGGTGAAATAGATGGAGATGTTATTAGTAGAATTCAAGTTGGATGGTTGAAGTGGAGGAATGCATCGGCTTTATGTATGTGATAGAAAAGTTCCACTTAAACTTAAGGAAAATTTTATAAGATGGTGGTAAGACCAATGACTTATATGGTGCGAGAATGTTGGCCAATAAAGAAGCATAAGACTAAGTTAAGTATTCTGAGAGATGAGGATGCTTAGGTGGATGAGTGGCTTTACTCTTAGAGATAGAATGCAAAATGAGTATGTTGGAAAAAAGTTGGAGTAGCTCAGGTGGTAGATAAGATTAGGGAGAGTCGCCTTAGATGGTTTGGCCACATAAAGCGTCGGTCAGATGACAATTAGGAGAGTAGATGCATTAGATTTGCCTTATGTTAAGAAAGGTAGAGGTAGACCAAAGACTTGGTTAAGATGTATAAATAATGATCTTAGTATACTTGAATTAGATGAGAATTTGACACATAATAGACCTGATGGAGCGAAGGATTCATGTATAGACCCCACCTAGTGGGATTAAGGCTTGTTGTTGTTGTTGTTTCTTTTAAAATTCTACTTTTGGAATTTCCTAAAAGTTGATTTAATTAGAAAAAATCATTTCATAACATATGCTTAAATTTTAATTTTAGAAATCATTTTGAATAATTTTTTTAATAATTTAATAATTAGTATTATATTTAAATTAATTATAAAAATTCTAAATAATTAATAAAATTTAAATTATTAATCAACATAGATATTATTTATTTTATCTATTAAAATGATATATTTTAAAAATATATATACTGTATATTTATTCTACTTAATGTATGCCATTTAAGTCGAAGGTAAATAAGTTCGTTATTAAAATTATTTTTATTTTGGTTTATCCAAACTGAAGAAACTAAAGTTTGATTTGATTTAATTAGGTTTATAGAATAATTTGATCATTTTAGTATTTTAAGTTTTAAAATAAAAACTAAATAGTTTTAGCTGATTTTCAAACTAGACTATCCAAACTAATGTTCACATCCAAATATCAATGAATTTTAAATTTTTTATTATTTAAATTTCTTTAATCTTGGTAAGTTTTTAAAATTTTTCAAAAATTAATTTACAAATCTAAAATAAATAAAATTAAATCCACTATATATTGCATACATAAGGCTAACATTTTTAAAAACTTTTAATTCTTATTTTTAAAAAAAATTGCTAAATTATACCTACTTATATTTAAATTAATTTCAACCTTAACAAAATCTATTTTTAAAATTAATCTATAAAACTTATATTGAGGAGATATGTCTTAATTAAATTAAATTCTTGAGATAAAATAACTTAGTAGTTTTATCACAATTATATGAGTTGGCTCTTAACAACATTATGACTTTTTCATATACTAAATATTATGCGAGAGCGCGCCCTTAATCAATCAATTTAGGGCTTTTAATTTATGTATAGATTTAGGATTAAGCTATACTTATGTAGATTTAACTACATTTTTTTTACAAGATTGTATTATTAGGCATAGCTATATCTTCCTTTTATTAATTTTTTTTCATTAAGATAATTGTATTTTACTATTTTATTATTTGCTTGTAGGTTGCTTATTTTTGTTTTTCTAATTGCTATGTAAGGTTTGTTTGAAAAATATATGTTATGATAGACTCTTAGAAAAAAAAAATTTATATTAATTTTAAATAAAGTAAGAAATCAATGTAAAATTAATTTAATTTTTTATAAGGCCAACATTTTTATTGAAATTATTTTCTCATATTTGCTTGAGAAGATAAAAAGTATAGCTTATTAGCAACTCATGATTTCTAATAGAGTAACTCATAACTGAATTAGGTCGATTACATTTATGGCTAAGTGATCTAAAACTTGATAATCTAAAATGATATATTTGACTATGTTATGTTTTTGGATCCCTTATCGACACCCATCACCTTTTTGGGCCCATTCACTCCAATTGACTTTTGATAATTCAATAATATTCATCACAATGGATTTTTAATGTGAAGAGACAATTATCTTACATGATTATAATAATTAATCCTTTATTTGCATACACTAAATTATATTAAAATATAGACTGCACAATTAAAGCGGTGTTTTTTTTTTTAATCATAATCTAATCCTATATGCCAAGGAAATCAAATCAAATACAAGTATGCTTCTTTGTTTAGGAGTAGGGGTGTAAACGACTCTTGTTCGTGTTCGGCTCGTTTGAAATTTATTTTGTTCGTGTTCGTTTGAAATTTATTTTTGCATAAGTTGAGGTATGACCTCATTGAACCTATTTTCTTCTCTTTTTTGTTAGAAACTTATACAAGAAGACACCATACACCCTCATATTCTCACCCCTTCTATCTTCCAACATAACCAAATAAAGATTTTTTACGAGGCCACTAACATACTCTTATTCAAGACACTAATGCTTCATGTCTTTCAATCTTGCATCAAACATATTATCATAAGCTTCTTAAATACAATCTTTGATCAAGCAATGATATTCTAAAAATTTATTGAATTCTTCAAAAACATTTAAATGAGATAACTCTTATCATTACTATAGCTTCTATATTATTTTATAATCATCAAAGATGCAATTTCTATCACCCCTTTAATTAATCTCAAATGTTTCACTAACAATGGTATCAACACCAACACCTTTCCAATATTAACATCAATGTCGATTCTCAATATCACCAATAAGGATGACACCCAACATTTATACTAACATTAATCGTTAATTATAGCTAAATTTTTGTTGCTTCTTCCTACTTATTTAATATCAGTGTCAACCTCTGCTTTAGCTTCTTAAATTTATGCTTACAGAGAAAATAGCCCTCATCAATCTAAGAGTTTAGTGAGGCAAAGATAACCTAAATCTGGCAAGATGGGCATAGGTTTTATAGAGTAAACCAACTGATATATATATACCATATTGCTAACTCACATTTTAAAATAATGTAATCAAGTCATATGTTTTACAAGATGGTTAAGTTATTATTATTTAGAAAGAAATTTAAATTGGCTTAAACTCACTCTAAGGAGAGTATGGTAAAGATGAATAATAGCTGAATGTAAATTTCATCAAATTTTATTTAATTTTGGACTCTTCATTAGTTTATCTTGTGTGTGATCAATTTCATGGCATCAAGGGAGGTTAGCATAATCATTAGGTTAATTTGGTAGCACACTTGCTCATTCTTTAAAGCAAACATTTCTCTAATATCAATGTACAATCATCACCCATGCTAGATCCTCATATACTCTATGTAGTATTTGGCTAAGAATCAAGCTTCATTTTTTTATGGCATTTGAAATACACACTTAGTTAAATGAGATTTGGGTAAAAATTGAAAAGAAAGTGCAAAATATAATGAAAACATAGATAAATTCACTTGATGCCTTAACAAATTTTTCTACAACAACAATGCAATGTAAGAATTGTTGACAAACAATTACTTCAGAATTTTTTTGAGGAAATTACTTTTTAAAAAATTTTAAAAATTTTTGAAGGAACTAAACATCATAGAAAGCTTTTAAAAAATTTTAGCCAATTTTGATAAAAATATCTAAAATTTTTAGAGTATAAAACTAGCAAGTAAGCAAATATAAGTTGACTTAGATTGTTTTAAATTAAGAAAGTGTTTAAAATTATATAGGTTGACTTAGATTGCCAGACAAACAACCCAATCTCATTAGATTAAGAGAAAGTAAATATAAGGTAAATATATGCTCAAAAGCTTGAAAAAACACTAAAAGAGAGATTGTTGAGAAGGTAGATGACTCACCCACTAATAGAAAGGTTTCAAAAAGCTTTCAATTAGTCCCTTAATAATAATTTTCTTTACTAAATTATCTCTCAAGATCACATCACCATCCTAAATATCTTATCATTAGAAACATAATACATGCATTACATTACTAGTTACTCTATCCTTTAAAAAGCTAACACTTCTGGCAAGCTAAATCCATCTTATCTTTGATAAATTAGATTGTTCTTAATCATGAACAATTTAATGCACAAGATATGATTTTGGGTATCATGCGACAAATAATTTGCCTCCAAAATCCATCATATTAAAGGCCATATAACCTCAATCTAGGTCACATGGTCAAATTTATAATTACCTCTAAATATCTAAGGCGACTCTCCGTAATCTTAACATAAGGCAAATCTAATACATCTACTCTCCTAATGTCATGTAAGGGCTTTATGTGGCCAAACTATCTAAAACTCTCTAATCTTATCTACCACTACTCCAACTTTTTCCAACATACTCATTTTGCATTCTATCTCTAAGAGTAAAGCCACTCATCCACGGCATCCTCATCGTAACTTAACTTAGTCTTATGCTTCTCTTTTATTGGCCGCGTTACTATAAATCATTGCAGGTCTTACCACCATCTTATAAAATTTTTCCTTAAGTTTATGTGAAACTTTTTCTATCACATAATAGGCCAGATGCATTCCTCCACTTCAACCATCCAACTTGAATTCTACTAATAACATCTCCATCTATTTCACCATCACATTTCAACGACTCTCTCACTGTGAGATTAACCATTCCCTCATTGTGCAACCTCAAATACATCTATGCAGGGATGTCTTGCTCAAATATCAAAGGTGGTGCACTGAATTGATCAATATCAAGAATGGATGTTCAAACATTAGCCTGGAAAAGAAGGCTCACTATTGAAGATTATGCAAGATTTTGAAAAACAAGTGATGATGATGGAGAAGATTTTGAGGAGTTTTAATCTTGTTGCTACTTGTTGGTTTTGATGTTTAGGTTGGACTATTATAGTCTAGATGAATTCCTTTTATGTATAATGGTTGAACTTGTTGTTGTGATCTTTGCTGGTTGTACTAGTTAGTTATAGTTTTCTTGTAGCCTCAACCACATTTTGTTGAAACAAAAGGGGAGAAAGAAGTCAATTTCCAATGTTTGTGTAAAGGAGTAGAACGGGTCAAGTGCACTACTACATGAGAAGGACCCAAAAAGAATCAAAGGGCAGGAGCACTGGTCTCAATGACAACTTGTGGTATGGTAGAATTTAAGTTAGAGAAAGATGCAAAGCTGGCTGAGATGGTGGACCAGCTACAATACCTCCTAAACAACTAAAGACAAATGAACAACATAATCAAGATAAATCACCTCAACATCATATTCAACATACTCCTTAAAGATCACTATCACCTCACCTTTCTTCAACTTCATCTTCTTCTTTGGCTCCTTACTAGAAGGCACTTCCTTATTAGGAGTCTCCTCAAAAAAGAATGTGGCCACAATAGAGTCCTCAATGAATTCTAAAGGAGAAGACCAACTATAGATATGAAGCAATACAAAGGCACCAATTCAATCTATATAAAAGAAAGACAAAGAAGAAAAAATAAGCTAAAGTGGTGTACCTTTAAATACCTTGTTTGCTATATTATAATAGTGTAGGTCTTCACATTTAATCCACTTCTTGAATCCTTAAGAACTTATATTCAATTAAAGGCAAAAATAATATCACTGAGTTCTCTAGTCTAAACTAGATTTGGTCATAATCTGATAGCTAGCAAGTGACTTCACAAAGACTTATGCTTTCAAATATTGATTTTAATCTCAAAACTCGATCATTATCACATGATTGGATAAACAAATGACACCTGTCATTAAAGATCTTCATGCAAAATATGTAGCAGAAGAGGACCAAGTTCCAATCAACCTCCCACCCTAACATACACACCTCAAATGATATAATGTTAGTGAAAAAAATTTAACATCACATAAGTTGGGATAATACCATAAAATTTGAGAATGTTAAAATTCTCAATATAAAATGGAAGCTATAGGCCTAGATGAAACCTATCCTAGTAGGAGTAAAGCTCATCATAATAGGACAAGTTAGAAAATTCTTTCTCATGGGGCGCCTTAAAGACGAAGTTTCCAATAAGATCCCCATAAGCCAACTAAAGGAGCTTCAAGGTATTGTAAAAATAGTGGAAGAAGAAGAGAACTAGAGATCTTTAATACCTTGACACAGTTCTTAAACAAGGATACCATATCGAAGAGTGGAGATAAAGCTACAGAAAGAGGAGAAAATTGAGGGAGAAGGAGAAAAAGAAAGGAGAATGTATCACCCCCAACTTAGTCCATGGCAGTTTGGGTTTCCTCCTCTTTCTTGGTCTTATTCTTAAAAGCAACTCACATGAGTTCTTCAACAACTTTATTATGCCCTCCCTATGTTAAGAGCCACAAATTGTAGGGTCACAATGTCAACCTCCTTATTAAGGGTTAACAGTCTTCACCTCCACAACTAATCACATCCTTAAGACTGTTGCTAAGATGTTTTGGTGGGGTAACTACTTTTGAAGAACATTAGGTACATGTGAGTTGTAGCTTGTTAAACCATGTGGAGTTCTTGAGAGAAGAGTTTCAACCACTTTTCTAATTATATATATATAATTTTACTTATTACTTATTCATTATACAAAAAAAGTACATAATAAATATAAATTAAATAAATAATTTTTAAATATAATAAACTTCAATTTATCCAAAATCAAACAAAAATAACTGAACCAAATTACTATTTGATTTATTTGATTTTGTATTCTGTTTGGTCAATTTGGTCCAATTTTTTGAAAATCCAAAACTAATTATTTTTAAAATTCATTATCCAAACCATCCAAACAAACCAAATGCACACCCTTACAGAGGAGAGAAGAGGAAAAGAAGCTCACATAATCGAAAAAGTATGACGGTAATAACAATAGTAGTAACATTTTCTTCTCTACGTCCTGTCATCATTCATCGTAATAAGTACCTATATTTCTTTTTAGCCTTTGACAAAAATAAAGTAGTATTTATATACTTTTCTTTGTATTTATGAAATCTTTTGACGTACTCTTTTTTAAAAAACTTAGTGAAATATTTGATCTCTATACAACCTTGGATGAATGTGAATATCATCAAAACACGTAAATTTATATCTTATAATTTTAATATTTAATGTACTTACTCTTCATCTTCGCCTAATTTTGCTAAGCATTCTACCTCTCTCCTAACAATCAGCTCTTGGTTCACCAGGCTGCAACTGCACCAATTGACCTACTTCAAATTCAAGATTATTTTTATATATACCAATCTTCTCCACACCTTCACCTTCCTTTACCTCATCATGTAGGAAACTACACAACTTTCTGGGGAGACTCAACAATAAAAATAAGAGATGGGTATTTCTCAACCAATCGAGAAAGACAATCAATAGAGGCAGAGCTGGAAGGAAAAATAGAAACTCTAGCAATAAAAGCACTTAATTCATATTTATAAACACCTATATTGCTAACATATATATGTCAAATAATACTTAAAATGATATAACCATTAATCAAAATGATACTTAAATGCTCTTGTTCATTGAAAATTCTTAAAAAAAGAAAAGAATTGGAAAACCAACTATACAACCAAAGTTAATCAAATTGAGTTCAAGTCAATCAGGCTAATTAAGAATCCATATAATGAATCTATTAGACTAAACTCTCCACATCAACCTAGAATTGGCCAAAAAAAAAGTTGTCATAATGAACTCACAAACAAGATGAAGTTGCTCCAAGAGTTAAGAGAATTCAACCTAAAGGCCGACTAGATAGATTCATTGTAACATTTTAGTATAAAAGTTTGCCAAGACTCACCCAAAATAAATTAAATGAAGGCAACAACCTCATGTGGAACCACCCCAAATTTGAAAAGGTATAATACTTATTGAAAAAATAAATCCAGCATATATCTCCATGGTATGACAAATCTTCATTAAGCTATACTATGTAATTTATCTATTTCTCTTAAAAACAACTTTTCCTTATAGAGTTACTCATTACCCATACATAAATAAAGAACCAAAGGACAACCTTACAAGAAATAGATCATTCATCTCAACCACAACTTTCCATCATAATTCTCTCTCCAAATTTGAAGCCAATTTTTATCAATAAGATCCAAGTGTTACCCACAAATAAATTCAATTCAACAATAATAATAAATAAATAAATATCATATTCCTACAACAACAACAATAACAAGTCTTTATCCCATTAAGTGGCGTCGGCTACATGAATCCTTCGTCTCCATTGTGTCATATTATGTGTCAAATTCTCATTTATATTCCTACATTATTAAAAAAAAAAAATACTCTTCTGTCTTATTTTGGAAAATCAAAAATTTAAATTTAAATTAAAAAAAAATGCATATTTTATTTCATATAATACAAGTACATTGACGCCCATTCAACACAAGTCCCATATTTACCAAGTAAACGATTATCGATCAAATAGCCGCAAAAGATTCAACAAAAAAAAGGCTTTGCTCTAATGCAAGTAAATAATTTGCCTTTTGAGAACTGTCACAGAACTAATTACAGTGAGATTATCATACACGAAGCATGCTTGAATTTACTATTCCGTTGATGTCTTCTGCAAAGCATCTTACTAAGTATAGAGATGTATACAGGCAAATAATCATAATTCCTCGTTGCGCAGAATATACTCAGCTCTCTAACAAAGACTATACAGTCTACACATAATTTTTACATGATTCCTTCCATCCCGTAGTAAAACTTTCAAAACCTGAATGAAATCAAACTTGAAATTTTTATGTATTTAAGAAAAGTCAGAGATAAAATCTTCAAAAAAAAAAAAAAAAAAGAAGACATTCAAATTATATGCTGTTTTTGGGGGGCCAAACTGTAGAGAATATATAAACATCACTTTTTTTTTAAGCATTAGAACTACAAGAGCTCATTTTAGAAGTGTGAAGAATGTGTTAAAATAATGAATATACAGCAATACATTATTATGTTTTCCTAAATAAAAAAATGAAGCAAACATCAAATACTTAATTATACATATACTCTGATAATCAGCATGTAGGGTTACGATGCAAAGTGCAAATCTATTAATTTCTCTATTTTTAGTTTTAGGCGCTCTAAAAGGCTGTGTATAAACAAAAGAAGCTTCAAAAAAATTAAAATAAGCCGAGTATTTCAAGTGTGCTATTTCTCTAATTAATGAATTAATAACAAGATTAAATTTAAATTTTCAAAAGTCAAAATATTGGTGTATTAGGATATTTTCAGCTTGGTACAATGAAGAAGGTAAGATATCAAAAGTTTAAACCTTTCCTAGCTGCAAAAAATAATTATATTAATGAAACCATAGCTAAACAGTTTAGATCTTTGTTTCAAGTTTTAGACATGTAGATTAGAGGTAATTACCACAATTTCACTGATTAGTATAAAAAAACCTGTTGCTTCACCATCAAGTTTTGGTTTTAATGACTTTTAAACATTATTTATAGATTCACAGAACATGAGAACATTTCTAGATTAAATTTTACTAAGCATAGGAAAAAAATGAGAGTTTGTAATCCATGTAGATGACCAATGAATAACAAGATCTCGCATGCAGTGGTTAGTTATTGCTTTAACTTAAGACAATGAAAATCAAGAGAATATTTACACTACAATTAAAAGTCATAAAATGTGGGTGGTGAATTCTCATCCACAGAATTTGGAGTCATACATCGACACTATTAGAATAGAATCCATTAAAGCAAATTTGTTCAGTTCAAGAAAAATTTTTTTGTTACAATATTTAATGCATTACAAACATTGGCACATTTTTTAAGAATGATGTTATGTTTCTCATATAGAATCCCTAAATTTTTTGGATTTTATGAATTACTGTGTATTGGTGATGTGAATGCTTGTATGACCTACATAAAATGGGAAAAAAATTCCATTCATGCTTATGTGGTTCATGGGAATTGAGAAAATTCATTTTATGTGGATGCATAGCTCTCATTTTTAATCCCATCCAATAAAAATGTTATATAAATTAACTATCCATTTAACTTTTCAATTATACCATGCTTACCTTCTGCAACTTATCATGTCTCATCAACAACAACAAGCCTTTATCCCACTACGTAGAGTTGGCTATATGAAACCTTCTTCTTCAATGTATCCTATTAAGTGTCATATTCTTATTTAATTCTAATAAAAAAATATCATTTTTTATACTTTCTTACCAAACCTTTTGAAGTCTACATCTACCTTCTCTTAACATAAGCAATATCCATCCTCTCTGGGTCTTCAAAGCTTTACGTTTTCACCAAACCATTTAATGAGACTCTCTCTAATCTTATCAACTACTAGAGCTGCTCCAACCTTTTCACAACAACAACAAACAAACAACAACAAGCCTTAATCCCACTAGGTGGGTCATTATGAATCCTTAGTCTTTGTGTATTATGTGTCAAATTCTCATCTAATTCAAGTATACTAAGATCATTTTTTTACATCTTCCAAGTCTTTCTTATCACATAAAATAATCTAAATCTACTCTCCTAATCATTGATCATACGCTTTATGTGTGGCCAAACCATCTAAGGCGACTCTCCCTTAATCTTGTCAACTCTCCCTAACATACTCATTTTGCATTCTATCTCTAAGAGTAAAACCACTCATCCCATCCTCATCTCTGTAACTTCTTAGTCTCTTTTCTTTTGGCCACATTAACATATATAGTCATTGCGGGTCTTACCATCTTATAAAATTTTCCTTAAGTTTAAGTGGAACTTTTCTATCACATAATAGGCGGATGCATTCCTCCCTTCAACCATCCAACTTGAATTCTACTAATAACATCTCCATCTATTTCACCATCATTTTGGACAATAGAGCCTAAATATCTAAATCACTCTTATTAACTTAAGACAAAAGTATTACTAAAACTTAGACTAAAATTACACTCCATATATTCGCTTAGATCTGCGAAAACCTTTAGACTCTAAAGTTGACCTCCATAAATCAAGTTTTGGACTCCCTCTCTAGTCTTATCAACAAGAAGAATGTCATCAAAAGCATACACCAAGGTACATCTTCTTGTAAATGCCTAGCATCCATAACTAAAGTAAAAAGATAAGGGCTTAATGTTGATCCTTGATGTAATCCAAGAAATAGGAAAATATTTTGTCAATCCTCCGGACACAAGTAATAGTATCATATAATAACTTGAATATAACCAAATTAATTCTTCCGTTAGAACTCTCCAAAGAACATCTCTTGAGACTTTATCATAAACTTCTAAAATAAATATCATATGTAGATCCTTCTTACTTTCTATGCTTCTATCAACCCTCTTAACAAATATATAGCATCCATAGTAGATCTACGGCATGAAACCAAGATTGTGAAACTTCACGTATCATCGTAACATGCTTATTACTCTCTATAATTTTAATGTATGGCACATTAACTTAATTCTCATAATTTGCTCTTGTGCATCACCTTTATTCTTAAATATAAGAATAGACTCTTTCTCCACTCATGGCATCTTTTAGTCTTTAAAATAACATTAAAAGATTTGTAAAAAGAAATTCCTTGATCTCTAAACATTTCCACACATATTGGAATATTATCGGTCCTGACTTTTCCACATTTCATTTTCTTTAAAAACTTCACTAAAATTTACTAATCTGACGATAGAAATGAAATTCTATTATTGTTTAGGTATTAAGGTTGCTAAAATCAATCATCTTTCGGATCCTTCATTGAAAAGTTTATCAAAATATCTCATCCATTTTCAATATCTTTTCTAAGAAAAGACTTTATTATTTTCATCCTTAATCGCACTAACTCTTTACTTCTCTTTCTTTGGTAACTTCATACATCTTTCACTTCAGTATCTGTCTTGTGTAAATCACTAAAGTAAATTTTTTTTTCGTATATTCTTAATCTCTACTTTATATCTTTCCTCCTTTTACATCTAAAAATAACAATCTTCTTATTTTTTCTTCTTTCTTGCACTATCAACTATTCTTATTAAAAGAACTTCCTTGATTCTCCAAAGCATCTTTAGAACTTCTTAATTTCACGATATTTTTTTCCCAAACGTTAAGCGTCTTTATGAACATTTCTAATATCTTGTTGTCTTAAAATATTTTATTTGCTCCAACCTTTTCACGTAAGTATTTATTTTACATTTTATTTTTAAGTATAAAGCCACTTATTCACATGAGCATCCTTATCTTTGTAACACTTACTACTTTTAATTTATGCTTCACTTTTACTGGCCAATATTCTGTGCCATAAAGCATGTAGGTCTCACCACCATCTTATAAAATTTTCTTTTAAATTTAAGTGGTACTTTCCTATCACACAATAGGCCCAATGCATTCCTCCACTTCAACCATCCAACTTGAATTCTACTAATAACATCCCCATTTATTTTGCCAATCACTTTGAACAATAGACACGGCATATTTAAAATGTTCACTCTTTTTAATGACTTGATCACCCATTGTGACAACCCACGCTAAATCTTCTACAACTAAAATTACACATGATGTATTCGATTTTAGATCTACTCAAACAAAAGCCTTTAGACTCTATAGTTGACCTCCAAAATTCAAGTTTCTCTTGTATTCCCTCTCTAGTCTTATCAACAAGAAGAATATCATCAGGATTATTATTTTGTATTATTATTTAAATCATTCATGTTATCCATATTTTATCTTGCTATAATTAATTAGTACATGTAGGGGCTAAATGAAATTATGATTAGAATCTGAATTAAATCCTGGTAAATCAAGATATACAATCCAAATGACAACAGTTTCCAAAATCATCTTTAGGGAATAGGGAACAGAACAATAGTACTTTCAAGATTGCAATTTCTACCAAACCTATAATACCAAACATAGTTAAAGCCTATAAAAGAAGAAAAAAGTAGGTCTATCAACTAGAAAAGTAAGAAAGGTCTGCAATCTTGCAATAGAATATAAAATTGACTGTATATAATTTACCCGGTGACAAACTTTTCCATTCTAGAGCTATTTTTGATCTGTTCGGAAACTGATAAATTTATAATGATGGGGAGAAGATTAGCATGACTTTGCAAGAATGACACGGATATTTTAATAAAAACTTACAAGTGTGGCTTGAATAATTTTTCAATGAAACTTGAACGGGCACTAAAAAAGTCTACTTTTATTTAGGTTTTTTAAATAGAGTTCGTATGACTTGGGCTCACATTTGCGATAGAAAGAGCAAAAAATGCCAAACTCTTATAGCATGATGCAATTTACAATTTCTAGCATCCATGAATCAAGTACTAACCAAAAATCCAGTGATTAAATATCAAAGAGCAAGCAAATAGCATAAGATTCACAAAGCCTACTGATTATTTTTATAGAACAGTTGAACGATTAAAAAAATTTATGGGATAAAAAGGAAGAGATAAATACCCGGTTACATAGCCATCTCAGCTTGCAGTGCAGCAAGTTCGTCTTCATCAGCAGTATTCTTCTGGGCTGTAGGACGAATCTGTTGCCTGCCTACAGGAACAGTGTGTGCGGGAGCAGGAGTAGTTGTAGCAGGCTCAAGAAGCATTTCCTCAAGTTCAGCTCCTTCCAACTCCTCAAGCTCTGCCTCCAATTCATCCTTAGAAAATAAAAAAAAAAAAATAACATGTGACCCAAAAAATAGGAGCAATTTAAATAAAAAAAATGCAAAATATGTGAGAAAGAGTACTTCATCAAAATCAGCAGCTGCTCCAATTGGAGCAGCTAGAGCTTCCTGAATTTGCTTCATGTTCTCCGTTTGCTCATTGATTTCATCCATTGTTTTGTCAACATCGTTGATGTCACTGTAGAAAAATAATATCATTACCAAAGAGAACTTCTAGTTCATAAAATTACAGTCATATTTAGCATACGACAAGTGTCAAAATCATTTCAAATAAGGAAACTTCATTTACAACACAAGTAAAGCTATTGCCACACTCTGAGATGCTATTGAAGTAGCTTTCACAAGTAATTTTCATTTTTATAACAGTCAAAGAAAAATAATCCTCATTCCAAAGTTGAATTAAAGGTCATCATTATCTGTAATAAAAATTTTAAACAAACCAGTTTTTCCAGTCTTTTTCATTTGCTATCTTGCATTTGTAAAACAGCCAAAACACAGAAAAAAGGGAGGTTGTTGATATAATTAAGTGGAGATAGCCGTTGGGAATGGAAAGGAAGGAGATGAGGCCTGTAAAACATAAAAGGGTACGCAGTGTGCAATATGATTCTGCTAAGGGAATACTTTTCATGGATATAAAATGGCTGAATCTCTTGGAACCTATGTGAATTAATGTTTAACCACATGCCCACAAGAATGAATAAATATCCATGTAAAGAACTAAACTATTAACTACTACATATAACAAAATATATGGAGTTTTTAGAGGCAATAAAAGCATCAATAAAGTCCTCTACACGACTAATCCGTTTAACCATTTAGGATGAACCACTACTAGGAAAATAGTAGGCAGAAGCCACGTAACCTTTATATATAACAGAAAGTGCATTAAAACATCAAAAGACAAAATAATTAGAATTGAATTCAGTCACTCACGTTGCTTTCTGCATGGCCTTCATTGCTGCTGCTCCGGTTCTCAATGCATCAACAGTCTCTGTTGTAGCTTTTGCACCTTCTAGCATAATCATCTAAAGTAATACCAATATGACAAAAATTATATAATCAATTATGAAGAACAATTAAAGACAGTTAAGGATCGATGAGCTACTAATATTAAAAGGACACCTGATCATGAATCCGTAACTGGAAATTCCCAAGCTGCTCAACTTGCTGCTCATAAAGTTTCTTTCGCTTCAAACATTGTATGGCAGCTAGCAAAGGTACAAATCATATATATCAAGATAAAAAATACATGATAAAAACTAAATCCATAATCTCGCATTCTAGATTGTAGAGTAAATTTTTAGCGTTCAAACAGTGATTGACAGTGCAAATCATCAAGATCCTAGAGAAGGATTGAATTGCACAATGAAAGATAAAACAGTCAAACAGGATTTTCTGCAGATTTCTAGAAATACAAACAATCCTTCCAATCCCAAAGATGGCTCATGGGAACCACTTTTTGATAGAAAAGCTTCAAAATCAGTATCTGTACTTCTATGTAAAAATAAAAGCACTTAGACGCCTAAGTAGTGAAATTTTTAAATATTTAAGTCAATTAATAACATAGAAAACAAAAACTCCCAGAGCAAATCAATAACAACAGAAGAAAAAAGAAAAAAGAAAAAAGAAAAGCAAGCTACATCAGTGAAGAATGAAGATCCCAAGAAACTGAAAAATCATGCTTATCAGCCAACACTGATATATTAAATTAGATAAATGACCAAATTAATCCCAAGAATTTTTAGGTGCATCCATTTTAGTCTAAGTCTTCTGCAAGTACTTAATTTAATCCCTCCACTTACTAAATCTGAGCAAATTTGATCCTACTATCAATTTTACCATTTTCTTAGGATGGAAATAAGTGATGGGAATCTTTCATGAGGCATTTTAATGTTTTAGGGTCATTCCCACTAATCTAAGCTGGTCCTAAATAGAGATAACTCGTACTCTTCTTTTCTAGATTTGTTTGAAACAGGCTCAGAACCATTTCTTCTCAGTTTTTCAAGTTTAGTAGGTATGCCCTAACATTAACAATGTTTGCCATGCTCTCTTATTCTCACATGTTGCTAAGTGCATAGCTTTTCCTTTTCGAATGTTCAATGTATTTGAACCTTTGTTTTCAATATTACCAACATTTGCCATACTCTATTATTCATTCGTCACCCATCCTAAAAAAATGTAACTTAGTTCAACGATAAAAACTTAATCTAATTGTTAAAAGGATATAGGAACAACTAAAAAGTTTTCTTCAGCCTGTCATACATAAAAAATTGGCAAGCCGAGGTTGAAACAAGACTATTATCAAATTGCCAAAGAGGAAGCTAATTGTTGATAAAGGTATCTAAATAAAAGAAAGTTCGTTCGTTCTATGGGCCTACTTAGACCACCTCACCAACTATCACTAGGGAAACACCTTTCACGCTAGCCTTCAGGTTAGAGGTTGCAATATTGGTCAAACTCTACATCAAGCCTAGCCGAGTTTTTAATATTGACAGAATAACTCTAGAAGCCACACGGATAACACTAAAAAAACAAATGGAAAAAAAGTTGAACTTGTCCTAGAAGAGACATGACTACAAGAAGCAGCTATGGGATTAGCTATCAGAAAGCTAAGAAGATTTCATCGAGACAACTTGGTGCTAAGAAAAGTTGAGGTATCCAGAGACACCAAGGAATCCAAGAAGTTCTCTTATAATTGGTATGGTCTGTTCATCATAAAATTCAAATTGAAATGTATTGTAATAAGTTTTGCTGCCACCTCTCACAGGAATGACAAGCACCCATTTATAAAAGTTCTCTCCTCAAATATTTTTTTTGTTTTTATTTTCATTTTGTGTTCCTAACTCTTATGATCACAATGCGTTGGTGGCCAAGTAGGAAACATCCACCCTGTCAACAGGCCACTTAGAGTATGATCAAGAGGTGAATAACCACGATAACCTTCCAACATAACATAACCAAATTGCAATAGAAAAACCTCTGCACTTGACAATGGATATAAAAGAAGAGGATGTCATATTTCTTAAGTCTAAAATACTTGCAAACCACCAACTAAGAAATGAAATAAAGAAGATTCTCGAACTCAGATTCTGACTTCAAAACTACAAGCAAGAAAAAAAATGGCCATCAATATCTCTTATAGGAGTGATCTAACTCCTCAGTATTAGCAAGTACATTAGCGATCACTCTTATTCCTTGCTGCTTTAAGGACTATGATTCCTGTGAATAGTAACAAAAAGTTCAAAAAAATTTATGTACCCCTCAACTTGGGCTTCATTCACTACATGGACAACTGGCACACAATTAGCAATTCATATCAAAATTTTCATGATACCAATTATTTGCAAAGTTGATAAAGAAAAATGCTCCTATGTTAGGAGCCATTTGATAAGATCAAACTTGTTAAGTCTACCAACACTTGTGACATCAATTTCTAGGGAAGCCAACACCTCTATCTATAGTAGCCTTAGAAGAGTCATTTGATGCATTGTTAATACAAATATAATGATCAAGAAAAATATAATACTCTATATTATAAGAGTTAAAGGTTAATAAGAGCAGAAATATTTTACTTGCCAATTGAGAAGCATTATTTGGCATTGATCATCATTGTTCAAAATACTCTACCACTATATACTTTTCCATAAGATTACCTTTACAATGAAGGTTGGCCAATTAAAACTCCTAATGAAAAGGTCAATGTTGATTAGCGACCTAGCTAGATGAGTGATATTATTGTTGCCATAATTTTAAAAAACAAATTGGATCAACCGTTTTGACTGGTTCAACCATGAAACAGTCCTCTAACCGATTTGGTCCAGGTAAAAAACTACTTTGCAAAATATCAACCAAAACTAGTGAACCAAACCAATTTTGAAGAGCCGATTAGTTCTAATATTGGCCAAATTTTAGCTTTCTAAGTTTGATTAGATGGCTAAAAATAAAATATTTAAGTTGAAAAATAGTAAAAGAAATAAATATCATGTCACATAATTTTAATTTAAAATTATATTAAAAATATTCTAGAATGCAGTGTCCTAAATTAGAATATTATATATTTAATTAGTAAAAATATTAATATTACATCATTATTACATCTTTTAAATAATATAAAAATAACTAATAATATTAGCATGTCATCCGATTCAACCTTATTCAACCGTTGAATAATAAACCTCTCATTCTTCCAATTTAATATAGGGTCCAATTTTCAAACTTTTGATAATTGTAATTTGATATTACATATGTACCCCCAAAAGGAATAAAAAGGAAAGCTGCAAATATTGTTTTTTGCATGCATTCATGTAAATTCACCCCCTCAATGATTATTTTTCTGACTAGTTAATATTATCAAAGAGAAGTCACATACATGGGACATGTATTTTGATGAAGCACACTCTAATTGGCATGCGAACCACCAAATTCTCTTAAAAGCATGAGCTGACATGCACCTCATCTTCATCACACTAGAGGAGGCATACTATGGTGCTCCTTTAGACTTATTAAGCCAATTACTGAGCTACAAACTAATAATGACGCCAAATATAAACCCTTGTTGAAATATCTAGAGTTAGAGATCAAGAAGAAGATTCAAAGTTTAGAAGCATTTAGTGATTCCAAACTAATCATCAATCAAGTGTCCAGTGCCTATAAAATTAATAAAATTAAGTTAGATTATAATTATTTTCATAAGCAGGTGTGAAATCATTATGATTATAAATGCGTCCTCAAGCTCACGAAGCAAATTCCTCACGTAATGCTATCTCAAGTTTCTTGAGTACACAACAGCAAAACAAACTCCTAGTGAGGTTGGCCAAAGAAATTAAAAAATCCCAACAATGAACTAATGTTTATTTTAGTTCATAGGCATTGAGTTTTGAAGCCAATAACCCTTAAAAACCTAAGTGGGCATCAAACTGAAGCCATTAGATTACAACCCTTGAAAAACCCAAACCCTAAAAATTAGCAATTTAAATGGCAAGATCCAACAACCTCACATGACAAGAAAATTTTGAAAAAAAAAAAAGAAACCAATAAGACAATTTTTGTTGTTCTCATTCTCCATTACAAACCACTCCATAGAGTCAACAAGAGAAGCCACAAACTATTTCTATGAAGTAAAACCAGCCCACACAAGCAGTGGTAGCAGTCTAGATTCTTCAATAATCAGTGATGCTATTAATTGTTGGGCAACATGAGGCTCTCATGTAACTAAAGGTTAGTTTGTAGGCTGCAATCACCTTCACCCCAAGCTCTCCATATGAGAATGTGATTCTCTATGTAGAAGCCAATAAAGACATCCACTTGAAATTATTCCTATAAACAACCATATACTTTCCATCATCTTGAAATCCCATGAGGTATATATAAAGCATGAAACTATCATGACATAAGAATAGGATGATTGGAAATAATCTTTCACCGACAACATCAAGAAAGTATATTACCAAAAAATAAGTAAAACTAGCCATTCAAATAAATAAGAGGGTTTTGTAGCATAGTTTTTTTTAGGACACTCTTTTCCATAAAACTTTCAATCAAATGTAGATATTTGATTGAGGAAGGATGAAATCGATGAAGTTCTAGCCAAAGTTCTCACCAAGCTAGTTAAAAGATAAAACCCAAAATCCAAAGAATGCTTACTATTGCTCATCTATGGTGAAAGGCTATATCAAACACTAGTATGTGTCTTGAATGACTAGTCCAAAATGACATTAACCATCATTCCGCAAATCCTTTACATCTGATAGTAGCATCTAGCCATTTGATTTTTAGGGTATAGATATATGTAGATTTATCAATCTACCATCATTCAGAACACATCAATTATGCGTGGTGGCAACTGATTACTTCTCTAAAGGGTCAAACTTAACTCTTTTCAAAGAAATCATGGCCAACCATACGACCAATTTATTCACCAAGAATATTCTCTACCATTTCAATATGTCATGCAATGTTATCTCTAATCATAGGACATCTTTCAAGAATACCAAAATATATAAATTCATTGATCGATACAAAATTGATTTTGTATATTCCTCAATATATAATCCAAAGGAAAAAATTCATTGAACAACACAAAATTGATTGTTGATCTTTCTTAATATATAAATTCAAAAGCGAATTGCTAAACCAAAGCATCCAACAAAAAATTAGTGAAATTGCTTAAGAAAATCATCACCATGAAAAAAAAAAGAATGGCACATCCAGATAATGAAAGAATTATAGGTGTATCATACCATTTACAAGATGCCAAAGAATCCCGATACCCTAGTTCTTATAGTTGAAAAAGTACAATCATTTGAGATTGAATTACCAACTTCAACTAACAATTCAGCACAATCTTAAACTCGAGTAAAATGCCACTTACGAATAGAAGAACTCGACAAACTTGATAAATTATAGCTTTAAGCCCAAAATAAACTAGTAAACTATTTACCAAAGAGGACAAGGTTATTCGACTACATGGTGCATCCCCGAATATCTTTAAAGGTCAACAATTCCCCATTATTAAATTTGTTAAAAATGCATGCCTAATTAGGAATCTCTTTTCATCATTGAAAAAATATATCAAGAGAGATTCTACCAACTTATCACTTTGAATAGCTTATAACCCATATCTCCAATCAATGATCATTATCTAAAGAAATTTCATGCTTAGCATTTTCCATGGAGCAATAAGAAAAGGAAAAAAGTTATAAAAAAAAAAGATCGTCCCCGTCTCACTACATAGGCTATATATATATATATATATATATATGCTCTCTATCGTGATCCCAACCCTAACAAATAGCTATTCATTCTAGTTGATGTCATGCTTTTTGTCAATGTAGGTATAGCTTAGCTTATGATATATGTTGAGAACTTTTATATCGAAATCAAGTGAAGTTGACACAATGCTATGTACTGAAATTCACAACATGCTTTATGTTGAGAATCATATTAAACATATGAAGTTGACACCAAATTGTTCATGACAAAATCACATAAGAAAAGTCATGATAGTTTGCTTTGAAGAAATTGACCTGACACAATGAAAAGATGTAAGCGTTTAAATAACGTGTGCATAGTATCTTCTTCCTAAATGTCTAAAGGGTCCATTTATTTGGGTTGTCAGAACCTCAAAACAAAAAAAAAAAAAAAAACAAATAAGATCTTCATTTGTAAGCTTTAAAAGATCAACTAGAATACTATAAGTTGCTCATAGCTCTCAAATTCTAAAGCCCAAGAAGATGTACAGGACAGACCTAACAAACCTAAATATGATTGATTCACTGATAACCCTTTTTACTCATTTATCAATATGAACAACCAAAGACTAGAAGGCACCCTGATTGCAAGTATAATAGTACAAGTTGTAAAGATTCAAGATTCTCCCATTTGATAAGTTTTAAGTGGTCTAAATCAAGAAAATATCCTCAACAGACCAAAAGATCAAAGCATAATCAAAGAAATAACACTTAACTCAAAAGCCATCTAACAATGTTTGGCATCATTGCCAAAATATGACTAGTTAAAATGGTATATTCTGCCATCTTCAATAAGTCTACAAGCATCACACAATAACTGAAGAAACATGGACATTTAGTAATACTGATCAAGCACAAAGCAAGGATTAAGGGAATCCATATTGCCAAATAAGTTTGATAAAATAAAAAGCTAAGACTAAAAGAACAATCCTGAAGTTCATTCAAAATCCATGGTGAAACAAAAGGATCATATTGTCAGCATTTATGTTAGAACATGAGGCATTTGATTAACGAGCACTCGTCACCAACTAAACATAAGCCCAAAGCGTTAGGCCATCAGCATACACTAAAGTACAATGCATAGTTCAAAAGGCATGCCAACTTTAACCAATTATTTGGTAGAGTCAAATCACACCAATCCTCCTTGAAATCAACTAAGCAAAAAACATCAAATAGAAAAACCATTTAAATTTAATCCGTTCAATACATAGTGAAATAGAAATATTGTCATCAAGTTTATCATGTACAAAGCAATAAGATGATGACAACCTATTTGGATTCAATAAGCCTAAATGGTCAAGATTTAGTGGTCCTAAAAAAGCCCGAAAGCCACAAGTTTTAGCTCAACCCCACTTCAAAGTCAAAAAATCGAGTAAATGTAAGCCCATCATCAAATACAAAAAAAAAAGTATAAGAATGTTGAAAAAGGATAACAAAAGTTCAATAATACATAAATATAGGAAACTACATTATATATATATATATAGCAAAAGGTAACAAAATATGCCATGGTAGGTGATCCTATAAATCTTATAGTTGAGACTTTATCTTAGCTAGTGGTTTGTGGTCACCCCAAGTAGTATGCAACTGATCTACTAAATTTTGATTCAAATCCGACCAAAATATGAATTCAAACCGGTGAACCATAATTCGAAATGTTTATGATACGTGGCCAACATTTACAAAGTGTGCAAAACAAACTATTAAAGAGATGGCCCTTTGGCATTTAGGGGGATTCTTTATGTGTGTTTGTTTGAAGATTAATGTCCTTTAATCATTCAAGGTCTAATTATTTAAGTGAACATAAGAAGTAATATTAATCATTTTAATTTTCATAAGATTTTTACCTAGAGTCCTAGTATCAAAATTGGAGTCAACCCAATTAAATATAACTAGCTAGGGATCTTGATGTGAAGTATGATGTTGATCTAAATGAGCATCTATTTATTAGGGATCTCATTATATAGCACATTGTTAAACCAAGAATACATAAATAAAAAAAATGTTTGCCTTGAAGGGAGTTATAGAGGTTTCTTATTTTCTCTCGTCTTTTTTTTTCTATTCTTTTCTTTGTTTTTGTATATGCATTTAGCAATAATTATGATACATATATCACTATAGTTGTATAAATTCAAAATGTTCACATGCAAATACCATCACTATGGGGATTCTAGCATAGAACACTCGGTCAACCCAAGTGTGTGTAAACTTAATGAGGAATCTTACTATCAAGCACAAGCAAATGTAAGTTCAATGGGGATCTCAACACAAAGTTTGATGCCGATCCAAATACGTATTTATCTGATAGGATCCTTGTGGAAATCACAATATTGACCCAAACAAAAATCTATTTGTTGGGATCTCAAAATAAAGCTTGATGCCCACCTAAACCTACATTTATTTATTGGGGATCTCGATCATGTAACACAATGCTAACTTGAATGTGTATCCATATGTTAAGGATTTCAAAGTGAAGAACAATGTCGACTAGTCAATTTGGAACACGTGTATGCGTGTATGTGTATAGGCCCCCACCTTGCAAAGAGACTTTTAGAGAATTTCGGGATTATTATTTGGCCATTTCATAGAAAAAATTAAGCATAGTATTTGTTCAAGTAACAACCATTAATTGGAGGCATGGGTCATAAGTCGTATAAATCGATAAATTGATAGGCTCTACCTTGGCATGCTTTTTTTATGAGAAAGGTACATTCACAAGTATGCTCAAGCTACTATCAATGTGATGAATGTTAATGATTGGCTCATATAGAACCCAAGAACATTTTTCTTTCATGAAATGTCGAGGTGTACCATACCATTTTAGCTTTATTGAAGAACCTTGCCATCTTAGCTCGATAATATTTGAAATATTGTTAAGGTTGAGTTAGATTTCATTGTGCTCTTTCATTCATAAGTGAACATTTTGTTCTTGACAAAGATTGTGTTGAATATTTATCAAAGGCGATGATAATTCAAACTTGAGAAGCAAAATTTCTTCAGCTCCAATACCAAGGCATATGGAGTAGAATAATATATGCTTTTGACTTTTGTTTTGCAAGAGATTGCATGTGAGATACCACTAAGTTTAAAAAAAATACTAAAAATAAAAAAATAAAAAATGCAGATGCTCCTCCCAAAGTAGGAGACTAAACATACTACGTTACGGGAACTGGATCTCACTACACTCAATCTGGATAATAGGAACCAGAGACTTGTAAGAGCAAGACTCCCACGAGATTAAAAATAAGAAAGGATTGAAAGTCCAAAGAATAAAAAGTCCCCCTTCCCATATAGAGGTGGCTAGGCTATTATAAAAGGTCTAGTCAAAGCTACTAGGAGGTTTTGGATCAAGGATGGGTTCTTGATCACCAGAGGGAATTGCCTCTACATGCAAAGGTAAGGTTGGAAACTTAAGGAGATCATAAGAGAGTGTCATGTAGGTCCCCCATAAAGGACATTGGCCTTTATAGCACAAGTGACTACTAGCAAAATATAGAGAAAAAGGAAAACCCATTATTTCAAGTCAAGTGGAAAAAAAGGACAATGGACAGTACACTCTTAGCTATCTCGATATTCTCTCAAAAGGAGGAAGCTAGTAAGCATTTCTCTCTATATTTCAATTTTAGTCCCCCGCCCAGCTCTCTGAGAAGGCTTTTATCAGCATCTTGTGGGTGAATCAAAGGCCCATAATCATCTTGATCTATCATTCTATTGTATTTTAGATAAAGATTCTCTCAAGCAATTTGAATAACATTTTATTGAATACCTCTAAAAAAGCATTTACTCTTGGATTGTATAATAAATAATATCATCAATCAATTTTGTGTTGATTAAGGAAGCTTCAGCATATCTCGAAAAATAATCATTATAAGGATGATTAAGTGTCCCCTAAATAATGCAAATCGAAGTTCCAATTATGTTCATATTCCAATGTTCAAATGATTAGCACACCACAATAAAATGTAAGAGGCAGAAAAATTATATCTCCATGGACTTTACATTCATGACACTTCTTAGTATAATCAATGCAATCTTTCGCCAATATCCAATAATAGCTTTTTTTTTATTTTAATTGCCATCTTGAGGCCCAATTTAGGAGCATCATAGAGTCCTTCAAAAATTTTGGTTACAACTTTATCAACTTTAACGATTATAGCACATCACAATCATTTTTGATCAATCATTCTATAATACTGTCATTAATAAATGTAAATGAAGCTCTCTTCATAAATTAAACAACTGGAGATCTATAAGGGTGTAAACGAGCCGAGCTTGAGCGAGCCGAACCCTTGTTCGTGTTCGGCTTGTGTAAAAATTATTTTGTTCGTGTTCGGCTCGAGTTGTTCGAAATGACTTGTATCAGCTCGAAATTGCTCAAATCAAATTTTCAAATGTAATAATCCAAAAAATCAGTAAGAGGATGATTCGAGTAAGCAATCTTTGCATAACAAAAGTTTTAACTAGCTGCTTGCTATGATATATATATATATATATATATATATATATATATATAATATAATATAATATAATATGGTATAATATAATATAATATTGAGCTAAATCGAGCTTGAAATATTTGTTTGTGTTCATTCCACTTGGTTAACAATAACGAAACAAACGGCCGAGGTGTTCCACCAAGCTTTTTTAACAGCCCTAGAGATCTATTCTCTAATAACTTACCTTCCTTACTAATCGTTTTGCTTTTGCGTTAAAAAGGCCTCATGTCCTGTAGATACCTAAAGAGATGTCATGATGATGGAGACTTCATATTGTGGTTCTAGAATTGCTTTAAAAGGACTATTCTTCTCTAGTCGTTATATGAAAAATCAATACTCATTCGAAGAGCATTAATTTGATCAAAACTAATGATTTTTACATCAATTTTATAGGGCTTTTAAAAATACTGTGAGTGATATTATCAATAACTACTGAATATTTAGGACCACAATCTATGAATCAATGTCAAATTTGAAAACAGTGAAAGCCACTTTTAATGATGCCAACTTCATAGAAGATTCTTAAAGGATTGGATTTGATTACACGAATCCTTGTTAGCCACATTCAATAGGAATATTCTCAGCCTTACTCTATTGATTTTATAGAGTAGCTTATAATGGAGAGTGAAGGAAACCTGAATTGTATCATGTTGGCATTCTTTTATCCTCCCCTATAGGGTCAGTAGAATTTTTGTATTTGAAGTTTATCGACATTTTCAGAGTTACGGGACAACTAAGGTCACACAATGCTGTTTTTAATTTGTTGTATCCTTCACCTTTGCAGTTGTTAGGATTTTTGCATCAGGACTTTATTGATTTGTTGTGGGTCAAGGGATAGGCAAGGCATTGGTTTGAATTTGACGTTGCTTACTCCTACAAAAATTTTGTGGTTCCTTTATTTGAATTTTATTGAGTCACTAGGGATTGTGAGGTGGTCAAGGCAACACCATGTTGGCTTGAATTTGGCATTGCCTCATCCCAATTGATTTGATAATTTACTCCTCAATTTATACGTATCTTAGATTAACAAACCTAAATCAAGATCATTTTTAATATTAGGAGTGTCAAAAATTAACCCGACACAAACCTAACTCAAAAAATATGAGTTCAGGTTTACCTGATTATTTTTGAGTTGGATTCAAGTTTAAGAAATTAACACGTTTAATATTTCGAGTTAGGTTTAAGTTGATCGTCAACCCAAAATTAACTCAAATTTGACCCACCAACTCAAATTTATCTCAGTTTTGATTCATGAACCCAAAACTGACCTGATTTTTTACCTGTGAACCCATTTGATTCGATTTTGACTTGATTTTGACCTAGAATGCATGTATAAATAGATCATTTAAATTATGCTTAAGTCAAACGAGTTGAAGGCGGGTCGAGTTCAGTCAAGGCTTTTGACCCGTTTAATAAATGAGTCGAGTTTGGGTCAAAGCCTATTCGAGTTGGATCAAACCCGAACCCGACCCGCCAACCCGAATTGACACCCCTATTTAATATTATCAATGTATGAGAGGTTTCCCATTTAAAATTTCACCCATAAATAGCATAAATGCTTGTTTTAAAGATTTAGTTGAGTTTTTCTTCAAAATGTAGAGTCATACTTCAACTTCTATCTCATAAAAGGTTAAAAATACATAAATAAAATAATAGAAAATTTTTGGAAAGACTTAAGTGGTTGTAGAGTATTTTTTTTTCGAAGTGGTTGTTTGGTTAGGTCCATTTGTAATACATTATAATTGAAATTCCTACATTTTGAAAATTTTGTTTGGTTTGTTACATTTCAATGTAGTGTATTTAAAATACACCCTTTAGCTTAAATTTGATATATTTGGAATTCATTAAATTGAGCAATTTTCAAATACATAGGTCAATATAAAGTGAGATTGACCATTGCTCCACTCGCTGGCTAGTCAACCGCCCGTTAGACACCGCCTCCGGCCGACCCCACTCTCCCCCAACGATGGTTATTGCCTCCTGCCATCCACTACTGTTGACCGCCTCCCAACAATCATTGTCACCCCCACCAATTGGCAACCGCTATTGTAATAACCGAGAAAAAAAAATGGAAAAAAATAATAATATAAAATCCAACCGCCGCGACGGTTGGCCGCAGATTGGAAAAGTCAAAAAGGGAGAAGGCTCGATTTATGAAAACGAACCCCAAAACAGTGAGAGAAAAAGAGGAAGGGTCGGGAGGAGGAACCGCACTCTACCTTGCGTGCGTTCCCTAGTTGAGCGATACAGCTTCATAATCACCGTTGCCAAGCCACCACGAGTCGTCGATCGAGTCTCTCAGCACTAGAATCGTCCCTTCCGTGCACAAGAGATCGAAGAAGAGGAAGAAAGAGGGAGCCCTTGCGTATGCGGGAAGAAAGGAACGACCAACCATGCGTGCATGCGTGACATTAGAAGTCGATGGGCTTTTGGGTCTAGGGCAAAAATCGAGAATTTATAACATAAGATAAGAATTTATTTATTATAAATTGAATTTTACTTTTGATTTAATCACGCTCTAAGTAATATAAGAAATCCTAAGTCAAGTTTAAATAATTTGGGTCTAAAAAAATCGAGAATTTATAACATAAGATAAGAATTTATTTATTATAAATTGAATTTTACTTTTGATTTAATCACGCTCTAAGTAATATAAGAAATCCTAAGTCAAGTTTAAAATAATTATTATTAAATTAATAAGAGATTGAAACGAAAGATAAAAGTTCGATGAGGAATAATAAGGTACACAAACTTACAAGTGTGATTTTACAATTGTATCTCTACATAACTTTTATTTTATTTATGCCAAAAATTATGTAGAAAATAATTGCAAGACTCATCTAAATTAAGGTTATAAATGAGATGGAGGTAGTAAGAACACTAATGATTTTATTAACAGAAATAAAGCATAATTTCACTTTTTCCTATAGTATAAATCAAATTCAATTATTTAAACATTAAATATTTATATATAAAATATAATCTTAAATATTGGCTTGACATTTAGCTTAAGAAATGCAAATAACTATATCATATAATATAATTTATAATAATATATAAATTACTTTTTCTTATGGATTTAAAAGTATAACTTTTATGAGATGAATAAAAGAAAAATAAATTAATTTAAATTAACTTTAATTTGGGAAATAAACAATGAAATTTTATTGGACGTTAAATAATAAAGATATACACTAATATTATCGAAAAGAAAATGAATAAAATAAATAATCTGCTTATAAATATAGGTACTCAAATTAAGGAAAGGAACATTAAAGGAAAAGAGATTCAAGAGGAAGCTTCAAACTAAAGTGAATAATTATGTTCTTACATTTATGGTAAAAACTTATTTATTTTATTGTGATGAAATGCATTTGTACATGATTATGACCTTTTTTTCTATACTACAAATTATGATTGATTTTCCCTTTTCTTCATATTGAATGAACAGCTTGAATGCTAAATCATATTATTACTTACGTAATTTCACAGAATTAACTGATTTACTATTATGAATTAATATGTATAACTATGTAAATCAGAAAGCATGTATTGTTGAATTATATTCCTTGACGTAATGCACGCAAAAAATGAAAATGAAATAAGATATATGGTAATGGTTACTTATCCTTTGGATAGATTATGAAAAATATTTTCTTATGGAAAAAGTTTTAACGGTGACTCCTAAGACAGGTGATAAATTAAAAGTAAAGTTCCTAAGAAATATTCATTTGTACATATCTCCTATATGTTTGATTGTTTGAGCAATTTTTTTTATGTACAAGTTATAGCAAAACCTGTTATGCATACTATTTTTATTTTTTTGTTTTACTATAATATAAAAACATAATTCACTCACTGAATTTGATTCAATTACAAATCATTTAAATTTTTCAGGTAATCTTTCTAACTAGATGGAAGATAGAAGAGAGGATTATGTCTATCGTCGTAGAGGAACTTCAAGAGATAAGTATTATGTTAGTTTATATTTTAAACTGTGCTTTATATGATTTTTGTTGGTAAATATTTTATATGTGTGAACAAATTTATTAATTGTGGTGGCTCTTATATGACTTGATGAAATATATTATGTAGTTTTGTTTATATTGAAAATGTTAAATAAGGTTTTCTTTTATCCGTCATTGTCCTTCGCCAGATTCCAAGCTCCGGTCCGTGATAACTATGGCCTGCTCACCACTAGTGGTGACGGTCTCTTGACTCCTCCTCCTCCATCACCATCGTTGCCATATGTCGCCCACTGCATAATTACTTTGCATTACTTTGGTTAACCAAATAAAAAAGTAAACTTCTGCATTTGTAGAATTTTCAACTAAACAATCATAAAATATTCTTGAACACTTTTTTTTACTTTACACTGCATTCTTTTTACTTTATATTTCAAATTCAACCAACCAAACAATCTCCAAGTCTTATAAATGGTAGTGGTTGAGAGGTTATGCTTGAACCATATCATAGGTCACTCTAGGGATATATAAGCATTTCATCAAAGAGTGTTAACCCTTTTTTGGATATTATTTTTACACTCAATCTTTAGATGTGAAGCGAACTTTAATTTGGTGTGTAATCATAAATTGACATGACTAGTGCCTTAAATCACTTTGTCATTTAATTTTTTAGGTTGAGTGAAAGTTGAGTAATGCGAGAAAGAATTTTCATCTCTCTCAAAAATATATTCCTTATTAAGCTTTACTTGAGAAATTAGGCTTAATTGTTAAATGTTATAAGCAATCATTTGTAGGTTGGTAGTAACTATCTCATGCTAAGATTTATTAATCTTGTAAGTAAAGATAGTTATCTTTAACCTTCATCTATTTCAAGGTTTTGCTAATCTCTTCCAATCCATTGACTAAACAACTTCAAATAGGTCAAATCTTCATAATTTGGCCATTAAGTCAAACAAAGTCTAGAATACATTGATGCAAACCATCATGGGTATGATGTCATATCATCATCATTTAGATGTAGTTGAATGACTAATTCCTCCCCAAGCTACTATTTGCATCACATGCTTAGTAACAATTGGACCTCACATTCATTTTTTTCTTCTCTTTTTTGTATCTCTTTTTTAATGTGGAATTAATAATGACAACTTGATCAGAAGCATTATATAATCTCTTCACAAATACTCCCTTAAGTTCAATGATTGTTTTAACAGAGTCATCAAACTCACTTTCAAATATTTTCAGCAACCATGTCTAACTTAACTCTATCATCAATTAGAGATTCAAGCTAAGTATTTGGTGAAAACTTCAGAAGTAGATGGTTTTGTTATTACTAAGCTATGTTTCCCCCAACCTAGTTGTTATGTTTGGCTTTGAATATTAGTCGAGATGGTGTTATGAACACCTATACTTCTTTTGTCATATATGGCATTCCCACCAGTAAATCCTTTGTGACAATTAAGGTGACATAAAAATGTTTACCAAGCTAAATTAACAAAAGCACTTCTTCTCCCACTTCAACTTTTAAGCTTATAACATTATGGGGATCCCCAAAGTGGGTAATCTTTAAAGTTCTTTTATTATTTTATTTTTTGTTTCATGACCTTTTTTGTCGAGCATGGTGTTTGATTAGAGGAGTATTAAATTTGCTTTCTTTCCTCCATCACCTTCTTCTTCTTCTTCTTCTTTTTTTTATTCTTCTTCCTCTTTGATCCCATATTATGAGAGAACTCTTAACTAAGAATCTCAAATTGAGTACACAGATGTCATGCTTTGATACTCAATGACTGGACTTCTTTGCTCTAAGAAATAAATTTTCTGACCAACATGACCTTTTAGTGATAGATCTGTGAGAATGCCTAGATATCGTAAGCCATTAATCATTGAGCAGAGTTTAAAAAAATGAATTACTATTCCTAATGGCAACCCAATTATAGAAAAAACTTTTAAGATGGAGTTCTTATATCATAGACTTGATGATGTGCCTCTTATCTTGGCTTTGCAGGGATTCATTAATAATTGCTTCTAATCCTTTTTCTCTCCTTAAAAGCTTGTGAAAGCTCACAGAATTTGAAAGAGAGCGCTTTTTAATTAGACAATTATGCTTGATTCTCCACATAATGTTGAAGTTATTATTACTGAAAATTGCAAATATTAACTAAATTGGAGATGAATCTACTAAATTAGTTTTGGAAGTTGGTAGAACCTTTAAGCCATATTAATATTCCTTGGTCACAAGAATTTTTGTTTGCAAGGAAACTTAATCATACAGTTAAATAAAACAGCGAACACCAAATAATGATCTTAATGTTGTGGAATCAAAACTCAGGGGCAGCAGCACTCCTTGCTTCATAAGCGGGGACACAAAAGCTTATGCTGTTATATTTTAAGATTCTCGATGCCAAAAGAGATAAATTATGAATTTAACATAAGAGTAAGGATAATTTAGCCTTTTATTTCTATTTTAGGAATGTAATTAGAAGCTTATGTTCTTTAGTGACGAGCTACTAATATACTAGATGCCAAGATAAAAAGACTACATCACTAGTCAAAAATGGAAAAAGAAACCCTTGCTTGTAGAGTCAACAGAGATTGGTGGCTCCAAAAATTATTGCCTAGCTCTGTTGTAAGTAAATTATCTAGCTATTAATTGAGTTAAATTTTTTGAAGATCAACTCAATATCAAAAATGATAGTACACAAAGATTGCACTTATTGCAAGAACTTTAAGACTTAATTCAAGCTATCATATAACCACGATTCCTTATAATTAATTACCCTTGTGCTCATGAGAGAGAAATTTTAAGTAAAGCAAATCAATGGATTCTACAATTAGTAACAAAAATTTGATTTGGGGAGAAGAATGTAGCATTAGTAGCTTAGAATGAATGATGAGAGAATGATGGCAAACCCGAGCAAGATCTCCAAGTTCAATCATCCTGAGTTGTCATGAACCATGATATACATAATTACTCAATCTAATCGAAGGATCATTGTCAACGGCATTACGAGTTTTAGGAGGAAGCTTGGTGAAGGGCTAATTTTAACCTACCCATGTTTTGTGCTTTATCAAGTATGCTTTATAACTGGCAACTCATAAACTTAGCCAAAGTTGGGTCATAATCATGATAAAATAGTATCATCATAATCAAGCTAATCACCCAATTAGAAGGCTCATGCCACATTCTAATTAGCATAAGTTTAAGTGTGATCATATACTTAATATGACATTTAGCTATTTGCGAGCTTTAGTCAAACTTATATTTGTCACTCCTAACAAATTTTGTGTTGAGGATTAAATGATGGCTGCTTTGAGCTCAAAATAACCAGCTATTGCTTTGGCACTTTAAAATTTCATATATTTATGTTGGGGGAATGGATTTAGGTGGAACTTTAGACTATATATTCATTTTCATTATGCCAATCATCAAGAAAATAAAGGAGCATAATTTCTTTATGATTTAATAGAGCTTTTTTTTATTACAATGATCACATCTAATATTAATAACTGATAATCGAACACATCATCAAGGATCATATGCCTTGGAGCATGCAAAAGATCCTTTAAGATGAGCATTCATTCATATTTTGATTGTCAACAATCATGATATAAACACATAAATAAAGGAAGAATCACACTTATTCTTTATTTTATACATAAAAAATGTTGTGTTGTGAGCCTTATTAACAACACTATTTATTTGAAAATGATCAAGCATAGAAACTTTTCTACTTATATTCCTTATTAACTCTGCCTACTTGCTCACAAAGAATTAGGCCCAAAAAAAATTATTTGCAAGTATCATTAAGGCTTAGGTCCTAAAATATGATTGCCTTATAGATCTTATCAACTCTACTCCCGTATGGAGAAAATTGTGACCAATGATTAAAACTTATAGCCTTGCCCTTTTAATAAGGTATCCCATGAAGTTTTCTTTCCAAAAAGAATTAAAGTCTTTACAAATGCATCATAAAAAAATATAGCAAAACTTGGAATTTGATGTCTAAAAATTGATCTTTGGTTCAATATGAAAGAGGCATGTTTGATTATATGAAGTGCAAAGGATTTATGATCATTCCTTTGTGGCATAAATAGTTGTGATGCAAGCCCTATCAACTCCATCATTAGCATGTGAAGGAACTGGTATGTGGATTAGGACCTACAACCCTACCCTAAAAGTGAGGCAATTCATGAAGCATTTTCTTTTTATTCTTTTACAATTTGGAACTTCAAAATGTAGACTCTATCAACTCTACTCTTTGTAAATGGAATCATGTTCATGGATTGGGGTTTTAACTCTATCTCACGTCAGTGCCACCAACCTCTCAATGAGAGTTTGATTATGTGTCACCAAATCTTGAATGGAATAGTAGATGACACTACCTGAGATTACCTGTGAGGACTTTAGATCTATTCTTTGATATAGCACTATAATTAATTACCTCTAAGTCAGAGAGAACTTTTGATCAAGGTTAGTTATTAGATCACTTAATGTAGCGTATAGTAACAGCATGTGGAGCTTTGAAATTTGGATTTATGAAATTCATTATTTTAATTTAAAGTGAATGGTTGGGGGAACGATGTGCACTCGATCAAGATCCCATGTTCATCCTGCCGTACAATTTATTAGTGAGAAACCCAATCGACCGAAGATCCTTATCAAGAACCATGGGTGCCCAAAGAAACCTCGCACTGGGTGATATTTGTCAAGGAGATACTTAGCCCACCTTAGACAGAGAGTTTTTTCCTATCACACCTCATAGTCACATCTCGGGTAGATGGAACATAAGAGCTACACTATATAATATAATTTTGTCATTTAAGAAACCACCCAATTATGTGATTGATCTTAACCACATCATACGTGCCTGCGCCAAACCACGCGAAATGAACACGCCATTCTTACCGGCATTTAGATTGATTGAGAGTGAACATTGTGTACTTGATTCATATCTTTTTGAGCTAAAATTTTTTTAATTTGTCACCTTCAGCTAACAATTGTGGAAGGTAGATTGAATTTTTAGCTTTAAGTTTTTTAAAGATATAATTTCATTTAAGCATTTATAACTTAATGACATGTTAAATTTTGCATTTAGATTGATACTTAATTTTAGTCAATTTGATCTGAAATTATGATTGCATTTTAATGAAAATATCCCCTCCAGTTGAAACTTCCATTCAACATATATCATGTGTTTTTTGTTATTTGGATCTAGAATTTATCAATTTAATAATAATCGAGAATCATACGCATTTAATGTTCTGACGTTATGAGTTGAAATTCTTATAATAATATTATTAAATTTTTAGATTTGGTTAACTCGGACCCGATCCTAAGACCCAATCGGGAATCAATCCACGTAGCATCCTCAAACATTAAGTTCATGCGTTCGGCATAGTGTCGAGGCCCATGCGAGTTATTCAATTTAATATTGATTTAACTTTATGAGATTTGAATAGTATTGCTTATTTTGATTGAGTTTAATTGCAAGTATAAGATTTTAGATAAAATTTGACAAAGATTACAATCCCCAACATAATTCCTGATAGAGGACAAGGGAGTTACCATATGCCAAGAAAGGTGTATAGGAAAAATACAATGGCCATCACACCACGCCAAGAACCATGTATGAGTCAAGACTGCATGAATACGATTTTCCGCCATATCAAGAGATGTACAAAGTCTTATATACTGAATGTCGCTTTAAACATTAATTTTAGCTTAGTTGAATTTTATTAAGTATTTATGCCTCGTCGGTAGCAAGATTTCGATAACATCCCCGCCATCCTCAGAGGATCGCTTTGATGTCCCCACCATGCTAAGAAGACATGTATGGGTATAAATACCACAAATCGCGGCTTCACACCACGCCAAGAAAGGCAGACGCTCTGAGACCGTGTAACAAAGATTTTCTCGGCCAAAGAAAAGCGCGATACTTATACACTTGAAATATCGCTTTTTAACAACAATTTATAGGGCTTTATGTCAAGGCTTAGATTTAGGGAGAGTTTGACAAGATTTTGGCAACATCCCGACGCCGTCCGTATTGCCTTGATATGTTGCACTATACCAAGAAAGATATGGGTGGTAAATCATCACTTTAATCCATCCCACCATGCCAAGAAAGGATGTATGGGGCTTTAAGGTACATGCGAACATATATTTTCTCACGCCAAGAAAGGCGTCTGGATTATTTCTACAGAAGAAGCACAACTTTCCTACGCATCAAGAAAGACGCATACGAGTACTTATATTTCAACACACTTCGAGCGCACGCTTTGCTCACGCGAGGCAGAGTCTGATGCGCGACGCTGGGGAAGCGAGATGAGCCCGGCTGCTCACCTGGAACAACGGACGTGAGAGTCAGGTGCTCGCGCGCATGAGGAGTGAGTCGTGGTTTCGTTCTGGAGAACGGAGGAAGTTGGGTTGCTGAAGTGGAGTGGGTAGTTAGGGTTAGGATTAGAGGGGTATTTATAGGATTTTTCTTATTTAATTAAAAATTAACCTTAATTGAGATTTTTGCGTCGACATTGTTACATGGGTAATATATATATCAAGGTTATCCCCGATAGAAGCAACGCCGCAATCCGCCGCGAGGAGATCGCTGTTGTTCAATCGAGTCATCGCGCCAAAATTGTGCGTGGCTTCGACGCCGATATTCGTGCAATTCAATTGAAAACCTCATTTGATAGGTTTCAACGTTTTGACGCTAACAACACGATCAATTTCACGAATGGAGGTCATTTGGGCATCGTCGCGACTTCCCAACCTCAATATGCACGTCGGCGCATCGATGACCCTCCTTGATCGGTCGACCGTCGAATTGTGCAATATGTATATTATAATCAATTTCGACATTCTGAATGCGATGATCATTTTGACTTATTTTCGGTGACGTCGAGTGTATTTCAGCTCCGATTTTTGCTCTGAAGCTCATCGAATCCATCCTGTGAGCTCAACTTGACTTATGACGCATGCATAGAGATCAACATTCACAAGCATGATTGAAGATCACTTCTATGGACTAGATGTAAACTCTATCAACCCACTCATGGCATATGAAAGATCGCGTCTATGAATTAGTATTTAAGACCCTATTATATAAATAAGGTGGCCTTAAGAGTTAACATGTTATTCTTTTAAAAATTATACCACCATCAGAAAGCAAGTCATGGGGACTCCACTCTTGGCATAGGAGGATTGGGGTAGAGTTAACCCCATATTTTTTTCATTCCCTTTTATCATGAATTTTGTTAGGTGATTTATATTTTCTAAGTGAAAAAATAGCGGTCCCATCGTCACATCAAGTACAAGAAGGTTAGATAATGTTCAAAATATTTTTCATAAATTTTTATTTTCTTCTGCATTTTTTCATGAATTTTCTTGCATGTCTTTTTCTCTTTTATTATTTTCTCATTTTGTTGTATTTTACAAATAAATATCTCAAAATATCAAAAAATTTCTCACCTCGAACATGCATGCTTGGTGCTTAACAAGAAGTTGAGATGTTTAAGAAAAGTGAGCAATCAAATTTTTCAAAGTTTTATAATTTGAGTCTGATTTTCAAAAAAATATGCGCAACACTTAGGAGCTAAACATGCTTGTTTTTCAGAAGTTCCATAATTTGATAGATTTTCTAAAAAAAAGCGCACACAACACTTACGAGTTTTCCCTACTTCAATTTTAGCATCAATGTGTTCGTCTAAATGTATGTAATATTTTACATTTTGACGAACATGCTTTACAAAGCACACACAATTTTGGTGTGCTATAATTTGAATTGAACTTTACCTCGTGAAATGCACTACCATTTTAAAGCTATCCAGAGTCAATTTTTTGTGCTTTTGTTGGTGGATGCACTATCATTAGAATGTGTGAAAGGCTTCCCATTGTGCACATCTGATGTAATTTTGGTCTCCTGCATGCTTTTTAGTGCACACCTACTAGCTTTTAGATGTAAACTTACGAGTTCCTTCATTCATTTCCAAGTTTACTTCAGAGTCTTTTTGCGACATAAAATTTTGATGGGTGCTTAAAATGAAGCCATTTTGTTTATATTTTACTGATGTTTGTACCTTGGCAAGTCCCATAAGGAAAATATATAAAAGGATGTCTTGCATATCATTTTCATGTCCCACTTTGAGACCATGGTGGTCCAGGAAACAAGAAGTTATAGCTCATATTTTTTGGTGAGCAGCCAAGGTCCACGTAAATTTATTTCATATCTCCCAAAACAAAGTTAAGAAGAAAAACATCCAATTTAAAACCCTCCCATCGAAAAAATGGAATACAATATGATGATTTAACAGCACTTTAAAAGATGCATAAAAGTTGTCATTCACAATTTATGCTATTTAACGTTTACATTACTGAATTCACAAGCAAATCTTGCACATAAACTCCATTAAAATAAACCAATCAACTATCATTATGCATACCCTTCAGCCACTCAATGGATATAAAAGCATGGTGAACTTCTGTACAAAGAAGACATGCTACACAATGCTACATAATAATAGGTTGCCAAGTAGGTTTCAGAAATTATTTCATCAACTGACCTAAACGAATTGGTAATTATTGGTTCCGACTAGAATTTTGAAAACGTTCAGATATCTAGTAAAAGGGTGATCTAAATGTGCACTCTAGAAGGCAACGTAAAGTAAAACAGATATTGAAAATAAATCAAGAATGCTGTAAAAAGTGAACATATCTAGCTTAATATGATGAATATCCACGAATCAAAACATTCAAAGGATTCATGGAGGTCAGCAAAGTGGATGACTAATCACTATGCTGGTGGTAAGAAACATGGACAGTGGAGTTTTTCTTATGGTACAAGTGAATGGCAACAGATATGATGTTTCCAAAAATTCCCAGCATAAACTTGAAAACTTACATTAATGTGCAGACATGCATGTCAGCTTTAGAACCATATGAAACGAACAGAGAAAGCTCAATGATGATTGCTAAAAATTGGATAAGGTATAAGGTATAATTATGGGAAAGAACCTTTTTTATTCTTTGCTTTCGTATACTCCTTTGCCTTCTCAACTTCTGTAGCAGCCTTCTTCAAGAGAACTTTTTCCTTTTTCTCCAGCATCTCAAGGGTCTACAGTTTATTTGGAAATCGTAGTTAATGTGTGAATAATGACATGAAATAATTACTATTCAACAATCCTAACACATAATGACACTTAAAGGTAGAGTTTAACATTCCACGCCATGGTTTCAGAGATCATTATTAATATCGATAATACCAGTATTATGTCTGTCTATGTGAACTTATGCCAGATTATACTACTTTTCCAACTGAAAATTTTCAGCAAGCCAAATGGGTTGTGAGTTGCAAATTGTCTGAGCTAAACACTAGTAATTCAATGTAGGAAAATGAAATCTTTTAATAAGATAGGAGCCAACAGAGTGCAATGTTGCCATTTTTATAGTTTTGAAAACGCTTTGCTCCCATAAAGGATAAAGGTAACAGAAAACCTTAGACCAATGCAAATCTCAAGAAAAAAAAAACAAAAACAGAAATTTCACGTCATACAAATCAAATACCTAGTTCTGTAATAAAAAAAAATTTAAACTTAAGAGAGTTTCTCCAAGGTATCAACATTTGAAAATTTTAATGACAGAAAAATGAAATCATCAAAAACATGGAATTAATGCTAATACAAAAATTCTAGTACAGTTTTATATGCAGAAAACAATCGCATGCATCAGCTCATCTGAGATTTTCCAGATATTATAATAACCATCTTCAGCCTGTTCAAAAGTATGAATTAGGAGCATAGTTTAACAATGGATGACAACTTGAGTGTCCAACACAAAAGAAAACAACAAAATAATAATCCTTTATCCCACTAAGTGGGGTCAGCTACATGAATCCTTCTTATCCATTGTGTCCTATTAAATGTCAAATTCTCATTTAACTCTAATAAAATAATATCATTTTTATACTACATAACCAAGTCTTCTTAGGCCTACGTCTACCTGTCTTCACATAGGTCAAATCTAATGTATCTACTCTTCTAGCTGGGTCATCAGATGGCTAATATTTTATATGACCAAATCATCATCTTATCTATCACTAGAGCTACTCCAACCTTTTCATGCATATATTCATTTCGCATTTTATCTCTAAGGGTAAAGCCACCCATCTATCTGAGCACTCTCATCTCTACAACACTTAACCTAATTTTAAACTTTTCTTTTATTGGTCAACATCCTACTCTAAAAATCATTGCAGATCTTATCACCATCTTATAAAATTTTCTCTTAAGTCTAAGCGATACTTTTCAATCACACAACAGACCAGATACATTCCTCCACTTCAACAATCCAACTTGAATTCTACTAAAAACATCCCCATCTATTTCACTATCATTTTGAACAATCAACCCAAGATATCTAAAATGTTTGCTCTTTTTAATCACTTGATCAGCCTATGTTACAACCCAACCACCAGCTATTTTACAACTAAAATTATATTTTATATATTCGATTTTAGATCTACTTAAACAAAAGCCTTTAGATTCTAAGGTTAACCTCCATAACTCAAGATTCTCTTGAACTCCCTCTCTAGTCTTACCAAAAGAATATCATCAGCAAAAAGCATAAACCAAAGTACATCCTCCCGTAAATGTCTAGTAAGAACTTCCATAACTAAAGAAAAAAAATATGGGCTTAAAGTTGATCGTTGATGTAATCCAACTGAAATAGGAAAATACTTGGTCAATACTCCTTGTGTAATCCAACTTCCATAACACAACAGCTCTAGTATACATATCCTTAATGACTTGAATATAAGCAATATTAGCTCATTTCTTTTCTAGAATTCTCCAAAGCACTTCTCTTGAAACTTTATCATATGCTTTCTCTAAATCAACAAATATCATATGTAGATCTTCCTTCCTCTCTCTCTATACTTCTCCATCAAACCTCTGTTGACCTACAACTATGTGCCACATTAAATTAAATAAATAAGGTGGATTTTAAAATCCCTTAAATCATGATCCAACCGATCAAATTCGTTTTAATTCGACGATTCTGTCAAAATATTAAAATGAATTAATCGTAAAATTTTGAATCAATTAAGGATCGATCGGATAATTAAAATCAAATTATCATGAAATTGATATCGTCGGAAGCTCGACGACGCTAAACGACCTCCGCTCAAAATAAATCGCCGATCGCCAAAATGTCAAACCTATCAAACGACACCTTCCGGCCGAATCGACAAAGTATGCAGGGTCGATTAATCAAGACAATTTAGACTTGAATTCTTCAACCGTCATTATTTAAACGACATCGATCACAAAATCGCCATCGCTCACAACAAACAACTTAAATTGACCCATATTGTTGGTTTGTCAATAAATTTAAATGATTAACAAAGAAATAATCCTAATTATCTCTTAATCACGCTAATTCCATCCCGCCGCCCACTCAACCAATCGAGATGCCAACTAAGCCCTAAAACAAAAAAAAGTAGTTTTCATTCCACGCTAGTAAAACGACGTTGACCCTCATTTTCACGATCCTCTCGCTTCTTCTCTGCCTTCTCCTCCTTTCACCTCCCCGCCGCCTTTCAGATCCCTCGAAGTTCTCTTGAGATCTTCCTTCGCTGCTTTCTCTGAAAGACGATCTTCCTTGATCCTGCTTTCTCAGAACGACGATTCGATCTTCCTAGACAGATTTCAGCTCGATTCTCCTTCCCTTCAGACTTTCTCTTCATTTCATGAACTCCTCCGCCTTCTCCCAGAACGATTCCGAGATTTCGGCTTTCTCCCAGAGAGCCTCTTCTGACTCCTTCTCTTTGCTCCCTGAAGGTTCCTTATTTTCTCCCGAGCTCTTCTCCCTTCGCTCCTGAGAACGACGAGCCGATTCTCCTCTACGACGACTCCCTTCTCAAACCTCCTTCTCCTCTAGAGTTGTTCCTAACCCAGTTTGTTTATTTCCTTGAAATTAGCTTTTTATGCTCTGCTCGATTATGCTAAGAGTTTCTTTGGAAATGATGGCCCAAATCTCATTTCTTATTATCTTTATTCAATTATGATGCTTACTAAAATTGTTTTATGATGTAAAATCATGTTGCATCTCTATAGCATGATGCTTTTTTTGAAATTGATTATCTAAAGGAAACCAAAGCGATTTGTTTTCCCAGAATGTGAGGTGTTTCACATGAGAGGGGGAAATAATTAATTTGTTGTGAAGTGCCATAAATGGTGGGGGAAATTGGGGAATCATGTCTACAAGATGGGGAAAGATTTGTTTTACCATTAAAATTTGTTGTATTTTCATTAGTTAGTGTAGTAAAACTTTGAGGGAAAATTTATGAATGAGAAATCATTTCATTGTTGTCTAAAGACGCAAATATTATTAAAATGCAACATTTCTCTTTGAAATTTTCTTTTAATTAATTTGTTGTAATGGGTATCTTGAAATTGTTTTTTTTTACCTAAGGAAACTAAATGATTTTATTTAATAGCATGAAAGTATTTATGGAGAAAACTATTATGTTTTTGCTGAAATTTCTTATCTTAGAATCATTGTTTTATTTAAGTAGTGAGTTGCTTTTGAAACCACCTTTATCATGGGAATGGGAATAAAATATTCCTATCTAAGGGAAATCACTAATATATTTGATGAATATTTGCTAAACTTTCTTATCTAAGGAAAATCAATTAGCTTGTCTGATGAGATATGATGCTATTCTCCCATGAATTTCATGCTTCTACTTTGATTCAATTTATTTCCATATAAAGGAATTATATGTATATCATGCTCTTCATATGCAAGTTGAAATCAAATTAAACGAAAAGGATTTGGTTATACCATATTATGCTATTATCTATGATTCTTCTCTCAGCATGTGATCATATTAACAGAATGCTTTATTAAAAAAGCTTCACACCATGACTTCTCTTCGCATGCGGGTGGCCTTCATGGCAGAACCCTCATGGGAGAGTCGGAGGTCGCTGAAACTCAATAAGCAGAGATAAGGATTCTAAACTATAAATATATGCTCATGAAAACTTACCGAGACATGACTACCACGCCTTTCGAAAGGCTTACTCCCGGATGACGAGTCACATACGGGGTCTAAAAAAAAAAAAAATGCTTAAGTATTTTAGGCTTATGTGTTTCTAACTCACTTTTCATCATATGACACCACGAACAACTATTCACTTTTCATGAATGTTGAATCTTAACCCTACTTTTCATGTGTGTGGCAAAATAGAATAAATGACGCTATGTATATTGACGCCTTTCTAATACCCTACTTATTGATATGATTATACGCTTAGAATTTAAATACATGTTTAACGTTATCTTTACTCCATATGTCCATTTTCACATCGATCAACACGATTATAAAAAAAAAGGATAAGACATACATGAAATGAAATATATTTTACATGACATCCATCATACCAAAAAAAAAAAATAAAATTACTAAAATAAGATGGGTAAAACTAAATCTTACAAATAACTTTTTCTTACAAGCTCGAGAACTCAAACTCAAATCGGAGAGAAATAAAGAAGAGAGTGAGTAAGGATTTTATATAATTCCCCTTATTTATGATTTTTTAGCCCTTTTCTCATCTTAGCTATCATCTCGACACATAATTTTCATAAATGCATTTAACCATCTATGTGATGCCATCATGTCAAGATACATGCATTTTATATGCTCACCTTATCCCTTTTGAAAGAAAGCCTTTCATACCTCTTAATAAATTTAATAATTTCCCCCCACCCTCATGCATGATTTACTAAGGAGATTTAATTAATCCACTTGCTCTTTAAATGAAATATGACCATTCATATTTTATATTCCTTCCTTTTCAAGAGAAATAAACTACAGATCAAATAGCCAAATCATTTTCCCTTACGATTTCGAATATAAAAGAAATCGGCTTTTGCCTAAATCAAATCTTGTCATTTTATTACTTTATGATCATATGCCTCTAAATCAATTATTTTCACCCCTTTAATTTGCATTTGACATGCAAGTTAGATAAAAATAGAACAGATTATATCTTCCCTGTCTTCTGACCGGTTAACAAAACCCAAAATGTCATAAAATCTAAATCATTACCAACTAATATTCAATGTCCATACAACATTTTAAAAGAATATACTCAGATGATGTCGTTCAAACATATATATGCAGTAAAAATATAAGAATGATATTACATCTCTTTGGTCTTCTGACCGTTAACAAAACAAAAATCATATCAAACTTTCATAAATCTGTCAAAATAAGAATAATGCTACTTCTTCTGACCGTCCATAAAAAACTCAAAATTGACATCTCAAATATTGACATATGCAATTTTCAAAGAATGATATCATATCAGTTAAAAGATGTGCTATATCATCCCTGCTTCTTCTACCAACAAAAACCTAAAAAATTTGATATTATAAGAATTTCAAATTAATATCCGAAGTTTAATCTGTACAATACAAACAACTAACATTTCTAAAATTCAAATTCTGAAGAAAAGTCCCAAACCCGATCCTCTATGTTCAAACTAGAGTGGACAAGGTTTTGAAGGATTATACTTTGAGATGAATTTAATTCATCTCCTCTCAAAAAAACCTGACAGATAAAGGTCTATCAATCGATATTAACCCTAGATCGGAAGGGTAATTATAATTAAAATTTCAATGATAAATGATCATATATTCAAATCTAAAATCAATCATAAAATGATCAAAGAAAAGAAAAAAAAAAAAATAAAAAAATGAAATGAATTATTTAAATTAAAACTAAAAAAATAAAATAAAAAAAATAAAAATTAATCCACCCTCCGCAAATTTGTCTTCTGTGACAAATTAAGAAAACTTGCTCACAAAGAGCCAATGTCAAATAATATACTACCTTCACACTCAAATATTCCTAAAGCTAAAGACGCTCTGTCCTCTGTCTCATGGTTTTCACATATGGCACATACGACTGAGCCCTCCGACCGGGCATCACTAAATTATGCCACTACCGCACCTATGTTCCCCAACTTGCCGCTGAAAAATTTTAGAATGGCAAAGAAAACCTACGTGTTGACTTATATTTGTCCCCAGAAACTCCACCCCAGTGTCTACAAGGACACCTTGACGACGAACCCATGTGTCGACAAGGATCCTTCTGGCCGGGTCGACTACCTCCGACTGCTTTGGACCGGGATGATCAACCATGGGATCTTGATCGCGCATATCGCTCCCCCACAAAAGTTTTAAGTTAAAATAATAAATTTCATAAGTTCTAAACTCTCACTCAGTATATACAATTTTAACGATTAATAACTTAATCGAAAGTCAAGATTGAGGGTAATTAACTATGTGCTTATATAGAAACCCGCCAGATATAAAAAAGTTCTCACCAAATGAGAACCAAAATCGGTCTTATCTACTATTCATCCGCTTTCAAATTATCACCGACACTTAAACAACTCTTTCCTTTTTATCGAAAGATGTCTATTAATTTCTGATCCCACGATTTCGCGACTACTGGGATGTTTTCTTCCATCTTTGGCTAAAATCTAAGTTATAATCAGAAAGTATAAAAAAAATGAAATGAAATGAAATGAGAAACGATAAGTTAAACTTTCAAAGTTTTCTAAAAGTCTTAAGTCATTTGAGATTTTATTTAGATGCAGTATGTTTTCTTATCATACCTATATTTTGTAGTGATAGGCTTATTTTAATTGCTAATTTTACCTTTAAACCTGAATCATTACAAAACACAACCGCCATCATATTTCGCCAAACATCCGCTTCAACGCCATCATCAATCACCGAGCTACCATCCGGTAGTGGATTTCCACCATCTTGAATGAAGTTGTTAGCTCGACTTGTCAAGTAAACTGCGCACGCCAAAGAATCTAAAAGGCCCCAAGTTATGACCCCTAGGTCACTTCAAAAGAAATCATCGCCTGAGAGCCCTCCAAGAGACACCAATCATGAAGAGGGTTGTTATCTGACGTCTTTGTCCCTCGAATAATCCTACCACCAACCATTCGCCGGAGGCATGTCAAGCTTCTTCATCTGAGGCAAGCTTGAGGCAAAGAAGAAAGAAATTCGCTACATGCTCAACACTTAATGCCTGCGTACCAACCGCACAACCAATAGGAACCAAGAATGAGTGTTCCAACCCACAATCCGACAACCTTAAGGGAATAAATTTTACCTCACCAAATGCCTTCTGACACAACATCGTTCCAGCCTCCCGCGAGAAACCCGAACTATATCCGCACGAGTGCATCTGCCCCTCCAAGTAGCTGAGGGGACTGATGAAAAGAAAATACCAAGGTCCTGTTATTATGATGCGGGTCGCCCTCCAAGGAGACCTCATCCCGAACTCAAATGGCGGACGCCAACATATTCATGTCCCACACGGAACATCTGGTGACACTTGGACCGGTCAATCCACCAAAGGTCCCAAGGGTGGGCAGATCTGAAAGCCTCAAAAGAAATCCTCTAGAAAGCCGCGACATCCGTGTGAATTCTGAGATCCCAACTCAAATTTCAAGATGGGAGCCTCAAAAAGGGCCCCAATGATAAAGATATGACTAGACACCTTGAGAATCCTCCGGGATCCCGCCATCAATTAATTCATCCCATCAGGAGGTTAACTTCGATCAAGCCTCTAACTGAAGAAATTTCATTCCACACTTGGAATCTAAGTTCATTGGAGACGCCGACCAAATTCGTCCAAGAGGACTAAGAAGAAGAAGAGGAGGCAACGACTCAAGTATATGGTGCAACAGGTCATGAGCCATCCGTGCGCCAATATCAACCCAAAGGCCGCATAACACATTTCCCTCAACCTCAAGAACAACAAAATGTTCAACAGGAAGCATCCTCTCGAAGTCTTCGTGAGAGGAGCAACAAGAAGAAGAAAAGGAAGAAAATCCCACCTTCATCGATACTACTACTTGGCACAGACAAATTCAGCCGATGAAAGCCAAAGATAAAGAAATCGCCAAATGAATGAAAATGAGCTAAATGATGATGACGCAATGATGCGCTAATGCAGAAATATCATGGCAGTCCAACACTGCCCCCCAAATAATCATCAAGCCTCCAAAGAATGCCAATGACAATCCTCCAATAAATTTGATCTCACATGCTTCAAGGGTCCAAATCGAGCCTCTTAGGATTGAAATAAACGAGTCAAGAACCCGCTTCGTAATATACAAACTATATCAAGCCGCGATGCCTCAACTTGATATTATATTGAAAGATTAAAGTCGTATAAATGCAAGTAAAAGTTGGTGAGCAGGTCGCCCATATCCCGCTGGAGTATGATCAAATTCCATATCCAAAGGGATATTCAATGCCAAAGTTCAATCTATTCGACGGAATGGTAATCCCAAGCAAAGATCCGCCCATCTAAAGCATCCCGCAACATGGGGAATGATGCATTATTATTCCGCCGTCACGAAGTTTAACTTCGACCGCCAATGGTATGTGAAGTCATCAAATGACTCGATTAAAACTTTTGCCGAACTTGAAAATATGTTCGTTAAAAGATTCGCCAAATCAAAAGAAACAACCATTGTCGATCTCGCCTGAGAAGAGGAAGAAAGATCAATCCATATATTACGCTACATAAATTGAGTATGAAATGTGAACAACAATTAAGAAGAGCATCCAATGATGGGCAACATCGATGATAAGATGCTTTATCTTTGCATGTTCACTTCAATTACCACATTTCAAGAGCTTGATAGGTGGCTAAATTGAGAAATTAAATTTATCCCGCTCATACCAAGAAGATAAATTCAAAAGAGCAAAAGCTCCATCTAAAGAAAGGTGAAACATTTCACCTCATACATACAAGAAGAAAGTGATTAATCTATAACGTAGACAAAGAAAAGCTACCCGCCTATCAAGACAAGCGCTCAATCCGCCCACAACCCAAGCTCATACTGAGGTAATGATACCTCGAGGTCGCCGCGAAGGAAGCACCCAAACAAAAAAAATGACTCAACGGCCCCACCCTAAAAGAAAAGTCGAACAAAGAGTATTCTTTAAGAGGGAAAGTGTGGCCAAATTGTTTAAACATGCTCAAAGTAGTCTCCAACTACCGTGTAAAAAGACCAAGAGGTCGGACAAGCGATAATCCTAACTATTGTCCATATCATCGGGTGCTCGCCATCCCTGAAGATTGCTACATATTCAAAGATCGCTAAAAAATATAAACGGTGAATTCACATTATCTGACAGATGCGTCCAAGAAAGAATCCACCAAATAATCACCTCATCTCCAAGACTATCAAGCGCAATAAAAGGCAAGAGAGCCGGGATGAAGGATGTGCCAGCCTCTAAAAAAGATCAGAAAATGTTAAAGCAATTGCGTCTGTATTCAAGGAAATCACCACTGAGCCCAGATTGAGGAGACAAACCTAAGTTATGGAAGGCTTCATCTCACGAAAGACGCCTAGCCAAATACCGCAAGTGGAAGGCTAAGAAACCCGCCAAACAAAAAAAAATAAATAAATAAAAGAAGAAGGCACAAAATGTTACTACTATTATGGATGGTCAGAAAAAGATCATCAATAATATGGAAGATTACACAATCACACGACCTATCACGCATCATTACAATCTTCGATCAATGAAGAAGGAAGATGTCAAGAACTTCCGAAGTCTTGCTTGATGATGCATGAAGTTGATAAAGTTAGAGGAACTCGCTTCCCGATGAAGATGAACCGAGCTCACCATATCAACAAACATAAAAAATGTAAAAAGGGCATTCTCAATCTTCTCTATCATTGACGGGCGTATGATGTGAATCGAGTCATCTCAAGATTCGATGCAAATGAAGTAAAGTACATGAGGAGTGGTCGAAAGTGCTACCATCTCAACAGAGGAAAGAGCCAATGAATAAAGATAAAGGAAAAGAAATCAAGTCAATGAAAAGTTATCCCTAAGGATTCAAATAAGAAGCCTTCATCAAAAGGGATCGAATTACAATATTCTATCCCATCTAAGAAAATTCCACAGTTTTAGGTATACGCAGCACTTCTAATGTCAAGATCTCAACACCTTAATTGAAGCTCTCAAAGAGCCTGAAAATTAAAGCATATTTGTGAACGCCGCCTAACTGAGACCTGCATGTTCAAGAGCCTCCTTCGTGCCAAGATTTTCTAATGTCGGACTAGAGCACAACCGCCTCTCAGATCATACCAAAAGTGATGAAATTATAATACCGCATCTTAATCGATCCTGCCTCCGTGAATCTTATGAATTTGAGAACTTGATATTATCTCTAGATGTACAACATCAGACTAGATAAAGTCATGGTTCAAGGTTTCAATGAGAAGGAAAACTATCGTCATTCTCCCTTCCTCTTTGGAGACCTCTACACGTAAATTTCATGTGATCATGATACTTTCCGTGAGCCTTCTCTGGCTTCGGGTACAGTATGTTCCCATCTACATTACATCAATGTAAAATATACAAAGGATGGAGAAGAATGCCAAATTGTAGTGACATGCAACCTTTTGGTGCATGAAATGAAGATTTATCAAGATGCCGCTTATTTCCTTCCAGGAATCAAAGCTAACAAAACAACTACAATAAATACCGCATCTACTTCAAAACCCATAAAAGAACAAGTTAAGAAGTGAGAAGATAAATGAATAAAGGAAAGGAAATTGTTCCAAATATTCCTGTAAAGAAGTCAAAATCAATAACACCTGCCCCTCATCTAGTAAAGGATATCAAGAAGAAGATGAATGTGTTCCTTCTAAATCCAAAGGTCCGCATGCTAATCTTCCAAGAAAACATCCAGAAAGATTGACTCGATTGACAGTTTGAATCGCTAGCTAATGCACCTACTTTTAAAACAATCATAGATCCATCGCTAGAGACTACACCTAGTCACCTGCTCCTCCCCACATTTTAAAAGAAATCACCCTCGAGAAACTCACAAAGTCGAGACCTTCTACGTATACCTCCTCCCTGAAAACACGCCAGAAGCCCGCTTTATAAATCCGGGTGTCAAGAAGAAGATCCCCGACAGTAATGCAACTATCCTAACAGAAGAACCACTATGATCAAAATACTCCAAAGATGTACTACGCGAAACATCCGAAAATTTAGCGAAAGCAAAGGACTAAGTTCTCTTTGGTACCGACCAAAAGGTTCTCAAACCATCGGTAAGAGAAATAAACACACTACTAAAGGCCTCGGTTTTATCCAAGTCCATTAGTGATATACCTGTATGCTATAACAGAATAAGTCGAGATGATGACGAAGATGAGAATTTCGCTTAATGTTAGCAATACAATAATGAAGCAGGGCTCAAACCGCCACCAAGAGTCTTGAAGATGGTGGGGAGGCATACTAATGAACTTAAAGAAGTTAATTTGGGAACCGGAAGATCCTCAACGCTCATCGGTTTCTACTTCCAAGATAAAGTGAAGAATTAAAAACCTGCTCGCGGAATTGGATTGCTGCCGACATATGTAAAATGCCGCTTATCCCCGACATACGCTCACAAACCAAGAATTGCCGCACACCGGGCCAAGCAAGCCTCAGCGAATGAGATCGAGGCTGAAGAACGTAATTGCGTAAAACCAAGAAGCTCATCGTTTTATTCGAGAAGAAAAATACCGACGATAGCTAATATTGTCCCCGTGAAAAGAAGAATGGTCGATTCAGACCAGACTAATTTCGGATTTAAACAAAGTACCAAAGATGACTTTCCGCTCAGACGTAACCTGCAGGATAACACTTCAAACCACTACATGTTCTCATTTATGGACTATCGCCGCGCACAATCAAGATGGCTCCCTAAGATTAACACATACCTCATTCGTGACGCCAATCGGTACGCCGGCCATGCAACGTTTTGGCTATACCAAAAGTGCTGACAATAATTAACTTGATTCATCAGCCGACGAAGTTGCTATGCTGACATCTGCCGCTGTCAAGAGAGAATCGCAGCATCATTCGAAGGATTTCGATCGCCTGCTGAAAGAAAGTATCATGATTCTCAAGATGAATCCTCCTGCGCGCTGAGTCTCTTCTGAAAGTTCCTGATATGAAGTACGCCGTAGGGATCGAAATCATCCCAACAAAATAATACTCGAAATGCTTCCTCCAAGGAGTCTTCGCCAACAATACGTTGCAGACATCTCGCGATTCATTAAGATTTATATCAAATCACGTCGCGACACGAATTCGCAGAAAATTAATAAGAAAGATATCCTTCAATGCACGGGGACGGTCAAGAGGCTCAGATATCAAACAGAATCTCGAATCCACCCATTCTGGCCTGTACCAATCCTGTGAAAGCTCATAATGCCAAGACTTGAAGAATTCTGAAGAGCCATTATGGCTAACATAATTTGATGAAGGAAAAGGAGAATGCTGTCTATTATTCTAAGACTAATGTGAAAGCCAAGATTCTCCAATTGAAGATGACGCACTTTACTTTGCTGCTCATAAAATTACCCTCTATCTCAAGGATCATCCGCCGAAGCTTCACAAGACCAACGCCGGCGTCGCTGCCTGGGTCGTTTTCCTCAAGATATTACATGCCCCCCGTAAATGAAAGGGGCAAATTCACAGATTTTCTTTCAATCCCATACCTAGACCTATGCTCATTGCTTAACGATGATCTTCCGATGAGCAGAAATCATGCACATAGCATGAAAAGGAAAAGCAACAAATGGAATTGATTTTGATGGAGTCATTCCACATTGGGATACACTCAACCTCAACCTCAAGTCTTTCCAAAGGCTCGGTATCGCCTCTCATTCTCGGAGCACACACCTATGCGGTGGCATACGAGATTCATAAATTAACCATCAACAAATTACAATCAAGGTTAAGCGACATAGCGAAGAGGCAAAGCCTAATCGGGAGTCCGAATTTGTAAATTTATGGCTATTCAACTCCATTAATCGGCAGCCACAAAATCAATGTTCTGAATTGGCCTTACTATCACAAATCTTTCTAAGAAATGAAGCCATTAATGCTCACATGACCTGAGTCTCCAGATAGAATAGCAGATGCAGTCGCCTAGCTAAATAGCTGAAATGAAGTAGAGATGATACTAATACACATCTGTGTGCAGCCTATGTACTCCCAGAGCCAATAAATTTAAGATCTCACCGAATAGGGGTCATCAAACACTAATCAACAGGTGTACCGCCTTACACTCCCTTACAAATTATTTCTCAAAGTCAACAAGACAAGCCTGGCCATTCAAGAACCTCAGCTAAAACCACATGATGAAATTTATAGTAAGAGAAGGAAGACCGAGAACTCTTCGTCGACTACTTCATAAAGAAATCCAAGAAGTCGATACCGCACAACTGAGAAAGCATTATATGCTTATGTCGGCAATACCAGATCGTAGATCCTTCAAGCAGGCCTTGAAAGAAGAAGCCAACAGTAATCGGAAATCCATCGCGACTTTGGCGCACACCAATCAGTTAAATGGCTTTCAAAATTAAAAGAATTGGATCTATTGGCCGCCTATAAAAGATTGTATCAATCACGCCAAGAGATGCCATGAATGCCGTCCATGGTAACATAATTCATCGCCTCCAAAGTTGCATCCAACGATAGCATCTCGCCGCTCGAGACATGTAATTGGACCAATCGATCCGCCATCATCATGACCGCTTCATCTTAGCAAACATTATTTCTCCAAGGGTCAAGTCGCACCATTTAAAGTAACAACAAGTAACAACTTCTTTACCACAATATTGTTTATGATCGTACGAATCATTTCAACATTAATCCTTCAAAAGTAAAAGTTTATAAATTTGTCGATCAAGAAGATTGATCGCCAATTTATAATCAGACAAATGGTGGCATTTAATAAAACACACTAGTCAAAGTTTAGAAAATTCTCACAAGAAATAAAAGGAGTGGCATACCAAACTTGTATTATGGGCTGCAAATTACAAAACTACAAAGTTTAATGCACTAAGATGTAAAAAGAATGCCACCTTACCGAAAGAAATTATTCAACAAAAAATCTTACCCAAGATGAATTCACGGATGAAGAGCTGAGTGACGATGAAGCTCAGAAAATGTAGAGATCGCGATCAGATTCATCATACAAGACGCCGAGCAAAGGAGAGGAATTTCCAAAGACCAATCATCCCTCATGCAAACTGGTAAATTTGAACTAGGGACCTTTTGTTACAAGAGATCAACGAGGAGCTATCTTCAAAGAAGAATTGCCGCCAATCAACGGCCGATGAAGAATATTACACTAAAGATGATGACAAATCTGATTAAAAATCCTTATCCAAACACTTATGAAAATTTTCATAAATCTCGAACACAAGAACATTTAAAATAATGAAAATCTTAAGGCATTTTTTTAAAAAATTTTATAAGAAAGAGATGCCCCGACAAGACTATCATTTCTTTTGGAATCGTCAGTTTAGATCCCTACATCATACTCAAAATTATATTCAAACGCAGTTTCATGAAATTCTCTTGTCACAAAACGATTCAAAATAATGAAAATCTTACAGGGCATTTTTTTAAAAAAAGTTTTATAAGAAATATGCACAAGACAGATTTCTTTCTTTGTGACATCGTTAGAGATCTACACATAAAATTATGTATTCAAATCTCAAGTTTTCATTGGAAATTCTCAACAGAACATTTCCAAAATAAATAAAAAATCCGTTGGGGGCATTTTTTAAAAGTTTTATAAGAAAGTATCGCCCTCGATAAGACAGGGCCTTTCGCTGGTCGCGGCTCGAAGATCCCCAAGATACAAAATTACGATTCAACTCAGTTTAAAGTTTTATGACCACGAAAATTATCAAGAACTTCAATAAACCAAGGATACATTTTCCATCCCACATCAAGTGTTCGGAATTCGACTCAACAAAATAGAAAGAGATCCCCATCTTCAGTTGGGATAAAATCCTTCATCAATGCTCGTCATAAAAAGGGTATAAGTATTCAACCGAATCGACAGATGCATCAACACGCCACAGCTAAAGAAGTGATCCTCCTTCACTCAAAGACAAGAGCATAAATCAAATCTCCAACTTGGTGAGTTCAAAGAAATTATCCCTATTGGTCGTGGTCATCTTTCAAAATTCTACAACAAACAAAAGATATCCTAAGGCACTGGGCCGAAGTTTGGAATCAAACACAAACGTAAAATCTCAACTCTTCAATAAGTCTATCAAAGCAGAAAAGATCAAGGAAATTCTTCAAGTCCAATAAAGCAAAAAAGCGAGGAGAAGAAGTATCCCATGTTCAACATCTAAATGTCAACAAGTATCAAGAGGTTCATTACATGTGCAAAGACTGATGACTCGCCATTGATCCAACACAAGCTCGAGAGTCGTCGCGATTATCCTTCACAAGCGCAAGGTAGCGAAGTACGCACCGCAAAATCTCAGAGATAATTCCATTCCATCAAATCCACAAGCATGAAGCTGTGATAAAGGAGGCACAAGATATCAATCCTCGAGATGAAATTCAACAAGTCACCAAAACAAAGCACGACCAAGATATTTCTATCTCATCAACTCATCAAGTCCGAAGGCATAAAGTGACAGAGGAAAATAAAATCCCAAATCCTCGAGATGAAATTCAACAAGTCCACAAAGCACAAAGCAAGACCAAGACATTTCTATCAACTCATCAAGTCCACCAAGGCACAAAGCAGGAGGAAAATACAAATCCCAAAGTTCGAGATGAAATCTTCAACAAGTCCAAAAAGCAAAAGACGATCGAGACATTTCATCTCATCACATCAAGTCCATCACAAAGCCAGGAGGAAATCAAAATCCTAAAAGTTCGAGATGAAATTTTCAACAAGTACAAAAGACAAAAGCAGGACCAAAGACATTTCTATCTCATCAACTCTCATCGCATTAAGCCGAGGAAAATGCAAATAAAGTTCGAGTGAAGTCTTCAACAAGTCCACAAAGCACAAAGCACAGGAAGACATTTCTATCTCATCAACTCCATCAACTGTAAAAGCGACAGAGGAAAATGAAATCCCAAATTCGAGATGAAATCTTCAACAAGTCACAAAGCATAAAAGCACAGACCAGGATTCTCATCTCACCGACTCCATCAAGTCCACCGGCACAAAGCTGACAGAGGAAAATACAATTTCAAATTTCAAGATGAAATCTTCAACAAGTCACAAAGCACAAAGCATGTGGACAAGATGTTCATCTCAAAGAAATCATCAACTCCATCAAATCCGCTAAGCACAAAGTCGACAAGAAAAAAATATAAATTTCACCTCGAGGAAGTCTTCAACAAGTCCCAAGAAAGACAAACATAATAAAGATGCACCAAATTCTTCGACAAGTTGATGATGACAAGTCAAAGCTCTCTTCATCTAGTCCATCAAGCACAAAGCATTGACTAATGACAACAAATCCGGTTCAACGAAGCTATCGACCGTGAAATACAAATGCTTTGCCAACCCGAGTTATACCCACTTCTATCAAAGGGCAACGATCGTATTATCAAGTTGTTGAAATTACAACTTCGGACATCCAAGCAAATCTGGAGATCCGCAATTCGGTAATAACAAACACCCCGCCCATCCATATGTTTGTTGCATTTGACCTACAACCATGTGTCAAATTAAATAAATAAGGTGGATTTTAAAATCCCTTAAATCGATCGAACCGATCAAATTCGTTTTAATTACATTCGACGCCGCAATGCGTCGAAAATATTAAATGAATTAATCGTAAAAAATTTGAATCAATTAAGGATCGATATAATTAAAATCAAATTATCGAAATTGTGCGATATCGGTCGAGAAGCCTCGACGACGCCTAAACGACCTCCGCTCATAACGCTGTCGCCAAATGTCAAAACCTATCAAACGACACCTTCCGCCGAATCGCAAAGTATGCGCGAGGGTCGATTAATTTAAGCCGACGACAATTAGACTTGAATTTTCTTTCTTCGACGCCGACATTATTTAAACGACATCCGATCAAATTGATCGCCATTGTGTTCGACAATAAACAACTTAAATTGACACCCATATTGTTGGTTTGTCAAAATAATAAAATCATAATTAAAATGATTAATTAAATGAACCGCTAATTATCTCTTAATCACGCTTAATTCCTTACCTAATCCCGCCGCTTCACTCAACCATCGAGATGCCAACTAAGCCTAAACAAAAAGGGGGATTTTCTCTGGCAAACGATTCTCGGACTCATTTTCACGATCCTTTGCTTCCTCGCTTTCTCTCGCGAAGTTCCCTTTGACGCCTTCCTGACTTCTCAAGATCTTTCCTCCTCTTCGGCTGCTCAGAGCTTTTCTCCTTTCAGATCCTCTCTTCGATTCTCCGTTTCTTCCCTTAGACGCATCGAGATTTTTTCCACTGAAGTTCTCTTTCGAGACTCTGACTTTGTCGATATTTTGAACTTCATTCGCTTTGTTTTTCTCAGAACATGCTTCGATTCTCCTTTCTTGGCTTTCAGAGATGGCTAGATCTCCTTGACTCTATTCTCCCAGAGCTCAGAACTCTGTCTTTTCCTCCTTGGTGCTTTTTCTCAGAAGACGAAGCTCTTCCTGCTGGCTTCTAGAACGATGAGGAGATTCTCTTTCTTCTCCTTCTATCGACGACGACTCTCCTTTCTAAAACTCCTCCTTCTCCTCTTTAGTAAATCGACACCTGTTGTTTTCTCTAACCCCAGTTTTTAATTTTGATTTCTTTGAAATTATTTTCAAACATGTTATCCTTATGATGATTATGCTAAGAGTTTCCTTTTGGATTTGATGATGTATGGCAAATCTCATTTCTTATTATCTTTATTCATGACGAGGTGTTTAGCCTACTAAAATTGTTTGATGATGTATGGCCCAATGTTGTCATACATCTCTTGGATAGCTTATAATTATATTTTTGAATGATTATACCTAAAGAAACCAAAGCGATTTGTTTCGAATGTGGTGGGTTTTGAAATCATTTCTACGAGAGGAAATAATTAATTTGTTTTATTGCCATTCTGAAATGGGTGTGGGAAATTGGAATTCATGTCTACAAGATGGGGAAAGCTATTAATTTATCTACGATTTATCTCTAAATCAAGTGGAAGTTGTATGTTTCATTAGTTAGTAAGTATGTTGCTATGAAAAAAGATATTCAAAAATTTAAATGGTTTTAGCCAAGAGGAAAGATCATTTTTGTTGTTCAAAGGCAGAGAATATCTTATGAAAATCTTCAACATTCTGAAATTTTCTTTACAAAGGAAAATGAATTAATTTGTTGTAATGGGTGTGCATGCTGAAATTGTTTTTTTTTTACCTAAGGGAACTAACGATTTGTTATTTAATGGGCATAAGCATCTGAAAGTATTTTTTTATGGGGAAAACTATTTGTTATCTATAAGAATGATTTGTGAAATTTCTTTATCTAGAAGGAATTGCATTGTTTATAGAGTGATGGTGCTTCTTATGGAAACCACCTTTATCAAGGGGAATGTTTAAAATACTATCTATGAAATCAGCTAATATATTATTTGATGAATATGCTAAACTTTCTTATCTAAGGAAAATCAATTATTTTCGCCATGAGATATGATTATTCTCCCATGAATTTCATTTCTACTTTGATTCAATTTATTCATATAAAGGGAATTATATGTATATCACGCTCTTCATACGCAAGTCAAATAAATTAAACGAGGATTGTATACCATTTCATATTATCTATTTAAATATTCTTGATACTTATGATATGCGATCATATTAACATGAATTTCATTTACCAAGTTCACGACATGACTCCACACGCTTACAAGGCGTTTGGGCCTTCATGAACCCCGCGGGAGAGTCGGAGGTGGAACTTAAAAGCCTGGAGATAAGGATTCAAAATAAAGATATTATAACATCATGCACGCTTCTTTGCATGTGGTATAATACCGAGGTCACGACACCATAACGCCTTCGAAGGCACCTCAAACTCTTGTTTGACGACGAGCCAAATAAAAATAAAAAAAGGGGAAAGGTAAAAAAAAAAAAAAAAAAATGTTTATATATTTTTATGTGCATATGCTTTATGTTTCTAACTCACTTTTCATCATAATATACGCAACAAATCACGCTATTGACGATGTTGAATCTTTCTAACCCCTTTCACGCTTAACAGCAGTGAAGAATGAATAAATGCATGCTGGTACGTATTTATCACGTTCTCAATAATCCACTTAAATTGATATACGCTATGACATGCTTAAAAGCTTAAATACATGTTTAACATGTTATCTTTACCCATACTCCATTTTCACATCGATCAACACACGACATAAAAAAAAGGGATAAGGGGAAGACATACATGAAATGAAATACACGACATCCATCATAAAAAATACCAAAAAAAAAAATAAAAATTACTAAAAAGGATAGTTAAAAAACTTACAAATCTTTATGACAACTTATCTTTACAATTGAGATAAACTTGGATCGAGAGAAGAAAGAAAAGAGATGTATTCAGGATTTATAGGAATTCCTCTTATTTATGATTTTTTCCCTCTTTCATCTATTGATCATCTCACATGGCCTTATAAATCAGACGCTAACTATCATGCTGATTATTATTCAGCGCATACACGGACATATGACGCCTGCATCCTTATCCCTTCTTTTGAAAAGGAAAGAAAGTCTTATACCCTTAATAAATTTAATGAGTGTGTCCCCACTACATGATCAGATACAGGAGGTGATTTTAATTAATCCACTTTAAATGAAATAGACAACTATTCATATTTTATATTCCCTTCCCTCAAGAGAAATAAATGACAGATATATATATTTAAATCAATTATTTTCATCTTTATGACCGGATTAACATAAAGAGAAATGTATTAAACAAATCAAATCAGTATTTCTATTACTTTACTTGATCATCATATTTACTAAATCAATTATTTTCACCCCTTATGCTACTGATTAGACATGGACATGGCAAGTTAGATAAAAATAAAGAACATAATTATATCTTCCTGCCTTTGACCGTCCCGTTAACAAAACCCAAAATGTATATATTAAAAATTTAAGCAAAATCAACATATATTTCAACTAGACATTCAATGTCCATACAACATTTTAAAAGAATGATATCAGACAGATGTATTTCTAAACACAGTGACATATGCAAAAAGATAAATATAAAAGAACGATACTACATCTTCCGGCTTGACCTCCCAAGTTAACAAAACCTAAAATCCCATATCAAAACTCATTGATTACAATCATGTCAAATACAAGAACAAATGCTACACTTCCGCTTGTCTTCTGACCGTCCGTTAACAAAACTCAAAATCAAAATTGACATCTTTCAACATTACATCTTAATGTCCATGCAATTTTCAAAGAACGATATTCATGTATGGGTAAATACTAAGTCAAATACAAAAAGACAGATTATATCATCCCGGCTTGGTCTTCTGACCGTCCCGTTAACAAAACCTAAAAATTGATATTATAAGAATTTCAAATTAATAATATCCGGTAGTTAATCATATAATACAAGATAACCAACTAACATAGCTTCTAAAATTCAAATTCTCGGAAGAAAAGTCCCAAACCCGATCCTCTATGTTCAAACTAGAGGACAAGGTTTAAGGATTATACTTCGAGATAATGAAGACCATCCTCAGAACCTGACAGAAGAGACAAGTCTATCAATTAATATTAACCCTGTGATCGAAGGGTAATTATAATTAAAATTTCAATGATAAATGATCATATATATTCAAATCTAAAATCAATCATAAAATGATCAAAATTCAAAGAAAATAACAAAAAAAAAAAAATAAAAAAAATGAAATGAATTATTTAAATTAAACTAAAATAAAAATAAAAATAAAATAAATTAATCCACCCTCCGAATTTGTCTTCTGTGACAAATTAAGAAAACTTTGTCACAAAGAAATGTCAAATTAAATACATAACTACCTTTCACACTCAAATATTCCTAAAGTAGCGACGCTGTCCTCTGTCTCATGCGTGATGCATGACCACATAAATGGTTAATGCACTGAGCCCTTCCGACCGATTCACGCTGATATGGCACCACTAAACTACCGCACCAGATGTTCAACCGCTTGACCGTGAAATGTAATGATTTGGGCAAAAAGCTATGTTTAAGGTTGACTTATATTTGTCCCCTTAGACAAACTCAGTGTCTACACCTGACGACGTAACCCATGTCGACAAGGATCCTTCACTCGAATACCTCCTCCGACTAAGCGGACCACGCGGGATGACTAACCATGGATCTTGACGCGGCCACATCGCTCCCCACAAAAGTTTTAAGTTAAAATAATAAATTTCATAAGTTCTAAACTCCACTCATCGCAATTATATACTGCTCTTAACGATTTATCGACTAGCCTTTAATCAAAGTGCTCTCTCAAGACGAGTAATTAGCCATGCTATAAAACCCGAACCAGATATAAAAAAGTTCTCACCAAATGAGAACGAAATGTCTTATCTACTATTCATCTGCCTTCTGAAATTATCACCGACACTTAAACAACTCTTTCCTTTTTTATCGAAAGATGTCGGTGGCGAATTTTCGGATCCCACAACCTCTCAACAAATGTATGGCATTCATAGTAAACCTACCCTACATGAAATCAAATTGATTATGAGGAACTTTTATATCACGTTGTAACCAATGTTCAATTACCCTCTCTCCCATGATTTTAATGTATAACACATTAACTTAATTTCTCTATAATTTGCACACTCTTGTGCATCACCTTTATTCTTAAAAATATGATAAATAAACTCTTTCTCCACTCATCAAACATCTTTTTAGTCTTTAAAATAATATTAAAAAAATTAATAAGCCAAAAAATTCCTTAATCTCCAAAGCATTTCCACACTTCTATTGGAATATCATCAACTCCTATTATTTTTTCATATTTCATTTTCTTTAAAGTCTCTTTAACTTTAGTTTTACTAATATAATGATAAAAATAAAATTCTCTTTTTCATTAAGGTTGTTAATTTCAACATACTCTTACGATCTTCATTGAAAAAATTTATCAAAATATTTCATCCACCTATGTTCAATATCTTTTTTTTTAAAAAAAAACACTTTATATTTTTCATTCTTAATGCACTTTACTTGAACTAAATTTTTACTTATTCTATCTTCTTGTTTGGCTAACTTATACATAAATCTTTCACTCTCTTTAGCATCTAACTAAAAACTAAATTCTTTATATCACATATTATTTTTTTAGAATTCTCACATGCTACATTATATCTTTCTCAATTCTCCAAACTTTTACATCTAACAATTTTTCATAACAAAGCTTCTTATTTTTGATCTTTTCTTGCACATTTTCACTCTACCACCAACTATTTTTTATTAAAAGAATTTTTTTTTCATTCTCCAAACACATTTTTTGCAACTTGTTTAATCTCACTTGCAACATTATCTCACGTAGCTTTAACTTGCTCATAAACATCTCAAATCCTAAAATCTGTTACTTAAATATATATATATATATATATATATATATATATATATATATATATATATATATATATATATATATATAAGTACTCGCATTTAATCCTAAAATAATATTTTAATTTTCATCTTCTTCTTAAATCTAAACCAGTAATCATTGTTGGGTACTTAAACAACCACCCAGAATGACCTACAATCTAAACGATCTATTTTTTTTATCAGAAAATAATCAAATTATATATTACTATATCCATTCTTATAAGTGATAATATGCTCATCTATTTTCTTAAATAAAATATTAACAATTACAAAATCATAAATTAAAACAAAATCTAATATGATTATTTCATCTTCATTAGTCATTGTAAATACATAGCTACCATGAATACTTTTCAAAAATTTTACCACTCTACCAATATGTCCATTTAAATTTTCTCCAATAAATACTTTTTATTTAAGCAATATCCTTTATATTAATCCCTCAAAATCATTCCAAAAATTTTACTTTTGAGCACATATTCAAACCTACTTGAAAAGTATAAACACTTATAATATTAAGAATCTTAGTATCAACGATAATCTTTAAAACTATAATTTTATCTTCAATCTTATTAATTTCCACAATATTATCCTTCAAACTCTTATCTATAATCACGTTTATACCATTTCTAGTATGATTCCTACTAGAACATCAGAGTTTCAAACCTAAACAATTGATTTCTTTAGTCTTCTCTCCAACCCATTTAGTTTCTTGAATATATAAGATATTTATCTTCTTATAAAATATAGTATCTATTAATTTTGTTAATTTACCCATAAGAGTATCTATATTTTAAGTTTATATCTTAATTTTAGTATCATGGATTAACTTCTTTGCTAGCATCCATCCATAATGTGAGAATTTTGCTTATTTGACATTGCACTAGGCATCGATGTAGTGGTTCTTGTACACTTTTCACTGTATTTAGGCTATACAATGTGTCGATTCCAAAAAACGCCCTAAGAATTCATGTCACAATTTATTAACCAATTTTTACACTGGCTATCGACTACCTAACGCAACCCTCCACTTTTCTCATCCTAAACTTAAGAGTTGACAAAGGTAGTGTTTCCAACACAAAAAATAGAAGGGATTTAAAATAAAGTAGTTAGATCTACTCATCAATAAATTATGCTAACCCACAAAAAGGCCTTATATCTCTCCCACCTTATCATGCCCTTCCCAAATTGTTTTCCCTTCACTCTTCTTTATATCACAACCATCATCACACACAAACATCCCCTCTAAATAAACATGAAACTTTATCATCGATTAATATAGATTGGCTCAGTTCACACATTTTGGAGTGCGCACAAATTGGACTGCACAATCCAAAAAATCAAACAAAAAATGTAAATAAGTACTAACACAACAATAGAGCTAGCGATCAAAATGTTACAGAACAATAAACAGAAAACATGTTGGGATCTAGCCAATTACACGTAATAAAATTCTCACAGTAACATATACATTATAAAAAGAGGGGGAAGTAATTGATTTCACAAATTAGATGCACTATTTTACATTATTTAAAAAGGCATTCGAGACATATGCCTCGAGGCGAGTCTCGAATTGAGGCACACTCAGTCCAGTGAGGCTTACACCTTTTCAAGTGAGGTGTACGTCTAGAGGAGGTGCCTCACTTTATTTTTTATAAATAATAATTATAATTAATTTATTTATAAATTATTATACCTATTTGTTCATTTATCTCACCATCTTAATGAGTTAGAATCTTAATTTTGAGTGATCTACTCTCTCAATTTATGGAAGTCAATATTACTTTTATTTTTCAAGCAGCACGAGCCAAAATCTCTAGACAATGATACACCTCCAAGAAGCACAAACTAGATTAATATCACTATTTTCCTCCATATTTTTAATTTATTATTTTATTTAAAATTATATTAAGTATATTGTTAACTGTTATAGAGAATAAGAAGGAAGTTGCAATAATTTAATAAGATTTTGAATATGATGAAATATATTCTAAAAATGATAGTTACATATAATAATTTTTCTAAAAATAATAAAGTTATTATATTACTGTAAATCTCGATTCTCATGATGCATTTAAATTTTAAGTGAGTGCTTACATGAAATCTTATTTCAATTTATGTTTTGTATTAACATTTGAATTACGATTTTTTATTTATGTCTTTATAATAATTAACTAGGTAAATATATTGATAGTTTGTCATTTTTCTAATTTATTTTTATTTTATGAATTTTTTATTTCTTTATTTCAAGTCTTACACCTCGTCTCACTATGACAAAACGTCTTAGTTCCCAATTTCGACTTTTTAAAACATTACTATTTTGTATTTTTTTATGAAAAGGTAAACCAGTTGATTTGCATTAAAGGTAAACTATTCTTTGCATGAGACAAAACACGAATAGAGCTAATGCAATACAAAGACATTAAGAAGTTTGAGATAGCTTTCTTGTTGTTTTGTTTTTCAGAAAGTAATTACCACTACATTTAACTACCAGCTTTCTGACTGCTTTTCAAAAAATTTTACGGTGAAAAACAACTTTTGAGAACCATGGCTATCAAAGTGTGGTGGCTGTCACAAAATTAATTTTGAATTTTTGTTTTAAAGAAAACATTTATAAACCCATATCAACTTTCTAAGTATTTTCCCCACAATAACTTTACAATTATCTTTACAAAAAACTCTAGTTCATCAACGGACCCTAACTGATAAAATGATAGGTTGAAACAATATTGGTTGCCAAATAAGAATGTACTTCAAAAATAAAAGCAAGCAAACCAAAAGTTGCTTCAAATTGTAAGGCTAAACGCTATACACTTCTCTCACCAAAAAAATATAAGTTGTAAAATTCAAATTGTTTTATCGTCTAAAATCAATATATTCTTAAGAAAATCAGAAGTTTTAAAGATCCATATCATCCTTCATCAACTGTCAAAAACTCTATCATTCTTAATAAATAAATAAATATCTATCAAGGCATTGAAAAAAGACAATTGATAATTAATGAAAAAATTTTGTATCAGAAATCCTAAATCCTAGCCAAAAATTGACCAGGATGGGCATTGTAGCCTACATATCTTATTTAAGATAAGTGCAATTTATAAGTAGTTTATATTGCACTCATCTCAAAGAAAATCTATTACACTCATCTCAGAGCAAATCCAAGCAGTTTAAGATGCACTTGACCAAATTTTTTTCATAATCAATTATGCAATAATTCACCAAAACAAATTCAAAAACTAAAATCAATAATAATTATCCATTAAAATATACTACTTGGGGTCACATGGGGTCAAAGAGATGACTTCATTGTAATATACTAATATCATTTGAGTGAATCTAATACAAATAAGATCCAATTGCATCAATATCTGCCATGGCACCAAACATGACTTCAAGAAATATTACATTTATCTTTCATGTAATAATAGGGCATTACGAGAGAAGCTTAGAGCCTTTTAATACATTACAACCTATCCCTCATATCTACAAATAAAAACAGCCACATAAACGTGAAGACTAATGATAATTATGATAATTGCTTACTTCTTTTAGCCTTCTCAACCCTTCCCACTCTCTATCCTCATCACTCATCCAATAGCACCATTCCCCTCTATTATTTCCCCTCTTATCATCCTCTCACTCTCCTCCCTCCTCTATACCAACTCTCCCACCTCAAAACTGAGCTCTCCTAGAATTACACCCAAATAGCTCCTCAAGCACTCAAAAGGCTACATATGTCTTCCCACCTACCAAGCAACTACCACCATCATCCCCATTCACAGAGTAATAATTTTGTTCAAGAAAGTGAAGATCGGATCCTACTCTTCATCCCTGCTCAACATCATCGGCATCAAAGTGATATAAGAGAAACATCATTTGGTGATCAAGGTTTAACTTTGATCCATCCTTCCTCACCTTTGTAATGCCATTGAGTGGTTTGGTTTGATACTCCACAAAGAGCTCAACAAATGATCTAAATAAATGTTTGTCAGATATTAAGTTTTAAACCTCTCTTGCTAACTCAATGTTCATACTATTTTTAAGTGGCATGAATTGGTGTGTCAGTAAGGCCATTATTTGAAGTTACAAGCAACCATGTTTCAATCTAACTATGCATTGTTACAGCTCGCAAGTATGCCATCAAGCTGATTTTCAGTGCTATGCCTTTTTTTAAAAATGCATCATATTTCATCCAACAGCTCACATATTATTTTTCTGTAATTAGTTTCCCTGCTCTGTTTGCTTTTTATAGAACCTCTTGTTGCTTGTTTGATCAATCTTAACAACCTACCTAATTTTGTTTCCTCACATATCGCTTCTGTTCACTTGTCTGATATCCATGCAATATGTTGTCTTTGTTTCCTGATTCTTGAATATCACTTACAACTCATAATTTGCTACATCGCCTGCACTTGCACTCAACTACTTCGCACACCCTTCATGTCTTCCTCCAAACTAAAACTTTACATTGTTGCTTGATGTTGCACAACATATTGTCAGCTACTCTGTTTACTACTTACTACATGTTGAATAGATTGATGGTTGTTGTTTGTGCAACCAACTTGCTGCTATTGCTAAAATTGTTAAATTATCTAAATTGATTTTTTTCACTAGCGCCTCACAACTACTCAACTTCTCCACAACTCTCTTTCAAACAACCTACTCATCCAACACTCACAGCCCTCCTACAACTCATAATTAACTTTCGCCAACAAAGCATGCTTCTAATGAGTTTTATGCTTTTGTGGCAAGAAGAATTTAACTTTCTTTTGCTAATTAAGTTTATCTTTTCAATTGATCATATGAATGTAGAACTACCTAGAGACCTCAACAACAGAAATACAGCAACAATTGTGAAAGTTCCCCAATCCCTTGACAACCTTGTTTATTCATTTGTCTTAATTTTGGGTAATCATCATTGTTGATATAGTTTTATTCGTATTTCTCTTTAGAGGCAATTCAAAACAGTATCAAAGAGTTGCTCGAGTCACTAAAGCTCCCTTATGGTCACAAGAGCCCCTACTCAATTTAGAATTAAAACGTACACAACTTTCCTCTTCAAAGCTTATTAGACATCAACGCTAACCACCAAAACAAGCAATTATGATACTAATATGAATTTAGATGCATTAACTTAACCTTTCATCCTTCTCTTGGAAAAATGCTTATTGCTGTACATTAATTTCTTAATTCTTATCAAATTCTAGTTGAATATACTTTTTTTTAGCTAAATGGATAGTTTACCCCTTAAATTATTTAACCAAGAATCAAGAAAAAAAAAAAACCCTAACACTTCATCCACCCCATGCAACGACACGCTCTGCAATCTCATCCTCTCTCCCAGATCTTTCACCCCCTCAACCCACCACACCACTCCACTGTTGACGACGGCTGAGAGTTATGCCCACTAACAAGGTAATATTTATCTTCAAAATCGTAATTAACATCTTATTTTTTAGAATGGAAAATATTTTTTTTAATAATAAGTAAATTTATCGATTCAAATTTGTATGTTTCAAAAGTGATGAAACACAATGCATTACATTGTAAGTGACAAAAAGTGAGCCCGAAAACATGTCAATGTTTTTTTAACTTTATTTATTTTAAATGAAAAAAAAAAATTAGTTATTCAATATTTTATAGAATTTTAAATGTATATTAATTTCTAATAAATTTATCAAATCATATTAAATGTATATTAGTTATTCAATATCATATTTTCTAATATTTTATAAAATTTTGAATGTTTTCTAATAAATCATTATCTTTCTGGATATATTTATTAGTATGTTTTGTAGCTCTTTAATAGAATTTATTTAGATTATAAATGTTAATGCATTGTAGTCTTATTTGAGTATAAATATTTATATCAGATCAGCTTGGTTAGGAATTTTTGATTATTTGATAATGGATTGATATTATCTAGATATAAAATTTTATGTTGAAATTATGTATTATCTATTTTATATAATAAATTTGATCACTCTAAAAAAAACTGATTAAGCCTCTGATACCAACATAAGTATTCCACTATCACATTATATGCATACATTCTAAATAATTACATAAACTCCTGCTCAACATTGTCATTCTAATATAATTAGTATAGGACTAGTTGAATATATTTTATTGTATTTACTTCTTGCAGACACTCAACATAATGTGCCTCTTTTTTTTGTCGTTCCTTGTTTTCTTTGATTAGCCTCACATTATTGAATTGTCATGTCACTTGCTTTATTTCATTAGTCTCGGACAAAAACACATCATGTAACCTCAAAAAATTATTGAATTAATGTCGGGTATTGATCTAGTTCAAAGTAAATCTAAATAAAAGGCTCTTAAGTTAGATGCTGAAGAATCTATGCTTTCACATCTAGGGGTGTAAACGAGTCGAAGAAATGAGCAACCATCGTTCGTTTCCGTTGAAAATTATTTCGTGCCTGTTCAAACGAAATTTCACTTACGTTTCCGAATTGTTTGAAATCATAAGCTCAAACGGCATGAAATGCAATAATTAAAAATCTATAAGAGGGATCAACTCAGCCAATCATAACAAAAAAACTTTAACCACAAGTCTGCGTAAATGATATATATATATATATATATATATATATATATATATATATATATATATATATATATATATATATATATATATATATATATATATATATTATAAATATAAATATAATAATAATAATAATATAATTTTTATCTCGAAGCTAATCGAGTCGACACGTCTAACAAAGAATTGTCATGTCGCCGCTTATAAATCGAAAATGTTGTCGTGTCGACTCGCTAACAATGAATGAGTCGGCTATAATAACGAGCTTTATTCACATCTCTCAATGCATGCATAACAAAAGATGAAGTTTTTAAAATAAAATAAAATTTTGAATCCCTCTGCCACTAGATCCACACCCATTTTTTGAGAACCCGATGACAAAAGATGCAAGTAAAGGTACCTCCCACAATGCAAATTTCATTGATTCCATCTCAACATTACAATGGTCAAGTAACCACATCACAACTCCATGCCATGACCACCACACCACACTGCTTTTGGTAAGCATTATAATGACGTTATGGCTACTAACACACTCCCCACCACCACAACCATTACCCAACACATTGAATAACCAAACATAGACCCATTCCTAAATCAGGCACCCCTCACTACCCCACCATGCACCTCAATATAAACTCTTTCCTTGCAAACAGTCACCATACCACCAATAAATCACCATCAGCCTTATAAAAGCAACCCACATGATTCATCATGATAAATCCAGACCCACTATATAATACTCACGACATGCCATCCTCGGTTACCTTTGAACTCAATGATGAATTTGTAGAGTCAATATGTCTAGCAATAAGTATGTCATGGCCAATTGAAGTTTGCAAGTTCTGCCAAAAGCTTCTAATGCATTATTGCTAAAATCAAATGAAATATGCATGCGTTTAAGCCAAAATATATCTACACCTGCCATAAACATCTAGACAATTCCACAACCTTTGCAACCTATGCCACTACCTAGCTCAAGACTTTGAAGAACTTCTCACAAGGTGTATAACCTTAATGAACCCAAAAATGTCATCATGAACAAGTTGGTGGATGACCTGCACGTTGTCATCGAAATTAAAGTTGACCCTTCCAAGCCCTCCACTATGAAAGATGCTTACAATCACACCCTAAAATTTTAAAAAATATCAACATTACAAGGTCATCTAAAATAGGTTCACCTTAAGGGACCCCACTCAAACTTCAAGTGTCTAAAAACCAACCTACACACTACCCCTAAAGATGCCACTAAGGCCCCTCCACCTAGGACACATCAACTCCCACCCACCCTTGATCAAACATTCTTGCTCCCAATACTCGTATCCAAACCATGATATTGACAGGCCCCTTCATCTGCTATAAGTGTTACCCACATAATCATATGATAAGTCAATGCTCCACCATGCCTTAATTTTCACAACTAAGCATAAAGCCTATCCAACTGACATCTACAAAGATGGTGATTATAATGATCATATTTTGGTGGATGATTATTTTTCTTCTGTTAATCCACATGAACAAATGATTGTTGTGGATTGCTCCCTACCATCATTGTTCATTAAGAAAAATTCAAACACAGGATATAACATATTTGCAAGTGTTGTAAGCTTGTGATTGATGGAGGTAATAATATAATTTCCATTCCAAGATGACATATCCCAAACCAACCTAACTCCAAATCCTTGTACACATCTATTTCACATCACATGGATTAACAAAACATATATCCTTAACACTAAATGATGTCTTACCCCTATCAACTACATTTCTACTCTAACATAAACAACTGTGATATTTTCCCCATAAATGTTACTCATATATTGCTAAGTAAGCCTATGATGCATGATCTAAACATTATTCACAATGAATGTTATAATAGTAATGTATATATTGAATTCCGTCCTTCCAATAAACCTCAAATCTTTCCTGATTACACACCCGACCATCATACAACCCACATGCCCTTATACAAATCATATGCCCTTAAGAATTTCCAAAGAAAAAAAAGTAGCAAAATAGTCATTATCCCTTCAAAGCAGCCAATCCTACTTGAGTTTTTGATTTGCTCAAGGATTTCCTAGACCTCATTGTGGAGGAACACTCAAACAAGTAACTTCCTATGAGAGACATTTAGTATATAATTTATCAAATTTGGTGTTCCGCACCACCCAATGTCATGCTATAGCATGAACCTTAAGAACACGTTGAACTCAAAGGGCTTCTCAAGAAAAAACTCCATTCATAAAAAATATAACCCCTATGTCATTCTAGCACCCCATAATATTAAAAAAAATGGTTTTGAATATGCCCCAATGATGAATGGAAAACCATAAGACACTTAACAGTCTTTATGAATGATTGATATGTGAATTGGCCTCTTCAACACCACTAACTTTTACGTACATTAACTAATTATTAAGGTCCAATATTAACCAATTCTTCATAATTTGCTTTGATAGAATCTTTATCTATTATACCACGAGGTTCAACACATTCACCACCTATGCCTTGCCTTAGACACACTTTGCATCGCCAAACTTTATATCAATGTAAAATCATTCCTTCAAGTTCAACCTAAGGTCACCTTCTAATGCTTTGTTATTTATTTTGATGGCATTTCAAGTGACCATCTTAAGGTAAAAGCCAATTGAGTCCATTATGATACTCTCAACTTCCACACTCTCGCCACATTCTACCAATTCTTCATAATTTGCTTTGATAGAATCTTTATCTATTATACTACGAAGTTCAACACATTCACCACCTATGCCTTGCCTTAGACACACTTTGCATTGCCAAACTTTATATCAATGTAAAATCATTCCTTCAAGTTCAACCTAAGGTCACCTTCTAATGCTTTGTTATTTATTTTGATAGCATTTCAAGTGACCATCGTAAGGTAAAAGCCAACTGAGTCCATTATGATACTCTCAACTTCCACACTCTCGCCACATTCTACAAATACTTCATCAACAAATTCAATGCTATCATAGTTCCTTTGACAAAAATCTTGTAAAAGGAGCATCTTTGGTCAACAAGGTGTTTCAATTAATTAATGTTGGAATAATTAAGCTATTTCGATTTTCTGACATTAGTCAATTTAGAAGTCACATATAGATCCTATGACATTGATATTAGTGGAATCCTCACTCAAGCTAACCTCCCAATTGCTTGCTTTAACAAAAAACCAAATGACATCAAACTACATTACTCCACCTACCACCAAAAATTATACGTTATTGAACAAGCACTTGTTGTTCATGATATTACCTATTATTGCAAGAATTCAATCCAATCATAAAGTTTTATAACACCTGCACTCCCACGTGTAACACAACACATAACAACAATCTAAGTTAGTCACTTCTCTACCAGAGTACATCTATGTAATCATGTTGTAGAAAACATGGTATTTGATGCACTTGGGTTAGTACATTCATTTTCAACTATTATTATTATTTAGCGTGCAGCTTCAATCAACTAAAATAAGACTATCCAATTTGCCCCAACTTACACAATACCTTCTACAAGTTTATAGGTGAAAGTCGTCCTCTTTCATCTAATTATCACCATCATGATGGTTATCTCTTCCAAGGCTAATTATTATGCATCCTCACACAATTTCCTCATTTCACTACTTGTACCTTGGTCAAGATGATAACATTGTCCTTACCAAAGTACAATTCTATTGACCATTATTGAATAAGGAAAGCATGGATTCTCAACCAATGTCGAACTTGCCATTTTGTTAAAATCAATAAGCAAACTACATAGGTGTTGCCCATTTGCCTGTTCCACACAACCACTAGGAAGACTTCAACATGTATATCATTCTTGGCTTTGCTAAGACCATAAGACTATAGTCATGGTTGATTAATTTTCCAATATTGATCATTTCCTACCATGTTAAAAAATAGTTAATGTTTTGCACATTGCAGTGCAATTCCTTTAGAATGATTTACCCTCTGTTATTTTTGCTAGGATGCTAGCTTTGTGGGGCATATTTGAAAAACACTTGGGAATTTTTTTCTGTATGAATATGAATTTTCATTCAAACTTCCACACATGAGTTGATGGTAAGGTTGAAGTTATAAATTGCAACCTTGCTAATCTCCTATAATGTCTCGGAGGTAAACATTTAAGCAGTTAAGCGCATGGGATTTGATACTTCTTGCTACAAAGATTGTTTGTAACAACTCAATCACCAAGACAACTATGAAATGTTTTACATATTTCACTCCAAATTGCCTTCATGCCTTACCACTCTATCCAAACCGGCATCATATTTCATTTAAAACTTCAAGATGATATGCCATGCCATGATGTTATGAAAAATGAAAAGTGCAAAAGAAAACACTCATTAAGAGTTATCGAGAATCATTTGAAGAAGATCATGTTCTCTTTGTATAAATTCTAAATGGCCCCCCCTTTAAAAACCTCCGTCGAAGTATAGTGCTCAAATAGTGACTTAGAGATAACAAGGAGCTAGATTGGTCCATGACACACTAGGCCTTGTTACTTCGTTCATAATAAGAACAACTATACAAAAGAACATGTCGTTTTAGATGGAAACAATGATGGCTTGCTCAAACCTATAGCAAGTTTACAAAATTTGATAGCTAAGACTCTGAAAGGAAACATGCAAAAATAAGAGCATGGAAGGGAATGGGAGTCTTTCAAATTCCAACTTTTGTTCGGACGTAGTTATCATTAACAACTCACCCTCTAATTCCTCTGCCTTCACTAACACCTTCAGCAGTTACCATTATATTTGGGCACATAATTTTCACATTGTCATCTCGACCTCAAAGCTCATAAATCATCTTTGAGCTCATCCTCTGCACCATCTCTGCGCCTAACTGTGGCTTTTCAGTTGACCCATGAGTTTTCATCTTATTATCACACATTTTATATGAAATATACTAATAAGGAGTCAAAGAAACTCAAGAGAATGCCCCTTCATAGTCCAGTTAACTCTGTAGTGCTCAGGCAGTGATCTGAGCATCAAAGGTTCTCCCTGAAGGCAAAAGTCTTAGGGTTGAGAGCTAATGTTATTATTTTGAGTTTATTGTATGCAGGTTGCTTTGCTTTGGAATGATATAACCTCAGACATTTTCCATAAATTTATAAGCTAACAGTGCTGACAGTCCTTTCATCGTATAAGATTAATTGCATGTTCTGCCATAGACGAGTCAATTATTTCAAGAAAACGGAAGCAACCAATTGCCCAACTAGAACACAATTTACATCGACGGACAAAAACCTAAATTTCTCGAATCAAATCAGAAAGTGGCATCAAAAAGACGAATAAAATAGTAAATGAATAAAATTAACATCCATGCGAACATGAAAGCTCCATCAGCAAAAAATAATAATATTAAACAAAAACCTCATTTAACTTCTCTATTGTAGCCAGGGCATTGGTCTGCTCCTTAGGTTTCCCAAAAAGCCTGTTCAACATGTTGGCTATCTTCTAACAATTGCGCTAAGGAAGGCAGCTCGCGAATTTACAATCTCTGCGAACCCTAGATGAAAGCTGTGATAGGTGTCCGAAAAGCAGACGTGAAAAGAGAAACTCTAACTGCAACTGATTATTAGAAAAAAAAAGTGGACGATGGAAGGGAAATCTGACTTCACATGTGCCCGAAATTAGAAAATATACCCGTTTGTTCTCTCTCTCTCTCTCTCTCTCTCCAATAGATTGAAGAGAAAATTAATTTTAGATGAAATTGATTTCACTATAATTTTTTTTGTTGAATAATTATCCTAAATTCTTTTTATTTTTTGGGGGGAAAAAATTTATAAATCAACCATCAAATATATGTATATTTATAATTTAATCACACTCTCTATTTTTTTAACTATCGAATTTATATATTTGCATATGTCATGATCAAATCTTTAAAAATTTTATAAAAATGAAAAATATGAGTTAACTTTTATTATGAATTTTAATATTTTAAAGTCAATTTGAAAAATTGAGATTGAAGATTATTAATTTGTAAATATAGAAGAATAAGGTGATTGTGACTTTATCAATATATATATATATATATAATAATTTAAGTTTCTCAATTATTTTTGTTTTTTATTTAATTTTGATGTGCTATGATATTAATTTTTGAATAAAATAAGATTTAAAATCATTATTTTATGCAGTTTTATATCTAATGTGACAATATATAAGTTTAGATTTTTTTTAAACCAAATTTATTTGTATAATTAAGCTCATTTATATAAACTCAAAATATTTTACAAGTTAATTGTTATTTTGAAATGAGCATTTTATATTAAAAAAATTAATCTTCACTTGGAATCTAGCCTTTGTTAAGAAGTCAACCTTTATTTGGAAATTAACCTCTATTAGAAAGTCAACATTTATTAGTAAGTCAACATTAATTAAAAATCAATTTTTTTCTAATTTTAATTAAATCAAATACAACCCAACATTATATATTCCTCGGTGGACAAATAATAAAATTTAAAATATTTTTGAAGTGATCGTACGAAACATAAAATGAGTTGAGATAATTTAGGTCATCCCAATTTTCTTATAAATAGAATTTTGTCTTCAATCTTTCATTTATTTATGCCCTCCAATGTTTTTGAATATTTCTTTAATTTATGATATGTGCTCAATATTCTTACTATTTATCACTCTTTCTTGACTCATGATTATGTGCTCAATTTTCTTATAAATAGTTTATCGTATTTTTAAATTATTATGTATTTGATGATATGCAGTGGCTGAGCTAGAAATTTATTTTAGGGTTTAGGGAAACCATTTCATCATACTTTAGATCGATATTAGCAGCTTAAAAATTTTTTAATTATAATATATTTATAAGAAAAAGATAGCATAGATATGAATAAAAAGCTCATAATTGATGATATATGCTATTCATATTTTAAAAAGTATTGGATAATTATATCGTTATTGATTTCATTCAGTACATCATTCTCAATATAAGTTACTAAATGATCATTCATTCATTTATCTCTAATTTTATTTCATTGTTTATATTTTTTATAATTTTTTTAGTAAAAAAAAAATTTGTAATTTGAAATAAGAAATAATATAAATTAGATTTTTTATGTTTCGATCATTTTCTCTATATGTATTTCAATGTATTTTAAAAATAAAAATTGTTTATCAAGTTGAATATCCAAAATATAAGTTTCTAATTAATTTTCATAATCATTAAATCTAATAATGTAAAATCATTTTGATAAAATCGTTCAATTTATAATATAAGTACAAAATATTTTTCTAATTCTAATGATAATATTATCTAATATGAAATTTAAATGAAAATTTACTTAAATATAATATTATATAAATAATGTTTACTTAAAATTTTAAAATTTTAAATTGTTTATTATCAATAGAAATATTATAAATGCCAAATAAAAATAATAAATAAATAGAGTTTTACTTTTTTTTTTAATAATCTTAATAAATAAATTCTAAAATTTTGGAGGGGACATAATATGAAATTTGTTTGGATGAAAGTAAAATTAAAAATAATACTATAATATCTCAAAATACAAATGAGGGCTTATTGAAAAGCTTAAACAGAGAAGAATAAGAAAAAAAAATAATATAAAAGCTCCAATTTCTATTAATTGAATTTAAGAGTAATTAGGATTTTAATAAAAAAAAGATATTTTCGAAGTTAACTTTTAATTACTTCTCTGATTGTCTTGAAAATTTTGGGGAACATTCCTGATGGCGTTCCCCATCTCCCATAACTATTTGAAGTTAATTTGATTGATTAATTAAAATATATGCTTTTAATCCTAAATCATTAATTAGCTTAATTAATTAATTTAAAATTTTAAAAAATAATTAATTAATTCTCTGATATTCAATCATGAATGATTAACAATAGAGAGCCTTTAGAAAAAATTTCAACTCTTTAATTATAATTAGTTTTGATATGACACTTATTAAACATTTAATTAATTAATTAATTCAATTAATCGATCTAGAACTAAAAAAAGTTATAATTAATTATTCATAATCCAAAAATTTATGAATGAATCATCCATGGGTTCATTTAGGTGTTACTTAGAGAATGAAATCAAAATTTTCAACTGATGTAATTATCTAATTATCAGAATTTTAGTTAATATAAATTAATCATTTTATATAAGCCTAAATGATTTAAAAATCATATTACTTATTTTTATTATCCTCATGCAGTTTTAGAAATTTTTGAAAATTTATGATGATAAAGTTGTATTTTTCAACTTTATTTGACTCCCAACGATGGCTGATAGAAAGGTACGGTTTGATTTTTGAAAGAAAAAAAATTATAAGCCCGATCGTAGCATTTTAAATAACATATTTTTCTGCAACACCTTCATCATTATTTTTCGAGATAGCTGCAGTTGTTCCAAACAGACCCTGAGTTTCCGACCTAAGCAAGAGCAATGCTCCTCAATTTAGTTGGATTTCAGCCTTCATGCAAAATCAACAGCTTGGGATAACGACCACACTGAATCCAACTCTAGCTCGTCTTGAATGGAATCTTTAAGTGCACCGATAAACCTCGCCACCCGCCGGTTTGTGGATTCATTCAAAGCCCTGAGGCTATAAAATTCCTCACGGTTCCTTAGCGTGAAGAGCTGCTCTGCTAAGTTGCAATAAGAGAAGGAATACAGAATACAGAATACAGAATAGGAGAACTATAATGGAGCATTGTTTGTGTATTGTATTAATCAACAGTACGCTAGGGTATGCATTTATACTGTTACAGAACATACATTCTGTTAGAGCTCTGATGGTAAGGATTTATAGGTGCAGAGATTGTAACAGATGGATGGTGGAGACTGGAGATAATGTTCATACAGGAGGTGGAGCAGGAAGGAGTTAGCTGTTGGTGTGCGGAGATTGGTTTAAGATATAACAGAACATCTGCTCATTACCAGTGTGGTGGGTAGGAAGGAAGTGTCCTTGAAGGAGTTGTTTCATGCAAAACCAGCTATGAACATTGCCATCATCGCCAGTTTGATTGCCGAATTCACAGATCTTCCCATTTTAAGATTCTGTATCTCTTCGCCTCGTCTCCACAGAGAATTGGTAGAACTCAGTAGAGAGTTCATCTATTCTCATCGATTGAATGTGTGATGTTTGGGGCTTGGGATGCCCAAAGGGTTCCCAGGTCTCGATCGCCATCATTGCCCGGCTGTTAGCTTGTTTCCGCCATTGCTTCCCAGCCGCCGCAGCTCCAATATCACTCAGCCGGTTTGGTGTTTTGGATTCCGAAAACTGGTTTAAAATCTTCCCGAAAACTATTTGTCTTTCTTTGAAAAAGTAAAACTTCATGAGATAAATTTAAAACTCAGTTCAAAACATATTCAAACGGGTATCAAAATTAAAAATTCAGGCTCTCAAAAGTAAAACGCACTAAAAAGCTCTCTCAAACGAAGCCTAACATAGGGTCTTAACCAAAGGATAAAAAAACAGAACAAACAGAGTAGCACAGAGAAATGATGGATGTAACTATCTTATATATAACCATATCAACACAGAAAATTCCAATGTTACAATTCCAAATTCAACTGAACGCACAAAGAACACTGACTTAAATATAAATTTTCATGAAACCAAGAACGAAAAAAAAAAAAAAGAACAATTATATGTACAATAACTTGGGATTATCAGAATAATGAAATAAGCACTTAATCGCAATCATCTCAAGCCTTCACTGGGCATCCTTTGGCTACCACCCCAGGAGCTGTAGGGCAGCTTGCAAGGGGGCAGAAGTCACTTGCATTGCCTCCCACCCAATCTATTCCACCGATGTCGTGATACTGCAGAGCAAAGAAGATGAGAACTCCCATGAAAGCAATCCCGGCATCCAAGGCGGCCGACATTACATAGGTGTGTCTCGCCCACCACTCCTTGTATTTCTTGTAAATGTAGTAGTTGAAGAAGATTCCGACGGCGCCCCAGGTGAGGTAGTTAACCGTGTGCGCGGGGGGAATGCCACCAGCGCCTCCAAGAATGAGGGGTATGTGGACGTGCTCGAGCCACTTCTGATTGGGGAAGGCACGAGAAATCCACCAGAAAGGGATGGGCAGCAAGAACCCGGCGAGGAAGAAGTAGTTCAAAGCAGAGTAGAGACCGAGCTTTCCGAACATTCGCACGGGGCCGACGAGTCCCCATATGATGGAGGCATTGTAGAAGACGTCATCGCCCGGGCACGTCCATGGACTGTCATCTGGTAGATTGTCTGTGTCGCATATGTTCTCGATCGATTCAAGAAGAAACCATGCTGTTCCAAAGTAGACTGAGGCTGCTATTACTGTCCCTGTTAACTGATAATTTTTTTTTTAAAGCAAACATACTGATGTTAGGGAACGTGGATTAAAGGACATAGATTACTTAAAACACATTAGAATTGAGGTGATGGATTTGGTGTTGCTTCTGAAGAAGATTACTGTATCTTGTATTTTTATCATTTAAATCTTTGAATACTGGTAAGTATAGAAGTTCTATATGATAATATGCACATGAAAAAAATGAATTATACAAAATATTACTGTATTTCTTGATGCTTGAAAAGGTAAATTGTTCATGGTTACCATTAATTTTCACTTTCATATCTTCTGTTAGATTGCATGCCTGTGCTGAAAGTTATCAAACTAGGAAACAAAAATTACCTGTGAGATGAACATAGATTTGGGGGGAATCTTCATATAATGTCCCAGGTTGAAATCACTAAGAAATGTGAGTGCTTGAGCCATGCTAATATATCCATATGTCTTGAATGTCACATTAGCTAGGGGTTTCCCAGGTAAAATAAGACCAATGATGTACTCTGTGATAATATTGAGCCCTGGTTGCTGTTAAATAATATAAAGAAAAGTTACAATAAGTTGCAGCAAAATAACTAGTGATTTGATTGCTTAACTTATTAGTGAGGAACTTACTTGGTTTGTGGTTGCAGTGATGACTCCAATAGGCAATGTGAAGAACAAAGCCAACGCGCAGCCCAATAATATTCCCCACCATGGAAGCTGCAACGCGCCGCCAAATCCCTCGCAAGTGAAAATTGAGAGCGGAATTACCAAAATCAAGAGAACATAGAACCACCATTGAGGTACTGCATCATAGTTCTTCATCAACCTCGCATGAACATCTAATTTCTTCTCCTCTGAGGAATCTCTACTTTGTTGCCACGATTTCCAAATATCCCTAACAAATTAGGAAAAAAAATCGAAGAATCATTACTATCAAGCATTCACAATCAGCTACTATAAGGTGCGGGGCCTCTTCTTTCATACTTACTTTCCATTGTAGAGAGCAACATGCATGATTGACGCTGTCAGAGTGGCAAATCCTAAACCATATGTCAAGGCAAACATGATACTCATGTTTATCTTGCTGTAATTCTCTTGTTCTTCGACATTCAAGGTGAAAGTCTTGCTATCAATAATCCGTGTCGTGTTGTATATATGTGCGGAAGAGTCGAAGACATGGGATGAGATCAACGGAAAATGCTTTGCATTGTATATGTTGGTCCAATAAGCAAATGGAAGCATTATGTAGATGACAATGAAGTAACCTGCCATTATGTTAAAGATAGCATTTGCAGGTGTTCCCAATGGGCTGCCAAGAAAGCCAGCAACCGTCGACCAATCCAGACCAAAGGAGCCGATGCCGAGCCCTTTCATTCCTGATCCAATTTGTTGTATGGTGACAGAGTCCTTGAATATTAAACAGAGGACAGAGACAGTGGAGATGGCCGGGAAGAGATAGCCAGGAATGGCATAGTATGCAAAGCTGAACACAAAGATAACTATGAAGAATTGGAATCTGGTTAGGCTCCCCCTCTTTCTCTTTTCTTTTTGATGCAGTGCTCTGAAAAAAAATGATATGATTATTGACTTTAGTAGGTGAGAGAGAGAGATTATTAAAATAGAATTAGCCTATGATGAAAAGTTATGAAATTATAATATGATAATACTTGAAGAGGGAAACTTGAACTAGATTTGCAGGCCACCACATATATGGAGATTCCACTAGATATTTTCTGTAAATTCCAGCCCAACCATAGCCAAGTAACTGCAAGTATCAAATATTCAAATATATTAATTTACTTCTTTCAAATTTAAGCTCCATATGATAAGCACTCATCATCTCAATTAATGTTTGCCATATCTGTGCAAGGAGTGCAAATTAGACCAACATGAACATGATGAGTATTTCTTTCATGTTATTTTAAATTTTAATCACAATTTTGAAAAATTATAACTGCAAGAAACAAATTAAGTTATGTTTTTGATCTCACTTTTTGTTAAAAAGTATAGCTAACAATAAATTGTTACTGCACTATTACTACATTTTTTTCACACTTCTTGAAACTTAATGAGTGTCGAATTGCGAGGAGTAGGGGGCCTCCCTCCTCTAGTTTGGTCCAGATTCAAAGTTTATTACTAAAGCTTCGTTTGGGAACTTTTTTCTAGCTGATTTAAAGTATTTCAAAATTTTGTCTTTTCTTTTTTTGAAAAGAGTGAAAAGCTTTCAGAGATAAAAACGCAGTTTCAAAAGCCTATTCAAACGGGTATCAAAATTAAAAATTCACGCTCTCAAAAGCAAAACACACTAAAAAAGCTCTCCCAAACGAAGCCTAAGACTGTCTTAGTTGCACTTAAGGCTCAAATCCTCCTAAAACTTAATGCCTATTAATGATGTTTTTTTTGGACCATTGAGCTATTAATGACAAACTCAAGCACATTGCGCTCAAACTAGGGTTGCGATGATGGGAGAGAACCCTGGCCATCAAGCCATGAAGTTCAGTGCCATATTAATGATGTGACCAAAATGTTCCAAAGTTTCGATAAAATTTTAAACAAAAATATGGTAAAATGTTGATAATTCATCACAAATAAATTTAATCACATCCTTGATAAAAAAATATGATTTAAAATTTTAAATATATGACCATTATGCTTTTTATTTTCTTTAAAAGAAGAGATGACTGACAATGTGATATTTAATCAAACAAATTAAAATAAAATAAATAAGATCAAAGCTCAGAATCCTCTTAGTTATATTGATATATCACTAAACAAAAAGCGAATAAATATTCAAGCAAAATCTGACCTGCGTGGTTTGTGCCAACAAGAAGGCTACAAAGGGATTGATATTTCTATGATAGAAAGCCTTGACAATGGTGACGATGTGTACGGAATAGACCCCGCCGGCGCCGGAGTTGGCAAAAATGGTGATGAGACAGTGCTCCTTCATATTGAATGGTCCAGGGTTGAGTGAGAAAGACCAGCTGGTGAAAGGAACCCTGACGTTCTTCTTCGGCAAAAGGCGGCGAGGAATCTGCCGACGGGGAGTGAGACGATTTGGACGCAGACCGGGCCGATGTAGAGCTGATTCGTCCTGTAGCCGAAGAATTTGTTGGCGAAGGATAGCAGCACGCAGGAGATGGATCCGATGAGCCATGTTCGGAAGGTCAAGACTGGCAGGTTAGGGTTGTCCGCTGGATCGACTGTTAGTCGAACCTCTTCTATTGGGTGGTCGTTCTCTTCCACTGGAATTAGGTCTCCTTTAGTCGCATTATTATCTTTAAGGAATATAAAGAAAATAACATTTTTTTTATCTTCTTTTTTAATTTTCAATATATATATATATATATTCCAATTATTTATAAAAGAAAAAAAATAGATTTAAATATAATACATAAGTATATATTTAAGGTGCTACATATTCACTTTTTTTTTATATATATTTATATATAATTTAATATTTTAATTATGTAGATCAGTAAATATAAAATTTAAAAATAAAAGTTAGATATTCTTTTTAATATTAATTGATTAATTTAAAGAAGTGAATCTCTTAATATTTTATGTTGACTTTTTTTAAAATGCAATAATACTCTTATGTTAATTTCATAAATTTATGACAAAACTAAATTTTAGATTTAAAAATTAAAACTCATATTTTTAATAAATTTCATTTAAAAATACTAATTATAGAAAATCTAATAAAAATTGAACATTAGGACTCCATAAATTTGGAATTTTATTTTAATGCTAATTTTTTAAATAAGTATATATTTTAGGTGCTACATATACACTTTCTTTATATATTAATATATAATTAATAATTTAATTATTTAGATAAAAAATAACATTTATAGGTAAAAGTTAGATAGATACTCTTCCTTGGTTTAACTGATCAATTTATGGAAGTGAATCTCTTAATATTTTAAATGCAATAATACTCTTTTGTTAATTTTACAAATTTATGACAAAACTGAAAATTTAAATTTAAAACTCATATTTGTAATAAATTTCGTTTAAACATACTAATTATAGAAAATCTAATAGAAATTGAACGTTAGGACTCTATAAATTTTAATCTTACCGTTATAAATGGAACCCTATTAGATAATATATTATTTTTCATATCTTATATTTTTTTATCAAAGATAATAATTTGGACATTTTTATAAACAAAAATTTACAAAAGAAACCCTCAAAATTATGAACAATAGAAATTTTGTCAAAATTATAAAAAATAAAATGCGTCTTAAAGTATTATTTTTTGACGCCCTTTAAGGAACCATGTAAATAATAATTAATACTTAATTGTGACTTTCAAATATATATATTTTTTTGGGAAAATAAAATATAATGTGTTTATAATTTAAAATTATAATTTAAATCTTCAATATTTGTTTAATAAAGATTCTTTCATAAGCATTATTCAAAAATCATATATTTGGCTATATTCTTATAATATTATTTGATACAAATGCAATATAGATTAATAAAAAAAACAAAATATCAATATTAATATATCATGAATAAACTCATCCTTTTTTTACATTAAACATAATAAAAAAACCAAATAAAATAAAATAAAATAAATATCTTTGATTTATTTTTTAGATAAATACAAAATATAAAAAAAATTAATCAAATTTTATATTCCCCTCATCTCTTAATAAATCTAACAATTTTAAAATCTTGAATAAAAATTTAATCAGAATAATCTAAACCACATTTTCTCCCATTAAATAACTTTATGCATATACATAATATTGAATATTATAAATTTTAAACAAGAAAAATTATTTTAAAATTGATAAGAAAAAAATAAAAAAATAAAAAATAAAAAATTATTACCAAACCATCCATCGGCAGGGTCAAGGTCAAGCTTGGGCTGATGGGGGAGACCGGTCATGCAGTCTCCCATTATCGTTCTCTCTCTTCTTTCTCTCTTTCTTCCTTGGTTCGAAAATAGGACGCCCTAGCCGTATTTATACGCGATCCAATTTTTTTATTTCTTTTTTTATATATTTCCAGTTATAGCTTTGCCAATTATATTTCGCCACGTGTCGGTCGGTTGTCCGTCGTGCTGGTCTCACGTTGGCCCAAGCAGTTTGGAGAATATATCGGGGAAAGCGGCGTTTTTTTGGCGAGACGAGAAATTAACCTTGCCGTGTTTTGAGCTGAAGTGAGGAAAATTGGTGGTCTTGGCTATTTCTCGGGAGGAGATTTTGGGTGTGGGGAGAGGGAAGAAACAATGGTGTATGACCGGAAAAGTAAGAAAAATAAGGTCGGCATATTTTTTTTCTTATTAGGCATTATTATTATTTTTTTAAAAAAAAGTGATATATGGTATTTAGATTTTTAATCACATATTTGTATTGACCTATTTTAATAAATTATATAAATGTAAAAATAGTTATAATTATTTTGATGATACATTATAATATTTTTTTAAATATGCATCAAATTTTGAAAGATATTTGTGTCAATAAATTTTAAATTTTGTGAAAAATATTAAATAATTCATCTTATTTTGGAAGACATTTGTATGAAATATATAGATTTATCATGAATATATATATCACAAAATTCTTATGCATTTATATATGTCTAGCACCTATAATTTTATATTTACATATATAACTCTTTTCTAAACAAGAAAAGATACATTTCATTTAAAAAATAATGAAAATGATATTTTTATGTTATATTAAATATTGATTTTATTACTTCCTTCTCTTCACCATCAGTGTTTCCCTTCTCTCCTATAAGGCTATAACCAAAATTTTTCTTCTATGATTTGCTTTTCCTTCTACAAGCATGCGCCGACTAGGGTTGTATGCCTTCTTCTTCTTCCCCTCCTCCTAGTTTTGCTTCTTCTTTGCCAAATCATTACAAACTCCTCCTTGCCAATGAAATAGATCTTGCTTATGCATCTCCTTTAATAGTGGGTCTAATGAACATGCAAGTCTTTCTCTCTCTTTCTTCATCCAATACTATTATGCCCTTTCTTCGAGGAGCAAACTCTTCTCATCACATAAACTCTATTTTTTCTAGTAATTTCAAAGACTTTTCTTCTAATCTACACTAATTTATAAATCTTCAAAATCATATAACAGTGGAAAATACGTTTGTAAAAGTCTCAAATTAAAGATTTAAAATTTATAAACTCTTTTGCATTATGGCTGAAACAAAATCAATCTACAATTGAAGATCTTAATGAACAAAACCTTAATGATTTTTCTTGCATTATGGATATCAAAGATAGGAAGAAGGAATGGAACCCTTGCTAAATATGCAATTGATGAATTTTTTGTATGTGGATATCAAGAGACAATGGAAATTCAAAGGTAATTTGGATTTACTCATTCTTGCTAAAGCTTTTCTTTTTCATGTTTTTTTAACTATAGTATAGAATTATGTGAAATGATGAACCATATTTTTTTCAATGGGAGACCTTTTATGTTCGAGAGATAGAATTGAGATTTTATAGTAATAATGAAAAAAAAAAATCTTAAATTTTTTCGTTGAACAAATTCCTTAATTTCTCTTTTTTATGTTGTTAGAATGAGATTGGGCTTTCGAAAGTGACAAGTGACTATTTCTCATGCAACAAATAATCTCACTAATTTGATGTCTTGCTTTAACTTTGCATATGTGTGTGTTCAAGTGTTGATCTCTTGCTACCTTTTTAATTGTGTTTCTTTTAATTTAAATCAATGTTTTAAAAATCAGATCAGATCGATCGATTCGACTATGAACTAGCTATATTGCCAGTTTTTTAAAAACTGACTTTCTCATTGAGCTGGCCAAAATTATCAACCGATGAACGGATCCCATTTTTAGAAAATAGGCTAATTCAATTAAATTATTTAAATAAATTAAATAAATTATATTTAATTATTAAATTTAATAAAATATATAATTTATATATTTTTATAAGAAGTTTTATAATTTTCAAAATTATTATTATGAGCTTGAAGTAAATTAATTACAATATATCCAGCAAATAATACAAATGTGTTACAAGCTCCTGCTTTGAAGCTTTGCTTTTCAACATAAAGAGCGCAACATCAAGTTCTCTTTATGATGTAAAACAAAAAATATATATATATATTGAATATGATGAAACTTATTGAGTTAGGCTATAGGATTAAGAGAAATTTGAATTATATTATATGAGCTTTAGTAATATAAAATAGGCTTTAAAAATATAAGAATATAAGAATATAATGATTATATTTTAATTTTATAACTTTATTATATATTATATTTTATAATATAAAAAATTTAAAGAATAAAAAATTTATAATATTATTTTGTAAATATTTTATAAATTTTTTAAAATAATTTTTTTAGTATATTGAATAAATTTATATTATAAATTATATTTATATTCATAAATCTATATTATCAGAATTTAAAATTTTAAAATATTTTTAATATATGTATACCATGATTTATAATAATATTTTAAAATATTTTATATATTATAATTTTATTTTATCTATAGTTTACAAAGATTTTAAAATAATTTTATATTTTTATCATAAATTATAATTTTTATGAAGTATATTCTTATGATAAATTATATTTATATTTATAAATTTATATTATAATTTTTTTATTTTAAATACAATTAATATACACATAATTATATTTATAATACACATATAATATATCTTATTAAATTTATATCAATCATAAAATTAATAATTATTAGAGATATTATTTATGCTCTTATGGTGGCCAGGCCGTCGCAGCCAAATACGCCCCTAACTTCCCAAAGCCGAGAAAGAGAGACCTGGCCAATCACTTGGACTTAAATCTGCAGACATAGCCGCAGTTCTTCATCGTCTCTAACAGTGTCGTGCAGGTGCCTGTTTCGCAGCTTGTCAAATTTGAAAGGATAAATCTTTGAATGAGAACACTTAATGCGTCAATATTGGCGCAGTTACTGCAGTTCAATATATAGAACTTTAGCCGCTAACTCTTCAGCCATACGCAATCACTCTCTTTTCTAATTCATTAACTTGATTAGATTTTCAATTTTTTTTTTTTTCATTTCTTTTTTCCCCAGTTTGATTTTCTGAGAACTCATAATGAATGCAGGAATTATCTTGCGCTTACTTGCTTTCATTTTACAGAATGTCAATGGAACAAAGCTTTTGCTACAACTGGCAAGCAGGGATGGCAAAGCACCCCATCCTATTTGACGTGCATTCTGAAGTTGCCGAAGCCCTCTTCGGCTTCCTCGACGACTCTTCTCTCCTTCCTCTCGACGGACTCTTACAAAAAGACATGGACTCACTTACCTTCACTCCATACGCCTATGGCGGGGAAGCTGCAAGTTCCATCCTCCTCCCATCCCCCAAACGCCACCGCAGCTGCTCCGATCTCCACAGCATTCACGAGCAACCGCCGCCACTTTTTCAGCAAAGTCCGTTCCTTTATCCCATTGTTGAACCTTCAATGGCTGTCGTCGCACCCGCCGACTGCAGTGGAGTAGTTTGTCTGTGCAGAGTGTGGCGGCAAGGGAGCGGCGAAAGCGGATCAGTGAGAAGACGCTGGAATTGGGCCGGCTTATCCCCGGCGGAACCAAGATGCACACTGCTGAGATGTTGCAGGCTGCATTCAAATACGTCAACTTTCTTCAAGCCCAAGTCAGCATCCTTCACCTCATGGCTTCCATTCCTGTAATTTTTTTTTTTTTTACTCAATGAGTCATTTGATATAATATCATATTTATAAGTTTAAGCTACTGTTTAGAATGTAAATGCGCGAAGGAGAAGGAGATGCAAGTATTATTGGCTTCTGAATAAGAGATGTCAGCATAGGGGATGTGCATCGTCCCGAAAGAGATGGTGGCTGAATTAGCAGCAGAACCTCATCTTCAATCTAGACCTTAATTTCAAGATCAATGTTGTGTGCAGCACCGTGACACTCCAGTTATAATGCTATAGAATTGATACTTCAACGCCTAGGCATAGTAGTCTTTGTCTTGATATTGAATTTTAAGAGATTTTAACACTGCAGTGCAGGTTCTTCAATGCCAAGATGCTTTAGTCTCTATTTGAAGGCATTTTCAGGCTCTTTATGGACATAAGCATTATGACACTACTCATTATAGCACTTAAGTGCTTTACTCTCTATAATGAGGTCCAAATCAATGCTAATATACTTCCACGGCATTATCTTCTCTATTTTAGTACCATAAATTTCTTCCTTTTAGCGTCATATGTTGCCTTACATAGTATGAGCTGTAGTAATATAAAAAAAATATATATATATATATATATATATATATATATATATATATATATATATATATATATATATATATATATATATGATGAAACTTATTGAGTTAGGCTATAGGATTAAGAGAAATTTGAATTATATTATATGAGCTTTAGTAATATAAAATAGGCTTTAAAAATATAAGAATATAAGAATAGAATGATTATATTTTAATTTTATAACTTTATTATATATTATATTTTATAATATAAAAAATTTATAATATGATTTTGTAAATATTTTATAAATTTTTTGAAATAATTTTTTTAGTATATTCGTATAATTTTATATTATAAATTATATTTATATTCATAAATCTATATTATCAGAATTTAAAATTTTAAAATATTTTTAATATACATATACCATGATTTATAATAATATTTTAAAATATTTTATATATTATAATTTTATTTTATCTATATTTTACAAAGATTTTAAAATAATTTTATATTTTTTGTCATAAACTATAATTTTTATGAAGTATATTCTTATGATAAATTATATTTATATTTATAAATTTATATTATAATTTTTTATTTTAAATACAATTAATATACACATAATTATATTTCTAATACACATATAATATATCTTATTAAATTTTATATCAATCATAAAATTAATAATTATTAGAGATATTATTTATGCTCTTATTCTATTTATCTTTATTATACATTTATATTATTTCATAATTTAATTAGATCAATATTTAACAATTTTGATATTTATTAAATCATACATTTTAATCTCGGTTGAACCATTGAATCTTGAATCCCCTCTACTTTGATTCAGTATCCAATTTGATTTTCACAACCTTGATTTAAATAGTATTAAATTTAATTAAGAGATCATTTATGACGAGAACCATAAAGCTTAAACTTATTACAACACATTTTCTCTTGATGATTCAAATTTCTTTATGTACAAGCATGTCAAGCTCTGAAAATCATGGGAAGATGTAGAGAAAGTAATAAGAGTTATGAGCCCCCTAATAGCTCATATAAACTAATTAAGAAGCATGCCCCTCTACTAACAGTTATCTTTAAAAATTGTTAAATTAATATAAAAATAATAAGAACATAATGATTATTAAAATTCAAGTTCTTGTGAATTTTTTTAAACTCACAATTCATATTTTCTCTTTTTGCCACAATCACTCGTAGGAACTCATAGGAATTTTATAGGATATGAAAAGTGAAGAGAGAGAGAGAGAGAGAGAGAGAGAGAGAGAGAGTAGAAAACTTTAAATTTTGTATGATTTTTTATTTTTTTTTTAAATTTTTTAAGATTGATCTAAGTCATAATCAATTATTTACTTTATTGTAAAATATTCAAAATAAAAATAACTTAAAAAAAATTATCCTACACATTGCATTTCTACATTGTCAACTACTCGAGAGTAAGATGTGAGAGAGATAAAATATATATATATAATATTTAAAGATATCTATTTCATATGGAACCATCCCATTAGAAATATTTTTGTTTTTTATTCCAATTTTAGTGTCTTTTCTTGTGCTATTTAGAGTTTTAAAGCTTTTTGGAATTGTTGGATCAAATTTTAATACTTTTAGATATAGATAAATCTTTAGTAAGTGATTCTAAGAAAAAATTTGCCAAATTATATCGATAGCTCAATCTTATATTGTGCAAAACTACAAAGTGAAACTTTTAACTTGTGACTCTAAGAGGAGGTCATATTGACATTTAGAAAATGATTATGAGTTAAAATTTCCTACAAATTATAAATTAAAAGTAAATGTTAGTAGAAGGAAAAAGCCAAGATATAATAAAAAAATTGCTAATCTAAGTAGTAATAGGCCTTTGAAATGTCTAATTTGTCGAATATATTATGACTATTTGTTTACCAATGCAAATCAAATCAATTGTTGAGCCAATAATACATTAACTGATATTGAAATATCATTGACAAAACTAGATTAGTTTATTAAAATAATTTTAGGAGTAGTGAACCTATTCTAGAAGTAAATACTTTAAAAATTATTTTATCAAAATAATGAACTCATAATAATAGGCCTAAAATTCTTCCATACTTTTTAATTCTTCAATATAGGATAAGAGCAATGTTTATGTTACTATATTTATGCTATTGACAATCTAAAAATAATATCTATAGCTTCTTTGATTCCTCCTTAATCACATATATAAAAAACTTGAATCACAAATTTTATTTATGATCGAATATATCATTAAGAATAATATACTATATCAAAAGATATTCTATTTTTTAATAAATTCTAGATGAAAATAAAGAGGCATATTTTATTATTAATGATATATCATCCTAAAGATGGAATTATTATTTTAAAATTGATTAAAATACATAATTAAAAAAAATCTTTAAAATATGTTTATCCATGTTCTAAGAGATTTTCCACTTTCCTAATTTGGGCATGTTAGGGCATATTTGATATATATGTTCCTTATAAAGCTATTGAGTTTTTATACATAAATAAATATTTTTAAAAATAAATAATTTTTAAAATATGTTTATCTACATTCTTAGAGTTTTTTATTTTCTTAATTTGGGCATTTTAGGGCATATTTGAGATATAGGTTTCTTATAAAGTTGCTAATTTTTATAATTAATTACATCATAGAAATAAGAAATTCTTAAATTATTTGTTTTGAAATATTTAAGGTATAAAATAAAATAAATGCAACAAAATATATGTTAGGTGTTTGGTTTTATCGAAAAGTTAAGATAAAATTATAATGTATGATTTCTATAAGGCAAATGCACTGCATAAGGAATTCGCTCTAAGAGGAGGTCATATTGACATTTAGAAAATGATTATGATTTAAAATTTCCTACAAATTATAGATTTCATGCAAGAAATTTTTTAAGAAGCATGACCCTCTACTAACAGTTACTTTTAATTGAGGATTTACTTTTACAGTCTTAATTCGCTTAATCTTTTTTTTTTTTTTTGCAGTAATTTATACAACTATCTTTGTTGGTGATAATCTATTGTCATACTATACATTCATCATGTTATTACTTAATCATATAATAATCATTATTCAGGAAAAACTTTGATAAGATTTCTTAATCTTAATAAAAACACTTTCTATATGTGTCTTATTCTTTAGAATAATATATATATATTGTACTAGAGCATTCGCCTGTCGTGCTTAATCTTACGTAGTGAAACACTTTATATATGTGCACGTACTTATTCTACTGACATACAATATCACTTGCAATATTATTCATAGCAAAAAACTATTTGATTTCATCATATTTCTTGACAAAGCTAATAACTTATTGTGTGTTCTTTTTTATGTAATTTCTTTTTAATTGAATATCAAAGTTATTTTATATTTTTAAACAATTTAATCTAAATTTAACTTATTCAAATGTGTATGCAATACATCTTAATATGAAATAATTTATAAAATAAAATAGTCTAACAAAATATATTTTCATACTAAATAGGAATGGAGAGGGATGCATAAAAATATGACTAATTGATCTGACTTTTTTTTTTCAATCATAATTTTTAAATATATTGTTTATTTCTATGAAATTACATTTATCTATTTGTAAATATTTATGATTTTGGGGTGAAATCAAGAGAGTTGAAAATAATCAAATTTTTCAGATTAATAATTCAATTGAATAAATTAATTATTAATTAAGTTTATTATTAACTTTTTTTTCTTTGGTATAGATTAAATATAATTATATGTATTACATAAAATCAAAACTAGGCAATCACTATATAAAGTCTATTATCTTTTAATTAATGAATGCAACAATCATTATTGGATTATGTTCTAATTAATAAAATGTAATTAATCAGTAGTGAACTATTTGATACATCACAAAATAAATACAATCAATTATTGATGAATATATTAAAATAAATAAATGTCAATATAAAAGAATATCCACAAATCAAAAAATTTTTTTATTAGATTGCCTTAAATTATTACTAATTATATTTAATCATAAGCATTAAATATATGTTTAAAAAAGATTTGATTAGGAATAATAAAAATAATAAAAATATCTATAATTATTATGGCTAGAAAATTTATAATGCTAGAGTGAGCATTTCTTATCTAAGTGTTATATAAAGATTGGCACACATAAATTTGATGAGGAAAAAAAAAAACTAATAAGAGATATAAAAATATTTAAATGAAAAGTCCAAAAAACTTAGGGGCTTTTTGGGATTTCTTTTATTTTTTTTTTTATGTTGTAGATATAGATTTTATTTTATTTATATTTTATTCAAAGTAAAAAATATTTGATGGTTATTATTATTTTTTAAAAATATTCTAAACATCTAAAAATTATTTTGAATATTTTTAAAAAATATTATTATTTATTTTTGAAAATAAAAAATAAAAGCACATAAAAAATATAACAAATAAATATATTTTTAAAATAGAATAAGATTAAAAATATAAAATATAAAATAAAATTATAATTTAAGAACATATAAGATATGATTATTAGCATGATCACTCAAAATCATGACCTAAATAAATTCTTCTTAATTATAATTTTACTCTTCTTTAAAGTTTATGCATCAACAAGATAAAATACTTAACTCTAAACTTGTACAAAAATGCTCCAAAATGCTCATAAAGGTTTCATTGGACATGAAAAGTATCAAAATTAAAGGCCTAAAAATACTAAAAAAAATATTTATTTAGACACAAAATTAGGTCTAAATGCATTTTGGCAAGATAGGTTGACCATTGGTTGACTTACAAAAGTCAAACAAATCCCTGCATTTATTAAGGCACTTTGTGCCATGGCCGTATGGGGGATTATTTTTAAAATAGGCTTAGTGCTAATGATAATTAGTTGTTTAGGCACGAAAAAAATATAATTAGCAAAATAGGCCCAGTCGTCCGTTTGACGGACGACTGGCTACCTTTTTTTTTTTTTTTTTTTTGTGGCACGGCAGAGAGAGAGAGAGAGAGAGAGAGATTTTATTTTTATTAATTTTTTAAATAATATAATTATTTAAAGTATATAATTTAAAATATTTTTATAAAATATTTAATAACTAAATATTTATATATTTAGTTATTAATTTTATTATATATATAATTAAATATATAATTTAAAATATTTTTAATTATATATATAAATTTATAAATTTATTTAATATTTTTTATTAATTAATATAATTATGTATAATATATAATTGTTATTAATTTTTGTTAATATATAATATAAAATATTTAAAATATATAAATAAATAAATAAAGAAAGGAATAAATTATATAAATATTTTATAAACTATATAAATAAGTATATATATATATATATATATATATATATATATATATATATATATATATATATATATATATATATATAAATTATTTAGTTATTTATATGTTTAAATTATATAAATATTTTTAAGTTATATAAATAATTTAAAAATAATTTTTATAGAATATTTTTAATTATATATAAATAAATAAATAAATAAATATATATATATATATATATATGATATCGCCGAGAAAATTAATCGATGCGAATCTCGAGGCATTTTGAAATGCTTGATCTAATCACCGATTTGACAAACTTACGGTCAAGCGGAGTCTCGATGAGCGAACATAGCAACATCAAGCATAGTGCGATCAGAGCTCGAATTTCGGATCAAGCTATCGAACATGAAAATGGATCACGATCCGAAATGGTCACCAAAGCGACATATTTATAGTCGGTCGGCGGCTCGTCAAGGCGAATCCAGCGAATCAAGATCACCCAATTCAGACATCATTAAGGCACCCGGATCATCAAAATACACCGTCGTCAGGGGATCGCCTTTGGGCGTCAGATGGGAGTGGTTGGAGTTTTCCGCAATTTACAAGGCTGCCACTCCCAAAATCTATAAATAGAGCTTCATTCTCACCTTAGAGGGGCCAGAATCGATTTGAAGACCGAGCTCGAGAACCACGGTCGACCTTGAGGCGATCCCATCTAGGTGCCACCACCGTGGTCTTGAAGATCGGGAGCTCGCCTTAGGAGATGCCCCAGGAGGACTAGAAAAGACCGGTTCTCTTTTCTCCACGAAGATCGAGGTTGCTCCCGGAAGATCGGTTCTGCCGCTTTTTTGGAAACTTCTCCCCTTGGGTTGGAGTTGGCCAGATATTTTTCTACACTCGGAATATTGTTTGCCCACTAAACACCTTCTTCTCGAACTAAGAAGCAAGGACACGTATCTTTTGAACACATAGTGAAAGTTCTCTGAGGCAAGGCCGTGGTTTTCCAGCGGGTTTTCCATTATAACACGTGTTCATATCCCTTGTGTGTTGGATAATTTTTTGGGCTCTGACGAAGATCTAGCATCTGGAATAAAATTCTCTAACAGATTTAGCGCCGTCTGTGGGAAAAAACAGTTCCCCCATTGCTATATCTCCAATATGGTTGGTAAGCGGGGTTTTGCTCCAGCTCCTCATTCTCGGGGATCAGGGGCAAGTCTCCAACACTTCTCTACATAGCAGACTTACGTCCCGGTGAGGGTCGGGGCCCTCTTTGGAAAGATCAGCGTTCAAGGATGGGAGGATTCCCGAGCGAAATTCTTGACTCTGAGAGGAACGGCGTTCAACACGCTGGAAGAGCCACGGGTTCCGCCTCACCTGTCAGATTTTCTTCACGAGAATGATTGCAGGAATGCGGATCAACAAGTAGAGAACCCCTTGGCACCACATCCGGATCTTTGAACTTACGGATCGGTTCTACTCACCCCACACGAATGGCTCAGCCTCGTATCGGTGAAACTCTACGTCACCTTATACGCGATGAACTACGACGACTGGTGCAGGAAGAGTTCCCGGCAAACAATCTGAATGATCCATTCTCCCGCCGCCTCTTCCAAAACTTCGTCCTTCGGCGAGATCATCTCGCAATACCGATTGGCAGATTCAAGCTTCCGGCATGGACCATGGCACACGATCCGTCGAGCATATCGATCACTTTCGAGCGATCATGCACATTCGGTGCAAATGACTCTGTCTTGTGTCGGGTATTCCGGCGACTCTCAAAAGGGCTACTTGGTTCTATTACTTCGCTAGGGGTCCGTCAGATCATTTGGAGAGCTTCCGATTTTTTGTAGAGCAGTTCGGCGAACAAGAGAATCATCGAGATTCATCACATCTCTCCAGAATCCTTGAGCGATGGAGAGTCCCTCAAGAATACTTCGAGGTTCTCCTCAGCAGATACCGGGAGTAGATCGAGAACTTTTGAGGCGTGCTTCTCGGAGGACTCGGCGGGGATACTTATTCATCATTAATGCGGGAGGCAGTCCATTCTATCTTTGACTGGTCCACCAGAATAGAGCACAAATCTCCGGTGAAGCTATCGTGCTCATCGACAGCGGTTTGAACCACAAAGCGGAAGAAGGTTCCCAAAGGTGATGTTCAAACATCTCGAGAAGAAGAAGCGACAACCTCCCCAAAACCTCCTCGGCGACCTCGGATGACTCAATCGGAGAGGAAATATCTGACTCTCAACCGTCATGCGCGAACATCCGGCTATTCGGGGAAGAGGATAGCGTCAGTGTAGCGACCTTTAAAGCACAGGTGGAAATCAAGAGAATTACGCCACTTTCGCTAGGGGCACCTGCGGAGAAGCGGAAGGAGGAGATTGAAAGACTAATCGTCGAGGGTATCTAGGCCATTTATACAAAACCAACCTTCGTCGAAAATCTTTGGGGCAACCGACTCGGAACATGGCGGTCGGAGATAGAAACAATTGCGGAGGCGGTGTTATCAGCAAATATTCATTGCCTTCAAGAGCGAGCGAAGAAGTCTCGGGTTGACCATTCTATCACCTTTGATGATTTAGATCTAGAGGGCATCCCACATCAAGATCCCCTTGTCATCGGTCGCGGTGATGATCCTTCAATATTAAAGGATATTGATCGACAATGGGAGTTGGTTGATGTTCTTTTTTACTCCACTTTCCTTAGCATGGGTATAGAAGAGAAGCTTCAACAGCGGCGGTCCCTTGTATGGATTTGATAATGGCCAGGTATTAGTGGAAGGGACAATCGGTCTTCCGTAACTCTTGGAGAATTTCCCGACCGCAACCCACTTGATATTGTAGTCAAGGAGTCACAATCTGATATTTGGGAGACCTCTCCGTCTATATTGGCGGTCACATCATTGCCTCACCTCAAGATGAAATTCCGACACCGGTGGCATCGGCGTGGTAAGTGGGAATCAGAATAACCTGGCGTGCTATATCAAACGACCATTTACGTCGGTAACCCTCAACATCGAGAACTTGACCTACGATGAGGATGCCTCACGAAAGGGCTTCTCGGTTGAAGATGTAATTTGTCTTCCTATCTCGAAGTTGATCCATCGCGAAGGTGAAGGTGGGATCGTTCTTTGCTCTGCGGTCAGAATCACGTAGATTTTTTCTGCGTAAAATCAAGATATCTTTATTACGGGCATTGACGGAAGTCATTACGCCTCCCTCAAAGTTGACTCAAGTGATCTGAAGAAAAGAACCCTTACGAGCGATTGCAGTCATAGAACAAGAAATCACCAAACGGAAGTCAAGTTCATTCGAGAAGTCTACCCCACGGTTGGCTAACGTAGTGTTAGTCAAGAAGGCCAGTTCTGGAGAATGTGCATCGACTACCGACCTGTCGTGCATGCCCAAAAGATAGCTTCCCCTTCCTCGTATCGACCAACTAGTTGATGCGACATCGACATCGATCTTTGAGCTTCATGGATGCTATTGCTACAATCAAATCGGGATGAACAAAAGCAGATGAGGAAGCAACATCCTTCCAAACGATAAGGGGTATCTCTTGTCATGCCATTGGACTAAAAAATCTTTGGAGCAACATATCAGCCTTATGAATAAGATCTTCAAGGATCTTATAGGGCACAATATGGAGGTGTATGTTGATGATATCTTGGTGAAGAGCTTGGAAATATCACGGCATATTTACGATTCTGCTGACATTCTTGACACTTCTGAATGCGGCTCGGCCAAGCAAGTGCATTTTTGGAGTTTCCCTGAGAAATTCCTAGGCTTCATGGTCACTCGGCCAACCAGAAGATAAAAGCACTCAAGGACATGTCACCTCAAGAATGATCAAGGAAGTCCAACGTTTGTTGGAAGGATTGCGCTTTATCGCGATTCTTGGCATCGAGATAAGTATCTACCATTCTTCAAAATCTTAAGGGGTGCGAGGAAATGGATTCCGTGGACGGATGAATGTCGTACTTTTGAGCAACTTGAGTCTATTTGCTTCCCCTCATTATCAAAGCTATCAAGAGAAGGCGTACATCATCTTCTTTGTTTCTTCTCATGGTAAGCTCGTCGTCTGTGAGGAGAATTCATTACAATGACGTCAAAATCCTTTTTTATCTGAAGGATATATCCTAGCAGATAAGGCGTTGGCCTAGTGCATTACGAAAATTACGGCGTACTTTCGGCCCACACCATGCGTCTACATCTTCCATTAAGAACTATTAAAGCGATGTATGGAAGGTTGATGAAGTGGTCGGTCGAGCTTGGAGAGTTTGACATCCATTTTCTTCCGTCGATATAAAGTCACAAGTGCTGACTTAGTTGTAGAATGTACCATCCCATCACCACGAGCAGATCATTCATCACTCCATGACAAATCAATGGACATTATATGTTGATGGAGCTTGAGTACTTCCGGTCAGGCGAGGAATTTTGCTTATCTCCCAGTAAAATAACTTTAGAGTGCAGACTTCGACTAAAGTTCCGACCACCAATAATGTCGGCCCTCTGAGCGTGGCGGGACTAAGGCTCATCATTATTTGTGAGGTCGAGAACTTAGCCATCTACCGCGGACTCGACTTGTGGCCTCGGGTTGAAGGAGACTTGATACGTCATCCGCGACTTGCTGATCGATCTTTTAGCAAAGTCACTTCTTGCCAGAATCAAGACCAATGTTAAGAAGAAACTTTGGCTACAAGCTCATACAAATATTCGACCTCTTCCATACGGGTTAACGTCATCGAGTAAACACTCGACAAACACCGGATAGGTCAATGTCCGGTGGACTTCGCGACCTCTTCCATACGGGTTAATGTCATCGAGCAAAAGCTCTGACAAACAACCCAGGAAAGGTCAAAAGCGTCTTTGGTGGACTTCGCGACCTCTTGCGGGTTAATGTCATCAAGCAAAGCTTTGACAAACAACCCGAGGTCAAAGCGTCCTTGGTGGACTTCTTGCGGCTTCCATACGAGGTTAGCGTCGGCGAATAATATTGACCGGCGACCTGGAAAGGTCAAAACTTTATACCCACTCCAGTTAATGTGTCATGGTAACACCACGACAACCTAGGATGGGTCAGGTCGTGGACTTCTACGACCTCTTCCCACGAGGTTAATGTCATTGAGCAAAGACTCGACAAACAACCTAGGATAGGTCAAATGGTTCTTGGTGGACTTCTACGACTCTTCCCGCACGGGTTGAGCCTGGGATGATTCTAAAATCGCGGGTTAATTCAACTTCTTCCACCGGGTTAGCGTCCGGGTAACTCACAACCAACCTGGGTCAAAATCCTCTCGGATTCAACCTCTTCCATACGGGGTTAAGTATGACACTCACGACCGACAACACCTCGGATGGGGTCAAAATATCATTCTTACCTCTTCCATACGGTTAATGTATGGTTATTACTCTAATGGGTCGGATGAATCTGGTTAATTCTCTTTCACAGTTAATGTCATCGGTAAAGACTTCGACAAACAACACAGGATGGTCAAAATCCTGGGTTATTTAACCTCTTGCCGAGGTTCGCGTCGGTAACACTCGGCAGCAACCTGGATGGGGTCAAAATCTCAGCAGTTAATTCCATTTTCATTCCATGAGTTAAAATGTGAAAAGCACGACCCGGATGGGTCAAAAATCGTATGATTCCTTTCTTCCGGTGTCATGGTAACCCTTTCTGACAACAATCTGGGTCAAAATCTCCGTAGTTCAATTAACCTCTTCCACGCGGGTTAATGTCATAGGTAAAGAAACCGAAACAACCTCGGATGGGTCAAAATTCGCCGATTGATTTAACCTCTTCACGAGTTAGCGTCCTCGGTAAAGACTTCGACCAAACCTCAGGTAATAAATCTCGTGATTCAATTCGACCTCTTCCATAGTTGCGTCCTTGTAACACTCACAAACAATCTGGGGCGTTAAAATCACGGCGGATTTCAACCTCTTCCACATAGGTTAATGTCAGCCGGTAAAGACTCGACAACCTCAGATGGGTCAAAAATCCGGCGGTTTCAGATTCAACCTCTTCCACCGCAGTTAGCGTCAGTAAAGACTCGACAAACAA